>WOVY01004765.1:0-21986 GCA_013436015.1 Rhipicephalus annulatus
AATGCGAAAGGAGTACACCTTTGTGAATGCAACACCCAACCAAAGGCGGCATAACAGTCGCATCGGAGCGGGAAAGTTGTGATGGTAGCTTTAGCTTGAGCAAAGGATCCAGTTCATAAAATTGTCACCTTGGGAAGCTGGTAGACGACCAGAACGTGCGTGCGGAGATCTCGAGCATCAGGTAAAGTTGTCTTGCTGCATCATTCCTTGATAGAGGAATCGGGACTACACGGGTTTTTCTTCATTGGCTGAGCGGGCTGCATCATCGGCTAATTGATTTCCGGTAATACCGATATGTCCAGGCAGCCATTGATATATAAATATCATGCCCTCGTGCAAGAGCTTCATAATGGCAATGTCTTATTTCTTGTACCAGTTAGTCATGACTCCTCCTACGCATGGCAGACTGCAAACTCTGAAGCGCTGCCTTCGAATCACAGATATGAATCATTTTCCTGGACGTTCTTGAACGAGATATTGTAAATCAGCCCTTATAGCAGCAAGCTCTGATGCCGTAGATGTAGTCATATGCGACAACTTGAACTTGATTGTCATTTCTGCAGCCGGAATGACAGCGGCACCTGATGAGCTGCTAGATGAGACGGACCCATCAGTGTATATCTGCGTTCGGTCTAAGTACAACTCATGCAATATAGCAGTGTTGCTTGCTTCAATGCTACTCTGGAGTGACTGCTTTTCTTTTTGATTCCCGGAATTTCTAGACGTACTTGCGGCTGGTCGAGGCACCACAAAGGACAAGCCGTTCTCGCAGCTGGCGTATATCCTGATGGAATGCTGCTTAAGTGCTTGGCTATGACGTCTGAAAACGTAGCACGTGGTCTTCCGGAAGGTAGAAGGGCCAAGTGGTGGTCGGGGACACGGCTAGCATGTCGAATGTGCGCTCTGAGGCAATCCACAACTATGTATGTCCTGACCGGATGGTCTTTGGCAAGCATGATTGTGGCATACGTAGAAGCGCATCGGGGCAGTCCTAGGCAGATACGCAGCGCCTGACCCTGCAAACTCTCTAATGAATGAGTATTCGATTTGCAAGTGTTAGTCAGTACCGGCAAGCTGTAGCGCAATAAACCCAGAAATAGGGCCCTGTGCATCTGTAGCATGGAGGCCACAGAAGTTCACCATGCTTTACCGCACAAGAATTTCATGATATGCACAATAGATAGCAGTCTCTGCTTCAAGTACGCACAATGTGGGCTCCACGAAAGACTTCTGTCGATTATTATGCCCAGGAAACGATGCGTCCGTGCATATTTGACACTCTGCTCATTGATGTAAACAGGGTATGGCGTCATTGGTTTGCGTGTAAACGCCATCAACGCGCACTTCACAGTTGATATATTTAGGCCCTGTTTCTGAAGGTAGGCTGTTGTGAGGGTTGCTGCCCGCTGTATTCGTGTACGCACCTGAGGGCGAGTAACTGCAGCACTCCAGAGGCAAATATCATCGGCGTATATGGATAGGCACACCGACTTTGGCGGAACCTTCACCAGACCAATGAGGGCCACATTGAACAATGTGGGGCTTAAAACACCTCCCTGAGGTACTCCGCAGTAGGTGTAATGTTGGGCAGTTGTACCCTCATATGTTTGTACAAAGAAACCCCTGCCAGTTATATAATCTTTTATCCATTGAAACATTCGTCCACCAATGCCCATTGCTGCGAGAGAAGTCAGGATGGCATCGTGAGCTACATTATCATATGCACCCTTCACGTCAAGAAAGAGTGCTACTGATATGCGCTTGCGACTTTTTTCTTGTTGAACAAATGTCGATAAGTCAAGGACACAGTCAATGGAGGAGCGGCCCCGATGAAAGCCTGCCATGCAAGAAGGGTATTTGGTGTATCGTTCCAAGTACCGCTCGAGATGAAATAGAACCATTCTTTCCATCACTTTTCCGAGGCAGCTTGCGAGGGCAATAGGGTGATACGCTGTAAAGTCCAACGGTTATTTTCCCGATTTCAAAAGTGGTATTGTTCGACTTATTTTCCATTCTCGAGGAACACTGCCGCTGAGCCAGGAGTTGTTGAAACATGTTAAAAGTTCTTATCTGGCTTTTTGTCCAAGGTGTCCCAACGCACTATAAGTAATACCATCAGGACCTGGCGATGACATGCGCTTTGAAGCGACTAACGCACCTTCCAGTTCTTCCATGGTGAACGGAAAGTCCATTTCTGGTAATCGCGTCTCAGGAACGATCACGGCGTCGATGCTCTCGTTCATAATATTCCCGGCAACTCTCGTGCAAAATTCTTCAGCCACCTCGAGTTCTGTTTTTCTAGGATGGAGTGCCAAGCTTTAAAAGGGTGCCGTTCTTGTGGAGAGGAGCAAAGACCACGAACTGTTCTCCAGATATATGACGAGGTTTATGAGGGTCTAGAGATTCGCAGAATGCTTTCCAGCGTTCGCTCTCCAGTTTGTAAATTTGTCGTTGAATCTTTTTCTGGAGCCGCCTTGCTTCAGTGCCCCTAAGAAGAACTATGGCTAGTTTGTTGGGCCGCTTGCGCAAAGGTCGCTGGTTCCATCCCAGACTTGGCAACCAGATTTCAATGGAGGTGAAGTGGTAGTGGTCTTTGTAAAGCCGCAGCCACGTCTATGTAGAGCACTCGAGCAGGTGGTCTTCGCCGCTGCGGGCCGAAACCTTGAGGCAGTTTCGGGTTCTGAAGGGGTGTATGCACCCCTTCAGAAGGGCTGTATAAAGGGGTTTCTGAAGGGGTGTATGAAGGGGTGCGTGTACGGCCTAGTTGTCAGGCTGACCACGTCAGAGCCTGATACTGCCCCAGGGTTTCGCCCCGCAGGGCAATACCCGGCTGTCCGGGTGCTCTACACAGACGTGGCCATGCCTGTACTGTGCGATGTCAGTGCAACGTTTAAGAACACCAGATGCTCAAAATTTCCAGAGGCCTCCACTGCAGTGCCTGTCATAATCGATTGTGGATTCTGGTCGTATAACACCGATATTATTACTATTATGCTGTTGTTTCAGAATAGGCATAGTTCATTGCACAGCACAATCATAATATTATTTAATATTGCATTTATTCTTATTAATTTCTTTGGCATTGGAGGTATGTGTGATTTTGCATCTTATTACACGTTCTTCAGGAAGGATAGTTATTCTAGAGTGGGCCGAATGCTGTAAAATGATTGTTTTTTCTGCACCCCGAAAAACAAATTTATCGTATGGTTTGAGATGTCTCAAACGTATAGTTTTGTATATTACTTCACACTTAAACCCATTCTCTGATCTGGACGTGTTCTTACATTTTATAATTTTATGTGATTTATTTATTATCATTATTGTAGCAGTCTGCAATTTACGTGACAATACTTGCTTTCTTAGTACTTATAACCATTTTTGTCATTACCTTGTTCATTCCGTATGAATATTGTGCCCTGAACATGCTTTACAGACAGGTAGTGCGAAGCCAGTATTCACAAGCCAACTCTACTGTATCTCTTGCTCTGCTTACCCCCTTTATGTACTTAGCAATACAAGAAGGCCTAAAAGTTCGAATGCTCGACATTGTGCGTCCACTCTCCCGATGTACTCCTGCAGTAATAATGCCTACTCCCCCGATTTTTAAAACAGGATGCCTCTCAATATTGCAAGTGTGTTCGAATCTTGCATGATCATGAGTCAGCACGCGACATTGTGGAAAGTTTGCTGTCACTGATCACCAGAGGGCATGTTTTTGGAAGTATGTTTCTTGCATATTGCATTTTTAAAATCAAATACCCTAAGGGCCTGAGTAGGCGTTGTATAGCGGAGGGATGATTCGATACACCTGTTGCAAATAGAGAGTACAACTTCAACAACAAACAAAACGATTGATACAAATATACGTATACACATACTTTATTTTACAATTTACAACTTATGCAGTAATAGTTCGGAAGGATACTGAGCAAATTTGTTTTGCATACAGAAACATTTACATATTAATATGTTTGTTGTTGGGTCATTTGGGTATTGACTGGAGCGAGAAAACAGATGCTCGTGCAGCAGCAGCCGTTCAAAGAAGCAGGCCTGACGAAATCACTGGGTCATGCTGAGATCTGAAATGTCGTGTCCGTCATAGTCAGCATCAGATGTGGCAGAGTGAATGGCCTGGTTATTGAAAGCAGCAACAAGTTCCATGTTAGCGTGTATTTTGGTTGTATCAGTGGGTTCTTGGTTTGTACCACGGTTGGGCCGCATCATGGGAAACTAATATATATGTTGGCAGCCCTTAATTTACTGAATTGAATGTGTCAGATTTTTCTTACTTGAGATCATCACTGCTCAGGATAGCTACACTACTATCATGCAACAGGTAGATGATTTTATGCACTAACATGGGAAATAATAAACTCTATCATGGGTTGTAAAAATGATTACTGGTATTATACAAACATGGTATTTATGTACTAAATAATATGTGCTCAGTAAAAGTACATGTTTGACATTCGTTGCACATATTTTATTGCCATTATAGTTTTATTATTTCATTTATCCACACATATTTAGTGCACCTGGTTTTTGGCCATTTGCAGTCACATTAAATTTCACTGTATTGTTGACGTTGACGCGCCACGTAACGTTGACGCGCGCCCACGCTGGGCGCAGCAACGCTAAAAAATCAAAACGTGAGCACTCTATATTGTCTGACACAAGGCGCGACCAGCGTCTGCCGGTGAGGCTCAGCCGTAACCGACTTGAAATGCGACATGATGCATTTCACGCCGACAACGTTACCTTGACAGCACCGCGTCTGCTTAGCTTCGTGACGGCACGATTCCGGGCACGCTTAAATGCACATGCGTCAAAGCAACGCACCGCGGCATGCGCCTGCGAATATATGCCAAGCAGAGCGGCACCTGGCGTGGCAATCGCCAGCGTGACGTAAGGAAACGTGCGCGCTGGGTCACGTCGAAGTGTTTTGGCCCTTGAGTGTGGCACGTAGTCATGTTCTTACATGACACGCATCTCATTATTATCATGTTTGCACAAGTCACATACCTTCGTCATCTATTCTCGTACTGCAATACCAAATTTGGTATAGGTGAAGCTGGCAAAATGGCCGCGAGCGCATCATGAGCTAGGCATGTAGTCATGTTGGTACATGACACGCATCTCATGATTATCATGTTTGCACCAGTATCATACCTTTGTCATTTATTTATGTACTGTAATACCAAATTTGGTATATGTGACGCTAGCGAAATGGCCGCGAGCGCATCATGAGTATGGCATGTAGTCATGTTGTTTGTAACATGACACGCATTTCACGATTATGATGTTTGAACCAGTCATATACCTTCTTCATCCATTCACTTCCCATAATACCAAACTTGGTGTAGGTGAAGCTAGTGAAACGGCATGTAGTGATGTTGTTACATGACACGCATCTCATGATTATCTTGTTTGCATCATTCACATACCGACGCCATCCATTCACGTCGCGTAACACCAAATTTGGGATATGTGAAGCCCAGCGAAACGACTGCGATCGTACCATCTGTGTGGCGCATAGTCATGAATCATGACTTACATGACATTTATGTCATGATTTCCACATTAGGGTCTGTCACTTGTGTTCCTCATGCAGTCATGTCATACCATGCCAATTTTTGCAACATGTCATGTGCATGAAACCACCACAAGAGGAGCAAGACCTTGAGATATAATTCATGACATACATATCATGATAGTCATGACTAGTCAATTATGCTCGTCATACAGTCTTGTTATGCCATACCAAATTTGGTATTGATACCATCAACGAAACGGCCAGGAGAGCTAAAAGTCGTCGGCGGCTAGACATACAGACAGACAGACAGACAGACAGACAGAGAGACAGACAGACAGACAGACAGATAGATAGATAGATAGATAGATTCAAGTCGCCGAAGCTCACTAAAATGCTTTGCATTTAAACAGTGTTATTAAATTTATAACCGCCAAGCTTAGGTGATGCAATTGGTAAAAGTATATTTGAGCTTACTGTGTTGTTTGTACTGGTCTTAACAGCAGTTTTTGTGCTGTTTTAGATGTGGTCCACTTTTTCTATGGAGAAACGAAGATGTGGTATGCTTTGGATATTCTCGGAAATGCGTGCAACCAGCGTTTTCTTGCAATCACACATCATTTCATGCTATTGTCGCAGCTCAATACGCTATCAAAAACCAAATTGTAACAGCGATGTGATCATTTTGATATATTTCTGCTAAGGATTGAATTGTTTAATACACAAGTGAAGTTAACTTGACTTTCAGTAGCGTTAGCGAACTCAACTAGGAAGAGCGTAAGTTCAGTTTCGTGCAGTGTGGGTGTCTCAGAGTAAAGAATTGTCTGTCTTACAAAGCCCTGGTTCAGTTAAGTATTGATTAACGCATGTCCTTCTACACATATGTATGCACTATGAGAAACAGCTTGGTAAGTGATTAACTGCCATGCTTGTTGGTGGCACCTCGATTTTGCACTGCAATATATAAATATTAATACTATAAGCATACAGCAGCAGTCTGGTGTTGTCATTTTCTCTGTAAAGGT
Source organism: Rhipicephalus annulatus (assembly GCA_013436015.1). NCBI lineage: Eukaryota > Metazoa > Arthropoda > Arachnida > Ixodida > Ixodidae > Rhipicephalus > Rhipicephalus annulatus. Next base: position 6,556 of record WOVY01004765.1, read on the forward strand.
TTTGAATATGTCTGTGTGTACTACTCTAGAGAATCTTAAAATAATGTGAACAACAAGCTTTATTTTTTTTTACTGTGCGGCTTAGTCCCTGAAATTCGCCCCGAATGTCCTACTAGTCACTTCCATCACCTAACTTTGTACCATTCTGAATTCATTAATTGATTTTGCCAATTATTAGCTTCCCTCTGTTGTGGTGCCTATAAATACTTGGTGCATCTAGGTTAATGAATTGTTTCATAATATATCCACGGTAGAATGTTAGCTTATCTGGCTTTTTCAGTGTCTAAAATTTGTTGCGATTGTCTTGATTCAGTGTAGTTAGTTATGCATTGTGATGAGGTGAAATATCAGCATGTGTGTGTGGTTATGTGAGTGTCTGAAACAGTATGTGTTGATTATGTCACTTTGAATTGTATAGTATCATTATGCTTTTATTCATAAAATATGGAAACCTTAATGGGCAATGTATCAACAGTGCTAGTACACATACTACATGGTGCTAGTACACTAAGCAGTCCACTTAAATGCGCTATCAACATGACCGCCAAAAACTGTAATGCCTTATTATTCCTTGCTTATGCTATTGTCACGGGGGTCGCGACGTGGACGAAGGCAGCAGACTACAGGTAAAACAATAAACAATTTATTTTGGCTGAACTTGTGGCTACGTAAAAGTAAAGTCGGATTGCAGCAAGACATTGGCACTGATAGCAGCCAACAGAAACGTCGGCCATCGATCAACTTGCAAGCAGCGAAGAACGTCGGCGTTTATGCACTTGCAATGGAATGTTCTAGCATTATCGCTAGTGGTGCCCTAGGTTCCAGCATAATCTGTAATGCTCATGAAGTGGCCATAATTTTAACAAAACGATCTACTACGGCCTCGAGGCTTTTCGAACATCGTAGGCACGGTTTGCGCTGAACGTAGTGAAATGGGGTGATAACAAAACTTGAGGTAAGGAACATGGCAATATTTTACCTTTTCGTAAATTTTTCTATGTCAACTTTCACTTGTATTTTGTTTGTCATGTTTCATGTGTTGAATAATGAACCTATTAGCTGTGCAGCCTTTAACCAGAAAAAAAAGAAACGGAAGTACGCAAAATACTTAATGTGGCGGTGCTTAATATATTATTGTCATAATAAAAAATTTTGCTCTTTAGCGTAATTGCATCTAAATGAGGCCTGTGTGCATTCGCAGAACATTTTGCATGCGTTAACCTTTCTGTAACATGTACATATTGTCATGATGTGGTGACGTAGCCGAAGACAGGAGACTTCGTGTTCGTATTTAACTGTTTATTTGGGCGTACCTGTGCCCGGTAAACGGAAAATCTAATTACAGCAGCAGTCTTGCACAGATAGCAGTCTCGGACTGATAGCGGCGAACGGAGCGTCGGCCTTCGATCAACAACTGACAAGCGGCGAAGCGCGTCGGCATTTATACTCTTGCCGTCGAATGTTCTAGCGTTATCGCTGGCGGTGGCGTAGGTTCCAGAACAATCTGTGCCGTTCGCACAGTGGGCGTGATCTTATCGAAATGATCTACTACAGTCCGGAACCTTCTGGAAAACTGCAGGCGCGGTTTGCGCTGAGAATCGTGTGGTGTTTTGGGACGATAACAAAAACTTGGAAATGGAACGCGGCTTTGCCCCCTCTGAAAAAAAGGCATCGTCCCGATGCTTTTAACAAAAGATGAAGGTACAACAATAATGCAAGAAAGTAGAATGAATAAATAATACAAAAAACAATGTTTCAGTTTGTTAACGCGCATGAAACGGCTTGAGGCGCGCGACATGGATGACTTCAGGTCGGGATCAGCGTCGTTGAGAGTTCGTGATGCCGTCGGGGACAACCTCGTAATCAAGTGGGCCGAGACGTCGAACCACCCTGTATTGTCCGAAGTACCGTCGCAGAAGCTTTTCGCTTAGTCCACGTCGGCGTATCGGCGTCCACACCCAAACACGTTCACCGGGCTGGTATTCCACGAAGCGTCGTCGAAGGTTGTAACGGTGGCTATCGGTCGTCTGTTCATTCCTGATACGGAGACGCGCAAGTTGTCGGGCTTCTTCGGCGCGTTGAAGGTACTCGCTCACATCTGAGGTTTTCTTCGTCGGTGACGTTGGGTAACATGGCATCGAGCGTCGTTGCCGGGCTCCTTCCGTAGACCAATATGTATGGAGATATCTGCGTCGTCTCCTGCACCGCCGTGTTGTATGCGAAGGTCACATACGGAAGAATGGCGTCCCACGTCTTGTGTTCGACATCGACGTACATTGACAGCATGTCGGCGATCGTCTTGTTAAGCCGCTCGGTGAGGCCGTTGGTCTGTGGGTGGTACGCTGTCATCCGGCGGTGGTTTGTTTGGCTGTATGCCAAGATCGCTTGAGTTAAGTCGGCAGTGAATGCCGTTCTTCTGTCGGTGATAAGGACCTCCGGGGCACCGTGACGTAGGACGATATTTTCGACGAAGAACTTAGCTACCTCGAATGCACTGCCTTTTGGCAGGGCTTTTGTCTTGGCATAGCGGGTGAGGTAATCGGTAGCTACCACGATCCACTTCTTTCCGAAAGCTGACGTCAAGAACGGCCCCAGTAGGTCCATACCAATCTGCTGGAAAGGTCGGCAAGGTGGATCAATTGGCTGCAGAATTCCCGCTGGCCTTGTCGGCGGTGTCTTGCGTTGCTGACAGTCCCGGCATGTCCTCACATAACGGGTGACGTCGGTGGTAAGACGTGGCCAGTAGTACCTTTCTTGTATCCTCGCGAGCGTGCGAGAAACACCGAGGTGCCCCTGCCGTCGGATCGTCGTGCAGGGCCTGCAGGAGTTCTGGTCGCAGAGCTGAAGGCACCACAAGGAGGGTACTTAGCTCGAAGCGGTGAAAAGTTTTTCTTTGTAGAAGGCCGTTTCGTAGAAAGATCGACGCAAGTGCGCGCTTGAATACCTTCGGGACTTCGGCGGTCCTGCCTTCGAGGTATTCTATTAGGGCCTTAAGTTCCGGGTCGGCCCACTGTCGTTCAGCGAAGTTGTCAGTAGTTATCGTACCCAAGAAGTAGTCGTCATCCGGGTCGTCGGGTAGCGGTTGGTCGACAGGCGCACGAGAGAGACAGTCGGCGTCAGAGTGTTTTTTGCCGGACTTGTAAATGTCAGCAATGTCATATTCTTGAAGTCTCAGGCTCCATCGTGCGAGGGCGACCAGAAGGGTCCTTCAAGGTGGCTAGCCAACACAAGGCGTGGTGGTCGCTCACAACTTTGAAGGGCCTGCCGTAGAGGTAGGGGCGAAATTTCGACGTAGCCCAGATAATGGCGAGGCACTCCTTTTCTGTTGTGGAATAATTTGCTTCTGCTTTGGATAGCGATCAGCTGGCGTAAATAATAACCCTTTCAAGTCCGTCAGCCCTCTGTACAAGAACGGCCGCCAAGACCTACGCTGCTTGCGTCAGTGTGTATTTCTGTCTCGGCGAATTCGTCGAAATGGGCAAGTAACGGAGGCGTCTGGAGGCAATGTTGAAGCTCCTGGAAAGCGTGTTCCTGTAGCATTTTCCACTGGAACTCCACGTCAGCCTTGTTAAGGTTAGGGAGAGGACCGGCGATGCGGGCGAAGTTTTTCACGAACCGCCTATAATAGGCACACAGACCCAGAAATCGGCGCACGGCCTTCTTGTCAGTGGGCGGGCGGGGAAGTCGGCAATGGCAGCTGGTTTTTCGGTGGATCGGGACGAACTCCAGACTTGCTGATAACGTGCCCCGAGAAACAAGAGCTCCTCATACGCAAATATGCACTTTTCTGGCTTCAGTGTGAGCCCAGACGTCTTGATGGCTTGAAGTACAGCTTCAAGGCGCCGAAGATGCTCGTCGAAAACTCGAGGAAAAACGACGACGTCGTCCAAGTACACAAGGCAAGTCTGCCACTTCAATACTGCCAGGACTGTATCTATAACGCGTTGAAAAGTTGCAGGCACTGAGCAAGGCTGAAGGGCATCACCCTAAACTCGAAGAAGCCGTCAGGTGTTATAAACGCCGTCTTCCTCTTGGTCTCTTTCGTCGACTTCGATTTGCCAATAGCCAGTCTTGATGTCCATTGACGAAAAGTACTTGGGCGTTATGGAACCGATCAAGTGCGTCGTCTATTCGTGGGAGAGGACACACGTCCCTTTTTTGTGATTCTGTTCAAGCGGCAATAATCGACGCAGAAACCGTAGGGTCCCATTCTTTTTCTTCACTAACACCACGGGCGATGCCCGTGGACTCGTGGACGGCTGGATAATGTCATCCCGCAGCATTTCATCAACTTGTCTCTTCATGGCTCACGTTCTCGCGTCGAAACCCTGTATGGACTCTGACGTAGTGGTCTGGCATTTTCTTCGGTTATGTTGCGATGTTTCGTGATTGGGGTCTGCCAAATTTTTGATGACGACGAAAAGCATCTTCGTTATGCAGGAGCAGGGCCTTGAGCTGTTCTCGCTTATCGTTCGGAAGTCTGGGATTGACATCGAAAGCTATGGGAGGGGATTGGTTCTTCTGAGCAGGTTCCGCAGAATCGGCGAGGGCGAAAGCACTGGTGGCTTCGACAATTTCTTCGATGTATGCGACCGTTGTTCCTTTGTTCACATGTTTGTTACTCATTGCTGAAATTCGTGAGCATAACCGTTGCGTTGCCTCCCCGCAGCTCTGCAATTCCTCTTGCGACGCAAATATTTCGGGGGTGACCACAGATTGCGGACTGCCTTCAACGACGCCTTCTAAGTCAGGTGATTTAGGAGCGCCGACTGAATAATGACGCTTGAGCGAGGCGGAATGATGACTTGTTCTTCCAGCACATTCAAGGCATGGTGTCCTGACGGCGTGCGTGGCAGTAGTGCTTCTTCTGTGGATAACGTTATCGACTTTGTTTTTAGGTGATGAAGCACCATGGAGGCATAAGAGGTCCATGCCAAGGATGACATCTCTCGAGCAATGCTGTAGGACTACGAAGTCTGTAGGATAAATACGGCCGTTAATGGAGACTCTCGCTGTGCAGATTCCTGCAGCGTTACGAGATGACCTCCGGCTGTGCGAATTTCAGGGCCCTTCCAAGCTGTCCTAAAATTAATAACTTCTGCGGTCGAAACACCCACTGATGACAGAATAGTCGGCTCCAGTATCGACGAGAGCAGTCACACTGTGCCGTTGATAAGAACGTCGAGGTCGCTAGTTCGCGCTTCTGGCCATTACAGTTAGGGCGTGGCGTCGGGTCACGGCTGCGTCGGCTTGTTCTGCTGCTTCCAGTTTGCGTCGTCCGGCCACTTTCGGTAAGTTATCTTTGCCGTCAGAGCTTTGCCTGGTTTGGAATTCTGTTCGGAAAGCTCCTCGCGGCGTCGTCGTCGTCGGAGGATCTCGGTAGTTCGTCGCGCTGCAAAACCGCACCTCCATCGGTTGCTTGCCCTTAGTTTTCCGGATACGGGCTAGGAGACCGGCCCCGCGTTGGTCCAGAGTACTGCCGGGGGTGCGGGTGACATGCGGCGGCGGGGCGACGGCGAACGGGAAGGACTTCGTGGTGTCCATTGAGTTCCTGCCAGGTAGTCGGCAATGTCACGTGGTCGATCTCCTGGCTGGCGGACGAGGTGCATTGACGGCGAAGCCACGCAGTCCCATTTGTCGGTACTGGCAACGGCGGTATGTGAGCCCGGTGTAGCGAAAGAAGGCGGACGCCAACCACGGTCCCGAAGGCGCCACTGCTTCCAACTCCGCCGGGAAGGTCACCAGCCGGTTGGGTAGCGTATGTTTCTCAGCTCGCGACTGCTTCTGCGCAGAGCTGATATAAGACGAGGCGGACGAGACGACGGTGAGTTAAACAAGGTTTATGTACAGCATATATAAAGAGGGGTTACAAATTCGGCCTGGGGCCGACAGAGACTCGAAGAGCCGAGCTCTCCTCTCTAAACATAGGTCTGCTCTCAAAACGGGTCCGTTCTGACACACATGTCAGCTTTCACCTAGGACCGCCGATCGCGACGCACCGCAGGGCTTCTTTTATTTGCACCGGGTCCAACCAAAATGTCCAATCAGAAGCGCCGCTGGTCGTCAGGGCAGAACTCCTCCAATGGGGTCGCCCGCGCAATGCGTCAGACCCCCACACATGAAGACGCCCGTTGTTTACTCGACGGGGCTCGCTGGCACGTGCGCTGACTCACTGCACGTGGGCGCCAGAGAGGCGCCGCGCGTGTTTACGCCGTTGAGTTGTTCGGTCAGGCGGACTGCGGGCTGGCCTTGACCCAGATTGCCTTTTTCAGAGGTACTGACGTTTGTTGAGGACTCGGCTGGCATAACAGCACCCCCGCCGCAGACAATGCACCGGAAAGACGAGCTGCTTCCACGGGGCTCGGATGTCAGGTGCGCTCGTTTCGCCAGGTCCCTCCAGGTTCGCCTCCAGGGCCATGGGGAGAATGCAGCTCCAGACTCTGTTCCGGGAACACATCCTATTCTTGACGACGGATCCCAGCTCCACTGGCTTGTCGCCACAACTTGTCGACCAGCTTCGCTCGTCTCTTCTGAAGATATTTGGTTTTCAGCACTTGTGGATGGTTCTGCAACTGTCAAGAACGGTTCGACAACAGGACAACACACGATACAAGCAAGTGCCCTCGGTCACCCGACAGAACACCAGACAAAGTATAGTACAACATATACCTACGCTAAGTGTCTATCGGAATTTCGTTCCCTCTACATCCAAGAGGCACCTGTGGGACAAAAGACTCTTAAAGTAAGAACTTGAATTTTTCACAATTACAACAACGCAAACGAATTAGAATAGCCATAAAGTTGGCCCGTTGAGATCGCATTGAAACGAGGAGCGCTCAGCCAGGTCGTGATGAGGTCAAAGTTTTGCCCCAGAAATCGCCAGCGAGAACCGAAAGGTTGAGAAAGTAGTAGCTAGAACGCACTGCTCAATGCACCTGCCTTAGCGTATAGCTTTCCTTTTTTTTAAGCGGAACGTCAAAGTGGTGCTATTGCAGCATCATGCTCCACCTCAGCAACCGGCCACTTTTAGGCGGCGATACCTATGCGGTACCAAGAGCGGCTCACACTTGCGACGTTGCACAGGGAAACAACGATCCGGCTTGCTACGGCTCGACTCCTCACCACTTAGCTCGATATCGTGTTCGATCACCCTCGTGTTTCCGGGGCGGTCCGAAAACACGTATCCAAACTCGGAAACAATCTTTCTCAGGTCCTCCTTCTGGACTTCACTTAAGCTAGGCTCTAGGTTTATCTGTTCCCAGATTACCTCCGATTTCCTTTCGATTACCTCACTAGAACTAAAAATTTCTGCTTCCTCTTCCTCTGAAGCACTTAAAAGTAAATTTACCACTACTTTCAAGTTACCTGTGATAAATTTTGTTCGGCCGCCTTCCTAATTTCACTCATAATTCGTATCGGGAAGCTTCGATATTACATTGGCAGGCCCGTCCCAATCAACCTCAAGCTTGTTCCTTTTTGGACGGCTGCAAGCAGCATTACCTGACTTCCTACTTCTACTTCAAAGCACGCTTCTTCAACCGATTCTCGTAGTGCTCCTTCGACAGCACTTGTGCCGCGTTTTGTGGCTTTCCACTAGCGCTTCAATCGAGAGGTCCTCACGCTACTCTCGAATGAGCGTCTCTCGATCAACTCTCGGCAGCTCGCTCCAACTTTCCGCTACAGGGCGAGAGCGTTGCAGCCCTCTCGCTCTGATTCAATGGCGCCATGTCGTCTCCCCCAACGCATACCACGCCGGCCGCTTCCGCGACGGGCCGCTCGCGTGACTGCTCACATGACTCATGCGGAAAATTTCCCTTCTGGGGTTCCCGTCGACCCGCCGACAAGGTCACTTGAGAGTTCACCGCATTGAACCAGATCAAGCTGCCGCGATAGCTTCCGCGCTTGCGATCGCGTGAGGGCCATGCACGCAAAGTTGGGGAAGAACGATTTGCCCTGCTCTTTGAGAAGCCGCTCTGAGTTGTTAGAAGAAAAGATAAGGAAAACGATCGTTTTAGCGCGGCAGACACAGCCGCTTCGGTGCGAAGCTTACCGAACGGGCCTTCAATGACAACGGTGGCGATTGGTAAGTGAACAATCTGCTCCTCGTGACTTGCCTGATCCACGCGCATTCTCCTGTAAAGTCATCCGGAGACACCAATGAAGCATGGACAACGTCCATGGTTGCCGCTGAGTCTCTAAGTGCTCGGCACGTTTTCTCATTCACCCTAATTTCTTGGAGATACGGCTTCCAACAACCGCATGTTTTTTCTGATTCTCGAATTGTTGCGAAGGCAAACTTTTCCTGACAGTTTCTCGCGATGTGCCCTTCCCTTTTCGCAGTTGTAGCAGATTAGCGGCTTCCCGCGATTCAAATGCCCGTGTGTAATCAGTGGCGTTGTTTAGGAACCTCACTCGATGTTCCCCGCTTACTATTTGCCCTTCCCCTACACTGTCCTTCGTAAGAGACGGGTCCTTCCTTGAAATTACGGTGCAGAGCGGGTCTCCGTGATCAGGTTTCTTTGAAAAGCCCTCTTTTCTCTCATCCTTTTCAACGCGCACTGCACTGCTGCGCAACTTTCGGCGAGTATAATACTCCTCAGCTAACTCTGCTGCCTTGTTTAGCTGTACTTCACCAAGTTTGTCCTGCAGCCAAAGTTTGACATCCTCCTCGATGCAGCGGTAGATTGCTCCAATGCAACGCATTCCACTACTCTATCGCGGTTCGTCATAACACCTTCGCCCTTGAGCCATTCAATTAAATCGGCTTTAAGACGAAGACGTGAAGTCACGTGTGACTCATTCCCCCTTTTAGCATACCGGAACCTTTGCCTGAAGCCTCGGGTGACAACTTATAACGTCTCAAGAGCACTTCCTTAACCTCGTCATAGCTCTCAAACGCTTCCCTCGACAAGCAAGTTATCGCGTCGGACCACTTCGCCGGGAAGAAGAGCTAACAGGTTCCGCGCCCAAAGAGACCGCTCCAAAGCGTTTCGCTCACAGACGTGTTCAAACTTGACGAGGATACTTCGCCATGTCCTCTCGCCTACTACGAACGGTGGCAGTTGGTCCCGAATTCTAAAACCGTTGACCTGGATCGTCGGAGAAGCTACGCTAGGCGCCTGCGAACACTGTAGGATTGCCAATTCTATTCGTTTCAACTTGAGGCGCTCCTGTCTCTCGGCCTCCTCGGGGCGTTTCTTCGCCTTTCAGCCTCCTCGCGGCCGTGCTTTGATATCCACCCAGGCCTCATCGACTTCCTCAGGCCGACACTCCTTCATCCTTCATGATCTCAAGGATCGCTTGCTTTCGTTTTCGCACTGCCCAAAGTAATGCCGAGTTCCTTACAAATTTCGACGAGTTCCTTCACTTTAAGGTTCTCCATCGTTCACACTAGCCTCTTGCTGTTTGCCCCTGTAACAATTTACTTGCCGTACCCACTATAGTCAACTAGCAAGACGCGCAAGCAATTTTTCGCACTCCCGTGTGTTTACCCCATTCGCATTAACTTTGGTTTCAAAGCACTTCGACTTGGCTTGAAACGATCAAAGCTCACTTCAATGCTTCACACAGCCCTTCTCTAAACTACTACAACCTCAGCTAGAGTAGTCTGGTGAACTGAGGGGAAAACATCAGCACTCACCGCATCGATTCGCTGACGCCGGCCGATCCCACCGCTGCCACCACTGTTGCGAAGCGCGCCTCCGACGACGTTACGAAGGGCGCCTCGAAATCCCACCGCTGCCACCACTGTTGCGAAAGACGGCGACGCCAACACGGTCCCGAAGGTGCCCACTGCTTCCAACTCCGCCGGGAAGGTCACCAGCCGTTTGGTAGCGTATGTTTCTCAGCTCGCGAGCTGCTTCTGCGCAGAGCTGATAAGACGAGCGGACGAGACGACGGTGAGTGAAACAAGGTTTATGTACAGCATATATACAGAGGCGTTACAAATTCGGCACTGGGGCCGACAGAGACTCGAAGAGCCGATCTCTCCTCTCTAAAACATAGGTCTGCTCTCAAACGGGTCCGTTCTGACACCATGTCAGCTTTCACCTAGGACCGCCCGATCGCGACGCGCCGCAGGGCTTCTTTTATTTGCACCGGGTCCAACCAAAATGTCCAATCAGAAGCGCCGCTGGTCGTCAGGGCAGACTCCTCCAATGGGGTCGCCGCGCAATGCGTCAGACCCCCAGACATGAAGACGCCCGTTGTTTACTCGACGGGGCTCGCTGGCACGTGCGCTGACTCACTGCACGTGGGCGCCAGAGAGGCGCCGCGCGTGTTTACGCCGTTGAGTTGTTCGCGTCAGGCGGACTGCGGGCTGGCCTTGACCCAGATTGCCTTTTCCAGAGGCACGGACGTTTGTTGAGGACTCGCTGGCATAACACCGGCCTCGCCGCAGTGGTAGCAGAGCGGGCGGCTGTCAGGTGCACGCCAAACGTCCGTTTCCCCGGCGCACTGCGCTGGCCCGCTGGGGAACGGTAGGACGTCGGGTGAGGGTGGTGGCGGCGGTGGCGTCTGGCGACGGAAGTGCGACGGGGCGGCGTTTTGGCGTGGACGGGGAGGAGCGTTGTGGCGCACTGCAGCGGCGTAGCTCATAGTTTCTGGCTCGGGCAGCGGTGGTTTGGGAATTCAAAGCGATTGCCGGACTTCTCGCACAATGTCCGCGATCGAATCCACTTGAGGCTGCGCCGAAGGCAACAGTTTGAGCAGCTCTTCCCGCACGATCGCTCGGATCGTTTCACGCAGGTCTTCGGAGTCACTGGCTTGAGCAGCAGCGCATTCTGGAGTCAGGTGACGATTATACTTTCTGGTGCGCATGTCCAGGGTTTTTTCGATGGTGGTCGCCTCGGATACAAATTCTTGGACGGTGTTCGGTGAATTCCTCATTAGTCCCGCGAAGAGGTCCTGTTTGACCCCTCGCATGAAGAAACGAACTTTCTTCCTCCTCGGGCATGTCTGGGTCAGCGTGACGGAATAGGCGGTCATCTCCTCTGTGAAAATTTCAGACCTTTTCATTTGGTAGCTGAACCCGGGTCTCAAGTAGAGCAGCGGCCCTCTCTTTGAGAGGGACGATCGCGAACGTTTGCAGAAATGTCGCCGCAAAAGACATCCCACGTTCGGAGCGTGGGCTCCCGATTCTCTAGCCATGTCCTTGCGGTGTCTTCTAGGTAGAAGTACACTCGACGGAGGCTTTTCTTCGTTGTCCCACTGGTTGAGGCGGCCACACGGCGTATGTTTCTAGCCAGGTGTTCCGGTCTTCAAACGATGACCAAGGAACGTTGGTGGTTCCCTGGGTTGATGAATGACGATCGCGGGCTGGGACGCTCCGGTTGTCAATGTCGCTGCCGTCGAGGTCATGGCCTTGGTCTTCCGGCCTTGTCTTGTAGAAGACCGTACTCCGGTGGGAGACCTTGCTGTCGGCGGCTTGTTCGCTGCTCTTGGTTGGCGTCGGTGTCTTCTCCGCGACGTGGGCTGGGTTCACGGCTTGACGGAGGCGTCCGATACATGGAAGAAACAGCACCTCCACCAGATGTCACGGTAGTCGTGACGTGCCGAAGAGAGGAGACTTCGTGCTGGTATTAACTGTTTATTTGGGCGTACCTGTGCCGGTAAACGGAAAGTCCAATTACAGCAGCAGTCTGCACAAATAGCAGTCTCCGGACTGATAGCGGCCGAACGGAGCGTCGGCCTTCGATCAACAACTGACAAGCGGTAAAGCGCGTCGCATTTATACTCTTGCCGTCGAATGTTCTAGCGTTATCGCTGGCGGTGGCGTAGTTCCAGAACAATCTGTACCGTTCGCCAGTGGGCGTGATCTTATCGAAATGATCTACTACACTCCGGAACCTTCTCGAAACTGCAGGCGCAGTTTGCGCTGAGAATCGTGTGGTGTTTTGTGACGATACAAAAACTTGGGAAATGTAACGTGGCAATATGCTACAGACTTTTCCATCTCCAGGAAAAACTTTCTTCAACATCATCCACTTTAAAAGGTGAAATGCTAAGTCACTCATATCTTACCTAAGCCTTTTTATATTGTGGGAAATTTTTTACCGTGTTTTCAAAGGGCGAGATTAGTGTTACATTGGTGTTGATTTCCATAAAATTTTTAATGATAGCTCCTGAATTTTTTTTTGCTCCAGACCTGTCTCTTTGTCCTGTTTTCAAAGTGGTGGACTTTAGCTTCCAGTCATCACGTGTTGTTAAAAATATGCGATTAATTTGAACGATAAATCCATAGAAAATCTGCTGCCTAGTTACCCCCTCAACACTCAGTGCCATTCTAGATATTGGTGCATGGAAATGTTTCGCTTCATATCGTGTACCCTTTTGAAAAGTTTGCATTGTGAAGAAAAAAATGCATCGTTGGCAATCAACCTCGCCACCACTCGGGTACTGGGTGCTGTGCTTCTCTCGCTCGGCTCGTGCTGATCATCGCCGGCATCTGCTTGACCGTTGCTCTTTCCTGGTCGTGTTTCATCGTAGGACCGCCGTCGCAACAGTCGCCAATAAATCCTTTTCAATTGGTGGAGGGTGCTGACATTCCCCGTCGCCTGAACCTGGGTGCTGCCATTCGCCGTCGCCTAAACCTGGAGCTGCGCAACCGAACGCTACCTCCCATCATGGCTACCAACAACGCGCAACCTGGCTCTTCCACTCCATCCCCCAGCAACCCTGGCGTTCTTCGTTTACGAGAGCCCAAGGTCTTTAGCGGAGCTGATGAGACCGACTTGGAAGACTGGTTCGCTAACTACGAACTGGTGAGCGCAAACAACAAATGGGATGACGCGGACAAGTTGACTAACGTCATCTTTTACCTCACTGTCGGGGCCGAAATGTGGCATCACAACCACGAAAACGACATTACGACGTGGTCAATCTTCAAACGTCGTTTTGCTGACGTTTTTGGCCGACCTGCTGTCCGCAAGTCCAGAGCCGAGCAACGCTGCGGACTCGCGCACAGAAGCCATCTGAATCGTTCACCAGTTTTATCGAACACATTATTGGTCTTTGCAACCGTGTGAACACCGCCATGCCCGAGTCGGAGAAGATTGAACACATCCTCAAAGGGATAATTGACTGCGCATTTCAGATGCTCCTGGCGCACAATCCTGCCACCGTTGCGGAACTTGTGACTTTATGTCAAAGTTTCGACGAGTTGAACAAGCAGCGCCCCCTGACTCGGCCATTTTCCTCACACGCCGACTCGCTCTCCAGTCTCACTTCCGTTCCCGACCAGTCACCAACCCTGCAAGAGATTAAAGACTTCGTGCGTGAAGAAGTAGCTCGGCAACTGTCGTTGATTCCCTTCACGCAGCAGCCGCCGTCCTCTCGTCTGCCCTCACCACTCCGCGACGTTATTGCCGAAGAGGTAGCTCAGGCTGTTCCCGTCGCTGCCCACCAGCAGCCTGTGGCCATGCCTGTTGCCCATGCGCCGGCTATGCAGCCCGTGGCCGCGCCTCTTACGTATGCCCAGGTGGTACGCAGCAGACCCCGCCAGCAGCATTTGCCACCCATGTCTTCAGTTGCTCCCCACTCCACCCCTTTTTCGACACCTTGGGCCGCACCACGAGTCAGGAATTCCTGACGCACTCCTGACAATCGACCGATCTGCTACGCCTGCGGTACTCTAGGACACGTGGCACGATATTGTCGCCGTCGCTTCCAACCACTCCACGACGCTACTCGGCCGTTCCGTACCGTATGACCCACAGCCCATGCACATACCTGCTCCCTATCCCTCACCGCAGTATGGATACACTAACCTTCCGAGTCTCGGTCACCCCAGCCCTCACCTCAAACTCTCTCTCCCCGCTCCCCATCTCCTCGCAGATAATCACTGTCCCCAGTGCGTCCCCGACCCACTTTCTCCAACCGGGAAAACTGAACGCCGCAGTTCCAGAGGCAAGAACGGCGCCGTCGTCGAAATGCCCAAGTCCTCCCACTTCACTGCTACATGTCGTCACCATATCTGTCGATGGTGTTTCTACCTTTGCCCTCATCGACACAGGTGCTGCCGTTTCTGTTATAGCCGCCCAGCTCTGCCGCCCCTACGCAAAGTGACCACGCCGCTCTCAGGACTATCGCTTCGTACGGCTAGCGCACAACCAGTTGGACCTCTCGGCACCTGTAGAGCCCGCATATTCATCCAAGGCTCTATGTACGTTGTCGAGTTCGTCGTCCTTTCGGTGTGCTCGCATGACGTTATCCTCGGTGGGACTTCCTGTCACATCACCATGCCGTCATCGACTGCGCACGCGCTGAAGTTCAATTTTCGCACCTGTCTGACGAACCTTTGCACGAAACTCTTGAGCGGTCCCCAAAACTCGTCGTGCGTGAAGACACTGAAATTCCGCCAGCCTCTCTTGCCGTTGTCCCTGTTTGCTGCGATGACCATAACGATGCTACAGTAATGTTTACACCTTCCGGCATTTTCATGAGCTGCAGAGCCGTTTTCTTGCCTTTCGCTCACTTGACGTCACTGCTGGCCGAAGCAATATTTTCGTTCACAGCAACCTTTCTGCCCCGCTTACGCTACTGCCGGCAAATGTCTCGGTCAAGTAGAGTACCTCGATTCCTCTTTATTCCTTAACATGCCAGACGAATCGTGTAGTAACGTCTCGACTGAACTTCATGCCCTCTCCCCACTGGAATGCTCGTCGAGTGACACCTTCTCGAGTTCCATCGCCGACACCTTAACTGCTCAGAACGCGCCGAGCTTCTTAATCTCTTCCAGCACTTCGCGAATTCGTTCGACGTTTCTCAGCCGCAATTGGGTCGTACTTCGGCAGTGCACCACTACATTGACACCGGTTCGCACCAGCCATTGCGTCAAAGACCGTACCGTGTCTCTGCTGCAGAACGTCACGTCATCAACGACCAGGTCGAGAGATGCTACGTCGTCGCGTTTTCAACCATCGCACAGTCCTTGGGCATCTCCTGTCGTTCTAGTTCGAAGAACTCGCTCTGTAATGCCTCTGGCCCTGAGGGTATAATAAATAAATAAAGAAGGATGGATCAATTCGATTTTGCGTCGACTACCGGCAATTAAACAGGTGACACGGAAAACGTCTGTCCATTACCGCGCATTGACGACGCCCTTGACAGCCTCCAAGGAGCAAATTCTTCTCCTCCTTAGACTTATGATCTTGATACTGGCAGGTCCCTATGGCAGAAGCTGATCGCCAGAAAACTGCGTTCATTACACCAGATGGCCTGTATGAATTTAATGTAATGCCTTTTGGGCTTTGTAATGCCCCTGCCACGTTTGAACGACTCATGGACAACACACTGCGTGGACTGAAGTGGTCTGTGTGTCTATGCTACCTCGACGACATTGTCGTTTTCTCTCCCGATTTTCCTACACATCTGCTTCAGCTCCAACTGGTTCTGACGTGTTTAACTAACGCTGGGCTCCAACTGAACCTCAA
>WOVY01004766.1:0-80143 GCA_013436015.1 Rhipicephalus annulatus
TCATTTTTTTGTCCGCTCGTTCTCTTCTCCAACCTTTACTTTTTCTCGTGTAGATGTAACTGTTACGGGGTAGAAGTTAGAACTTCGCTGTCAAAAACATTTCGTTAAATGCAATGTGATGATTGTCCCCTTTACGCCGTACTTTATTATATCATCTGTGGTGAAAACCTACGCCTCCACTCAAATGTTTGCCCGGGGAGAACGCCCTGCAAAGGTAATAAAATTAGAAATCCGCGGACTATGAGACCCAATGTGAAACTCAAGAACCAGGCTTGGTTTACGGCTGCGGGTGCTAAAGTGCGACATGCGTCCCTCTTCAGCAAAATATCATTCCCATTTTACTGTCAAGCTTGCTAACACATATCACACAAATATTTTTAATGCCATTAACAATACTGTAGCGCCCAAGCCTTGGCCGAGAGGAAAGCTATCGAGATTACGCCTTTTTAAAGACGCAACCGACCGGCGGCCGTTTCTCTCTTCGAGTTGAGGAAAGGAGGAAATAAGGAAAGGGTGAAACCTTATACACACGATGTTGGTTGGGCACGGTAACGACCCGAATTGACTCCGGAAATGGTTGTGGGAGGATCATTTCAACGGAAGAAGTTATCTCCGTTTGCCGGCACACAACCTCCCGTGCGTTTTTCTTCTGGCCTTCCCGAACTCGCCACAATACATCTCGGGCCGGCCGGCCGGCCGGCCGGCGTATTTGGAATGAACAAAATGAATAGGTATAGAGACAGACAGATGCCAGTTACACGACCCGAAGCCTCCGGCACATTTGTGCTTTTCGAGGCGCTGTGCACCTCTCCTCTTTTGGCACGTCCCGCCTCTTGGCTGGCTGCTGCGAGCGCTTCCAGCAGCTGTAGTGCTTGAGAACCGCTGTGATTTCGCCGGAGCCTGCAACTACCCCGGTATCTCGGCTCTTGCTACCGCTTCGTCGCCTTCGGAAGCGTTGGCTTCGTCGTCCACCACTACCACGCGCACTCTAATCTTTTTCATTCGCGTCCACAGACGCCGAGGCACGTCGCAGCGGTTACGTAGGAACGCGCTTGAACGTGGCTTCCTTTTTTGTGGTACGTGCCTCGAGCATGTATATTGTATGGTTGGCCAACGGCGGCAAAGTCGTATAACTCGAAGTGTTTTCAACGGTGGAAGGCGTATACAAGGGGAGTTTACGAGCCGCCTCGCTCTCTTATTTCACCACTCTTCCTCCACAGATCCCGGCTTGTTTTCTTCTCTTTTACGAGTTCATGTGACTTGAGAAAGGTGATCATTTGAGGAGGAGACGCGTCTCTCGCTAGTTCTTGAGAAACAGATATATTTAGTTTTCGTGCTCTGAGGAAGGTGGCACATGCTTCCGAAATGCTGAGACATCCTCTCAGAACTTCGTTACGTTGTGTTTGCGTTTCATTCCTCCGGCTTCACACAGTCCCAGGATCACTGTCCAATGGCTCGGGGAAAGCACGTGCAGCCATTGAGCTAAAGAATACATTCCACCAAAAGCGAACAGGGACTCTGGTGACCCCTCGCTTATTCATGACTGACGAAATTTTCTCTTTCTCTTCTCTAATCATTCTCTCACCCGTCGGACCATCCCACGTTGGACAAATGGACACATGTGTTCTGGCAGATAAAGATGACTAAGATGGCATGCCGGCTCAAGATGGCGATAGTCTCTGCTTGTGAATTGCAACATACGGCTGTCACAAACAACTTCGCGATGACAAAGTCTTCGGATTTTACATTCCAGAAACACGATACAATATGCGGGACGCCGCAGTAGAAGAAGTCGGCCACATGGGGTCCTTGACAAGAGCACTGCGGCACTTTTCAGCATCGCCAGAAAACGCTGCCCATCGGTAGTCGAGGCTCCTGAGGCTACTCGAGTCAACAATTATAGCGCACCACGCGTCCTGGACTTGCACCTATTTATTTAACACTCATTTAACAAACTAGTCTTCTGAAAGATGGCGAAGAAATTGTGTGTTAGAAAAACTGGCCACTTTATATAAGAAGTGTCTCTTGACGAAAGGGTACCAGAATCTGGAATAAGGCCAACATCATTTTAATTCATAAGAAAGGAGACGTCGGGGACTATGAAAAATTACAGGCCGATCTGCTTATTGTTGATATTGTACAAACTATTTACAAAAATAATAGCTAATAGAATAAGGCTACATTAGAGTTCAATCAACCAAAGGACAAAGCAGGATTCCGTACAGGCTACTCCACAATAGACCACATTTATACTATCAATCAGGTACTATAGAGAAATGCGTGGAATACAAACCAACCCATATACATAGCCTTCATAGATTACGAGAAGGCATTTGAATCAGTCGAGACATCAAAAGTAATGCCGGCACTACGGAATCAGGGCATCGAGAAGCCTACATAAACATACTGGAGAAATCTAGTGAATCTACAGCAACCATAGTTATCTATCAAGGAAAGCGACCAAATTCCAATTAAGAAGGGTGTAAGGCAGGAAAACACGATCTCTCCAATGCTATCACTACGTGTTTACAACAGGTTTCAGGGCCCTAGATTGGTGAGAAATAGGGATAAGAGTTAATGGATAATACCTTGGTAACCTGCGATTCGCTGGTGACACTGCCTTGATGAGCAAATAGGGAGATGAATTACCACTCATGATTACTAAACTGGACGCGTAAAGCAGAAGAGTAGGTCTGGAAATCAACATGGACAAACTAAAGTAATGTTAAACAGTCTCGGTAGAAAAGAGCTCTTTGCGGTAGGTGGATAGATGCTGGAAGTTGTAACGCAAAATGTATACTTAGCAAAGGTATACTAACCACGGAGCCGAACTATGAGAGCGAAATAACTAGAATAATTGGAAGGAAGTGAATTACATTCGGCAAGTATTCTGAAATTATCAATGGTAATCTGCCACTAACCCTCAAGAGGAAGGTATATAACTGCTGCGTCTTGCCAGTACTTACCTACGCAGCAGAAACCTGGAGGCTTACAACGAGGACTCAACCTAAATTGAGGATGACGCAGTGAGCGATGGAAGGGAAATTGATAGGTGTAACCTTAAGAGACAAGAAGAATGCAGAGTGGGTCAAGAAGCAAACCGGCGTTATGGATTTCATAGTTGAAATCAAGAAGACGAAATGGACGTGGGCCGGGCACATAGAACGTAAGAAGGATAGCTGTATTTCAATATTGCATTGTAGATTGTGATACAGAAATATAATTATTGACTCCATGCAAGGCCGTGGTCAGTCAGTGGAGTAGCCAAGAGGAGAAGGTGGCCTTTGCAGCCCCCCCCCCCCGAATTTTTCATCACCATAGCATACAGAACAAAAAATGACCAATTTAAAAATACAAAGTGTCCCCTCTTATATCAAATATATCCTTTTTTTCTGATTTATAATCAGTCAAGAGAGAGAGAGATAAAGATACAAGGAAAGGCAGGGAGGTTAACCAGACACACAACCGGTTTGCTACCCTGCACTGGGGAAGGGATAAAGGGGAGAAAAGAGGTTGCAGAAAACCTCTTTTCTCCCCTTTATCCCTTCCCCAGTACAATCAGTCAAAAAATCGATCAACCATTAGACTTGCTACCGCACCGTCTCTGATTGGGTGTTGCACACACCTAATCAGTTATTATGGCGCATGAAATGAAGAACGTTCCCGCACTGCGACCACTGTGGTCTGTGGATGCGTCGGTAGAACAAATAATTATAGAATATCCGCAATATGATGAACAACGCACTCAACCGAGTGATCGATTGAACCACCTCGACAGACTACCGCATACAATTGGCATAGTTATCGGACTATAGCCACATTCGACAATCTAAGGCACGCAGTGAGCGCCCTCCATTATTTTTAATGGACACAAATTTAATGAACTATTTTTAGTTCTTATTGCTCCTTGTCATTATCTGTACGAGTCTTATCCGCGAACGTGATGACTCTGTATGAACTAGACTGTGCTCATAGATTGCGCTCATGCATTATAAGCCCTGTATTGTACATAGTGCCTCTGAATACTATTTTTTACTTTTATTTTCTTATTATTTAGAATCTTCGTGAGTATCTTGTACATCACTACCCTGATGTTCGGATAGCTGGCTCTTACGTATACCCTACCCTCCCATATTTTTTCATATATATATATATATATATATATATATATATATATATATATATATATATATATATATATATATATATATATATATATATATATATATATAAACACTGTACCGCGTTTCCGCTTTTACCAAAGGCGTTGCAAACCTACCTCTCATTCTGTGCGCTCAAAAATGTGTTTTAGTTAAGCTCATATTAACTTCGGTCACGCCCATTCTCGCGTCACACGCACAGTATCCTTTATACATGAAAACAAAATATGGGAAACATGAAAGCCGACTATACCAATCAGCATGATAGTAATTGTTCGCCTTTAAAAACACCATTCATTCATTCATCTCGCAGTGTTTGGGTAAACGCTGAATGATACTGGGCGGCTGACTAGGCTGGAAGATGCTTTCGCGGGCCATCAATTGTAGAAGGGTGTAAGATCTGCATATTGTGTTTTTCCTGGCATACGATGGCGTAATTGAATAATTATCATAATACGCCAGTTTCATCACAATTCCCTCCAGCGTTGATAATGAAAGCAGTGAACAGCCTGCCATAGTGTTTTTTTTTTTTTTCAGCTCTCGCGAATAGTCAGTGGATCGATACGAGTGCCAAAAGTCGTTAGCAGCGTGGCCACTGCCCTTGACATCGGGGCGGAAAGCAATCTTTCAAGCAAAGTTTACTCTGCAGCGTATTTGTTGTTGTCGTTGTTAGGCCTCATTGTGAAGCTCAAAACGAACGACGTACAGAGACCCACAGCGTTAACAGCCGTTGTCACGCGCGTCGTTCGCCGATTTTTCGGTTAGTTTCGGGGCACAACATTTATTTAACGGCAGCTGCGTGCAACCGTTCACGCTGGTGACTGTGTTGAGTGTTCCACTCTGGTGCTTTCCCGGTGTTTTCCTTCGTGGCCTTGCTTCTTGCGCGTTCGTAACATTCCTTCGGGCTCCCACGCTTCTACTTTTCTTCATTTTATGCTTCTTTCATTTTTCTTCCAATTGCATAATTGATCAGGGTCGTTTCATGAAGGAGGTCTGAAGTTCATTTTAAGTCTGTATTGCACTTTATTACTTCAACTTTTTCTCTTTTTTTGGAACGAAATCTGAGCGGTGACCACCATCTCTTTGTTCTTCAAATATTACTTTTAGAAAACATCATGCAATATCTCTTTTCTTAGAACGCCCTTTCCTACATTCGCAGCCCCGAAGGGGAAACGATACTGCAAATATTTTCGAACAGTAATTGTGCGTTCATTTGTCTATTGCGTGTGCTTCCCCGTGCACACTTGACTCAGCTCTGTGAACTCTCTGCCGGCCATACCCTGCAATGAGTCATTCTTGCTATGTGTGCTTTCTAAGAATGTATCATAATGGGGAAGCAGCACTAACAACATTTCTTATCATCTTCTTTTTAAGCGAGTCTGTTAAAGCTAAATAATGCATTATGCATGCTTATTTGGTCGCAAATGTTATAAAATGTAAAAAAAAAAAAAACGAAGTTTAGAGGAGCATAAGCCCTCCCATTAAGTCAATAGGTGTTCAAGTTCCGTTATAATAGTTTATGCAGTCGATGAAAACATCCTGCAGCTAAGCTGTTTTGTTGCGAAAATGACAAGTTTATTTCTTTCCTTCTTCTTCTCGTTTATTCTGCCTTCCTTTTTTTTTCGCAGGTTGGTTGTATTGTGTGTTTATGTCACGTTGTATTCGTCATGTAGTAGTGGTGCATCACAGTTTTTTTTTCTCTCGCCGTATTTAGCGTTGTCGACGACAGGGACAACAATATTTGGGCATAGAGCACGAGTTGCATTCAGATGATGATGATTATATAAATAAAGCGCTTGCCTGATCTAGAAGTCTGGAGCCGAGCGCTTGTGTAAACCAGACATCGCTTGCAATCACTCGTGATCTGCTTAGTCGGTGGTGCTGCGGGAAAAAACACGGGTTTTCGTGGTCTTGTGCAATTGGTGTCGCAGCTCATTGCAGTACAACTCGCACTTTGTCCGAAAGTCCTCTCCGGATCGTCTATTTCCTCTGTCCTTTCATCTTCACCTGGCACCTAAACGAAAAATGTCCTCAAAGGTTAATGCTTTTTATATGGTGCACGTAATCTTTGCCCGAAGTCTTAGGTTTACCTTACTATCACTTCAAACTATGGCTGGCATCACCTTTCAGCATTCCTAGTCTAAGTTTTTAACTAAGATTTTACAGCTGTCGCTTTCCACAAAATGTTGTAATGTCCCACACATAATAAACAGGATTCAGCTTCCGCCCAATTCCACCTTTCTCACGGTCTGACAACCCAAGTTTGCAACGCCAGTCAGTGCATCTAATACTTTCGAAAAATTACTTTCACTTATTTCTATTGAACTATAGAACGCACGACATAAGGATATAACCTATAATTGGTTCCATGTTACCAATCCAAAATAATGCACTGTTAAAATAACCTCAATGGTTGTATTGTTCTGTTTTAGTATACAGTCTATTGTATTCCGCATATACTACTACCAGCTCTACTGCCAATTGCATCAAAGAGAGAGAAAGAGAAAGAGAAAAGCGAATGAAAGGCAGGGAGTTTACCCTGGTTGCTCGGTTTGGTACCTTACACGAAGGAATAGGAAAAGGGGAAAGAATAAAGAAGGAAAAAGAGACATATTATTGTGATAGCACGCACAGTATCACTGCTATCGCGCATGTTCAGAACAGTTACAAAGTGCGGATGAATTTCAAGCGTGTATACTAAGTGTTTGTCATTGCATAGTAATGATAATATTAAGTATTGCCGTCTTTTCTCGTCCCTCCCTCCCCACCTTTACCTGTGTGTCATTACATAAAAGGGGTTATTTAAGTAACCATAAACTATTATGAATATGTAGGAGAATCCACTGTACAACTTAATCGTATCGTGCTGTACATTTTTTTTTTCTTCCAGAGCCTTCATCGTCCTTTTTGGCTTTGCGACAACTTGTAAAACTTGCTGTAAGTGTAGCGTTTTTGCAACAATTGTCATTTCATGGAGAAGCCCCTTTGGCACTTCCTTACAGGACGGTCTGGGCAGTGTCGTGGTAGTAACAATTAATTTTGCGTATCTGCATTTCTATGTTGAGATGCATTCGACAAATTTGTTGGTATGACAGTATTGCAATGTTTTCACGATGAATTGATTATATCCGGATTAGAGCACTGCACGGGGCGATTTTTCTGGCCCGAGTCCGGCCCGGCCAGTAAACTTCATGCTCCGGCCTGCCCGAGCCCGGCCAAGCCTTTTTAAATACGGCCTGTGCCCGGCCTGGGCCCGATAGGTTTTGGCCCAGCCCGGGCTGTTTCAGCCAGTTATGTCATGAACATGAACGAGGCACTCTTCGCCATTCGGTTGTTGTCAAAATACCTACCTTTGTTGGTCGGCAGAACTTCTGGAGCTCTCTCAGATCACTTATGAAATTGATTTTGAGTTTTGGACTCACTCGGACTGAGACTCAAGAAATTTTTTCTCAGCCGGACTCAACCATACTCACGCTCTCAAAGCTTTTCTTTAGCCGGTCTCACTTGGACTCACTATCACCAAAACATTACTCATCCAGACCAAGACTCACGGCTCGATCTGAGTCTGAGTGAGTCGCAGTGAGTCCACTCACGAGTCCGTCAGCCTAAGATTAGCTTCTTCGATCATTGTGTAAATGCTCTTTAACACTAATATCTCACGTAATAGGCGCTCTTTTTAGGGTCTTTTGACAAAGTTTTGTCGAAAACGAGTTATGAGTGCTTTCAAACCAGTAAGGTCATTTTTTTCTTCGAAGAAATGATAGCGTAAGAAATATCAATCAAACATCTTCCTCTACGAGTTGGCAGTGCAATAGCGCGCCCGCCTACGTAATTCACGTCTCTTTTTTTTTTTTCACGTGTTTAGATGTTATGCAGAACATGGATTTTTCAAAAATTAACTAGAGGGGACTCTGGCGCTGCGATCATTCAGCGACCATGGAAATGGTAGGTAGTACACGGATTCGCCTAGTCTTCGTACTTGCGCGCCTCGATTCACACTTGTGGCTTCGTTTATTGCAGTGTTCCGGTTTTGTTTGAAAGGAAAGACGGAACCCTTTTGAACTTCGTGACTCGATTTGAAATGGTAAGCCTAAAAAAATAAGGTGGTGAACTGCTACTACTGAACATTTGCTGATTTTTGTTTCGTGAGAAAACAGCTACAAGCCACACGAACATACACGGAGCCAGAAGTAGGAATATTAGACAAATCCGTGTGCTACCCATCATTTCCATGATCGCCGAAGAGCAGTGCGTTGCAGCTCCCATAGACACTAGCACCAAAGTTCCCTCTAATTGATTGAGATGGGGGGATTCAACGTCCCAAAACCATCCAAATCTGAGCGCACGGGCCTACAGCATTTCCGCCTCCATCGGAAATGCAGCCGCCGCAGCCGGGATTCGACCCCGTGACCTGCGTGTCAGCAGCCGAGTACCTTAGCCACTAGAACACCGCGGCGGGGCAGAGTTTTCTCTAGTGCATGTATACTTAAGAAGCTCTATGATGCAGGATACAAGAAAATGTTGCTAGACAAGATCTTCCACAAGCCTGCACAGCGTATGCGAAGCGAAAAAAGCTTCGTCATGCTGCAGAATGATGACGAAAAAAAAAAAAAACTGCGCAACTCGTGGTCCCCAGCAGTTTCATAAGTGAATATTAGAGGAGTCCATGCAATTAGAGGACTCCATGCAATGAAATTAGAGGACTCCATGCAATATCTCCGTGGTTCCTCCTTTACTTTAACATAAGAGTGGTTATATCAGGCCTTCGAATAGGCACCCGTATTTGCATATCAGTTTTGCACGCGTCACAGAATATGAAGAAGCGTCAGCACCCGGGTGTCGGCATGGGTGAATGAGATTACAGTTTCGGTCTGTAAGACGCAATCTTCGTGAATGCTTGAAATCTGAGTGCGCCAACGTTCACACGAGAAGCGAAGCCTCCACAGTCAGTCTCGCAAGTTTAAAACTGGAATGAATGCGTGAAAAGTGGCTGTGAAGTGCCATCGTGGGATCCCCTCCACGAGACAATGCGGCTTCTTGGACGGTCGGTTTCTTTATCTCTGGAACCGCATCTGTTACGACGGTGGCCTGCCGTTTATGAATAGGCGCGGGCTTCGATTGTCTAACGCATCCAAGTAACGGTTTATTATTTAGAGGAAACCATAGAATTATTTTCGACGTCTAAGCCACACCTTATTCAATGTGAATTTCCCCCTCGCTCTTCACAAACGCAACAGTGCTGCACAGGAACGTCAAGATAGCACAAAGCCCTCTGGGCGGTTGAAGCTTGACGGCACGCCACTGGGCCGACACCACACGGAGTGCCTTCCCGCAGAGATGCCGGATCCTTGCGTCGTCTCTTTAGGCGAGTGTTTCGTCATGATAGCGAGTGGACGCAGTGAAGAGAAGTGTGTATAGTCAATCAGTGTTGAGCGGGCGAGAGATTTATTGTCAATGAACCAACAAAATAGTTAGTTACTTAGTTGGTTGGTTAATTAGTTGGTTCGTTTGTTAGCTAATCGGTTAGTTAGTTAGTTTGTTTGTTTGCTTGTTTGTTTGTTTGTTACCTAATCGGTTAGTTAGTTAGTTAGTTAGTTAGTTAGTTAGTTAGTTAGTTAGTTAGTTAGTTAGTTAGTTATTTATTTAGTTAGTTAGTTAGTTAGTTAGTTAGTTAGTTAGTTAGTTAGTTAGTCAGTTAGTTAGTTAGTTAGTTAGTTAGTTAGTTAGTTAGTTAGTTAGTTAGTTAGTTAGTTAGTTAGTTAGTTAGTTAGTTAGTTAGTTAGTTAGTTAGTTAGTTAGTTAGTTAGTTTGTTGTTTGTTTGTTTGTTTGTTGTGAGCTGGTTGGTTGCTCAGTTGGTCGGTTAGTCAGTTGGTTGGTTGGTCAGTTGGTCGGTTAGCTAGTTGGTTGGTCAGTTAGTTAGTGAGTTGGTTGGTCAGTTATTTAGTCAGTTAGTTGGTTGGTCAGTTAGTTAGTCAGTTAGTTGGTTGGTCAGTTGGTTGGTTAGCTGGTCGGTTAGCTAGTTGGTTGATAAGTTATTTGGTTGGTCAGTTGGTCAGTTAGCTAGTTGGTTGGTCAGTTGGTCGGTTAGCTAGTTGGTTGGTCAGTTGGTCGGTTGGTTAGCTGGTCGGTTAGTTGGTTAGATGGTTGATTAGTTAGTTCTATGGACAAATTAAACACTATTCTGTCTTTTCCGCGATAAAAATAAAAGTTGTAAGAAGTGTTAACAGAGCATAGAACGATTAGGACAGCACGAGACAACAGAGGCATGTGGTGATATGCCCGTAGTAAGTGAAATGTACACTCTTGCCTGTTTCTTCTCTTATTCTTCTTCAGCATTGCACCCTATATCTTGCATTGTAATGGATGTTGTTGTCCACATAAAAAGCTGATTAGAAGTAGGTGCTCTTTGCATTTGTTGTGTCATCCTTGCCTAGTCGTTCTATGTACTGTTCACACTTTTAGGGGCAGAGCTCCTTACAGCGGGGGTCGTACCAACGTTACTAGAATAAACTCTATTTGAAAGCTCCACCATAGAGGCAGGCCGCGTGGTGGTCACGAGAAGTAGTGGCGCTTCAGTGCGATTTCGCTCCAGCGGCCCGGGCCGCGCGTGTTGTGGTCGGAGGCGGTGACTTGCAAGCGGCTGCCACGAATGGTGCGCTGTATTTCCACGTCACTTCTTGGACTGTTTTTGGCACTGCATAGTTTCTTGTACGAAAGCGCCTTATGTGCCTCGTCAAACGCCAAAATTGACCGGCGTCTCGTCAACACGTGGATGAAAGGCGTTCATTACGTGATGACTTCACCTATAAAGCAATGACATCACTGTGATGTCACATGGTGGCGTCATCACGTGACATCCTTCCTTGGTCAAAAGTTAGCCAACTTTATACAGAGTACAAAGCAAGATGTGGCACAGAAGGCTTACAATGCCGCCAACACTGAATGAAGTGCAAGAACCACGTTAGTTGCAAAAAGCTTTCGGAGGAAGATCCCCGAAGTTCAATGCATAAGTTTGGCACAAAAAGAAGTTCAAAATGACTTTAAGTCGACCGAGGTGGATGCATAAGGGAATCTGTAAGTGCCTTGCTTCACTATATGAGTTGAAAAAATGTCACAGCATATGCATGGAGTGAATGATGATGAGTGGGGCAAAGCGTCCGTTCTTCCATCCGTCCGTGTGTCTGTCCATCCGTGCATGCGTCCATGCGTCCGATCGCGTTCAATAATGCAGACGGCGCGTGGGTACACCGACGAGACACGAGCCAGACAAGGCGAGCGCAAGCGTATCCAACGCTCCCGCTGCTCTGCTTCGTTCATGCCCCACCGGCGATCCGCCACGTACGGTAACTATTCCGGAGACAGGGGGAGGCACTCTTTCCTCGCGCATCCAATCACAGCCTCCGCAGCAGTCAATCGGAGAGTACCGGTACAGCGCCATCTAGAATATCCTCACTCACTTGCACTTTGTCTGTACTTCTTCGAGACAGCGCCATATATTATACTGTTCGACAGATACTGCCTTCCTTTTTTTTCTTGTCTCTTATTTTTTCTATTTCTCTTCTGTTCTACTCTCGGTTGCACCACGCGCCGGACAACGTTAGACTAAGAGGAGCTTCGCCCCTAAAAAGCTTGTATAGGCGTTATTAGAACCCCCCATACCAACTTCAGAATGAAACGTGGTTGCTTATTTCCTGACAATAACACTAATACCCAGTCGCTTGGTGTCTGCCGCACGTCAGCGAAGAAAGAAAAATAACGAATCCTCATAAATTCAAAGCAAGTGCAGATAAACGAGAGTACCATAGGCGATATGCTTGTGAAAATTATGGTGAATTGTTCGCACAGCACCCGCAATCCTGCTGTGAAAAACCACCTGCACCGTTAACAGAGAGGTTAAAGAACAAGTAAAATAGAACCTAGTAGGGAAAACCGTTTATGCCAATTGCCTAATGAGACGTGAAAATCATAGACTTTGGGCCCTTGTCGTCAACGCTCTCTGTCCGCTGCAATGGTGGTTAGAAAACTGTTGCTACAGGCGACACAAATAAGTGTATGTGAGTAAAAAAATGGAATAGACGAAAAACAATCCTAATTGTGACAGAACAATATAAAAGAGTTACGAGCACGAACCTTTTATACTGGTCGTTGACTTCAACGTACCCATTATAGACCTTAGAGCATAGCTTTGCCGTCCACTTTTCATGTCATTGTATGTCACCCAGCTTACACTATATGGGGCAACGCTCGCCTATTAGAGACAAAAAAAAAGCTTTAGCAATGACTCATATTAACTGTAGCTGTGGCAGAATGATATAAAAAACGTGCAACCACAAACGCTTTATACTAGTCGGTGGCTTCAACGTATACATTATTGGCATTCGGGAGTAGCTTCGCCCACTCATAACCATTCGCTTCGTGTAGATGCATGATCTTTTTTATTGACGCGCACGTACTTTATTACGTAAATGGTAATTGTCAAACACCTTCGGCACATACTCTCTACCCGCATACTCTCTGACTGCCACACGTGTCTAGAGCAGAATGTTGACGTCAAACGGTGACAAGATTTTCAGATGATTATGTGGTTTACTCTCGTTTTACAAAGAAAGATGTTATGAGATCACAACTTGGGTCACGTGTGGCAACGTAGTTGTCAACCGCCGCTGGTGTCCATAACCACTTCGCACGAAATAAAAATAGTGCCGAAGGCGCTGATGCAATCATCGGCGAACAATAGGATGTGTGATGTGATATGGGATGGAAGAACGTAATGTATATGAGGAATAATAAATGACCCATGATGCTGCCCTAAGGAACTACACGCGTAACGTCAGATAATGGAGATGAGGGGTTACTGATCCATGTAAACTCTTTACGTAACGACAGAAAGTTTCGGAGCCAAAATACAGTAAAAGAATCAAGGTTTAGGAAAGACAGTTTAGTAATTAAACGACAATGTGTGACTCAATCGAATGTTTTAGTAAAATCGACATAAATGCAGCTTGTCTGCGTGTTACCATACATACTATAATGAAGATCATTGGTGAATTCTAGTAGCTGGGTTTCACAAGACAGACCCTTCCTAAAGCCATGCTGTTGGGAAAACTAATAGTTGTTTTTTAAATGATGGCCAATATAAGATGCAAAGATATGTTCAAGTATGCTTCAAGAAATTATGGTGAGGGATATGGGGTGATAGTTATTTGCATCACTTTCTTTTCCATATATGAAAATGGGTAACACTTTGCCAATTTTAAAATCATGTAAAAACGTACCAGTGAACAATAATTGATCAAGTATGTGATAAAGAATTTAACTGCAAGTAATAATGGTCAGTTTGAGAACTTTAGTGTTATTACCATCAATACCGAAACTTGTGGATAATTCAAGTTCTTTTTTTTATTACGGATGCAATACCTTCAACAGCTAACTCAATGTGGTTCATGTACATTTAAGTGACGTCGGTAACAGTAGACTTTTTGAGCAGTATTTTTTTGTGAATACCCCCGTAAAATTTTTGTTAAAGGTTTTGGTGCATTCTTCTTCTTCTATCAAATTACTGTTTTCGTCTTGGAGTGCTTTATTATTCAGAGAAAAAGGTGGATAAACAGCAGGTCCAATTCCTTGTGATTGTTATTAGATGCGGAAGCATCTTATACTCGCGCCTTGTAGTGCGCCGTCCGCGCCGTCCGCACCGCCTTAGTTGAGCTAATTCATTACGTCTGATACAATAATCACTCGTTCTCTGCTACTGCAATATTCACGCGTTCATCAAGTATAAGGTTATTTGTTGCACTTCAAAAGCATACATGTGTCCGAGTTAAAACGGTCAAAGTTTCACATTAAATGCACCAGGAAGGTAAAGTATTGGTACGGAAACCAGTAACACAAACATGAGCTTGTACGGTAAAGTTAGCTATTTAAAACCTACGCGAGCGTCGGTGCACACTGAACCATGCCTGTGTATTCAGGCATGTGTCTAACTCTGTTACCAGCCACTAAACTGTTTTAGCGGGACGGCTCAGTGCTCTCCCATAGTTGAGTACGAAGTACTCAAAATCGTTCAACATATTAGATGCGGAAGCATCTTATACTCGCGCCTTGTAGTGCGCCGTCCGCGCCGTCCGCACCGCTTCTCGAACATTCGACAGCTGACGCGCGCGCATGCGCCGTCGCGCCGTCGCCCACCATCTGTGCCGCGCGCGCTTCTCCTTCGAGAACATTCGACAGCTGACAGCGCATGCGCCGTCGCGCCGTCGCCATCTGTGCCGCGCGCGCGCTTCTCCTTCGAGAACATTCGACAGCTGACAGCGCATGCACCGTCGCGCTGTATATATACTCAAGGTCGGCGCTCGCTCGCTCAGTTGCCGCTCGTCCGTTGGTTCGTCGCAATAAATAAAACACCGCCCTTTCGCATACGTGCCGTACGTGTTCACTCATTTAACACCCCATTTCACAACCACGTTAACCAATTTAGCCATCGACCCAAGTAAGTCGCAATTTAACACCCGTTAACCAATTACATGCTTCCGCATCCTCCTCAGTGTTCCCCCGAGGGAAGCTGCGGGCAATTTTTTTTTTCAGGGATTTCAAGCCATGAGAAAAAAATTGTTCTTAGCTTTGCGAACGGTGCGACAATAAGCGCTTTCACAAGATATATGCATGCTTCAATAGGCAGGAGTGTTTAGAGACTCAGCTGTTTTGAAAAGGCGTTTCTTTTTGTTTTGTGGAGTTCGCAATTATCTATGACACCATGGCTTTGACACGTTGAATGTGAATGAAATTATTGATATATGAGCATGCACGGTTGCCAGTATATCGTGATTGAAGGCTGTCCAATTTTCGTCAAGGGTACGGTAAGCAAAAGTGGGCAGGAATTTATCGCTGATTGTCTGGAGACTCGAGTTAATGGCAGCAATATCGGCTTATTTTTATATTTCAAGATGCGCTTAGAAGTAACGGCTTGCGAATGGGAAGGAATGATAATGGCCACGTTCAAGGCTTTGTGGTCATTTAAATCATCAGTGATAGAAACGGCACTAGTAACCTGAGGATTCGACACCAAAGTAACACCGAAGGTGTTAGTTCCTCGAGTCGGTTGGTCGACTAGCTGTAACAAGGAATGATTGAAGGTGAGCTTAATGAATTCCTTCTAAAATTGAGAGTTTGAATTTGAAGAGGACAGGTAATGCCACGGTAATTGAAATCACCCACTAACAACATTGTCGATTGTGGATACTTTTCTAAACTAGCATCGAGACAAGCGTCCAAGTCAATAATGAAAGAAGAAATGTCTGGTGGTCTGTAACAAACTATAAATAATGAATAAGTGAACGATGACGTTATGCACACCCGTAAGGATTGAAAGAGGTAGAGGAAGAAAAGGCAGAAAGGTCAGCCAGGCGAGCGTCCTGTTTGCTATCCTACACTGGGGCAAGGGGATTGGGTGACGAAAAGAGATAGATGGAAAGAAGAGAACCTAAAAAAACAGATGAGCTCAAACTAGACTGCTGTGTTCAATAGTGGATGACTCAGGACTTCAGGTGTATCACGTTTCACCGTAGGTCGTCGGTTCATGTTGCCTATTGAAGGCTTGCAAGCACTAGACGTAGAACGTCCAGTACCTGTTGTACGGCTTCAGTATGTGATGATGTCAGCCTTCCGACGAACACTTTAAGTGTGTCGAGCAGCGATTGAAGAACTATTAGGATAGGTTTGTCTCATGGCAATGCCGAGGTGCGCTGCGTATCAGCATGTCGCTGCGACTTCGTCAACAGAGGCCAAACTGTGTCAGTTGTGTCCATGGTGGTTTTGTTCGTATCGACCATTGCTGATCTATGTGACTGTGTCTTTGGCAATGTAGCCCAAGTGTAATCTGCAGAAACTGTGCTTTCCACTGCGTTATGCTTCATGCCAGCCAAGTACGACCCAGGTGGAGAAGGAGATGGTGAAGCAGGGTGTCGAATGTGCACTGCGGATGCAGAGGCATTGCTTTTTTTCTGACGAACTTAGCGCCGACGGCGCCGCTTTGTGACGGTTGCGGCGGCCTCGCGATGCGATGTATGGTCTCTCGCCGTTGGCCTCAATACAGATATCTCTTATTTGATTTTAGGGCAATCTTTTGAGGAAGCTTCGTGGGGTCCTTTGCGATTTGAACACTCGAGAACAGTGGCTTTACAGCTGACCGAGAAACCGATTTCAGCATAGTGAGAACATGCTCGCTTGCCTTCGCATACGCTTCTCACGTGACCGAGCTTCATGCAGTTGAAACATTGCAGCGCCTTCGGCACAAATGGTCTTACAGAGTGTCGTAAGTGGCCCACGTTTACATGCGAAGGTAGAGAGTTGCCTCTAAAATCTGTTTTCACGCAGCGTGAGGTACTAAACGAGCAACCGTGACGATGACACTTGCTTCATTAGCTGGCTTCACCGGGCCACTCAAGTCCGATTTAGGAATGACAGCGTCATCGGTGTAGGTCACACCAGTGACGACGTTGGAGCTCATCGATATGTATATAGGAGCGGACGTTGATACCACCCACCTCTGTGACACTGCGTGGATTGTTCAGTGCGGCAGCATGCAAAACATCAATCGCCATGACATTCTTACGCAGGTTCACTCTGATGTCGATGATTTCATATGGCACCAGTCGCTCGAGCCGCACCGAAACAGATTGCCTGTTGAGGTGCTTCATGTTGCCGTTGGGCTCAGTAGGAACGAAAATGATGGTGTTGGCAGCTGGCCCTCGTTCATTTGGTGTGTTCGGGGATGAAAAGGCCCTGGCGTTACGTCTCTTCCTCTTTCGGCTCGTTACAACTTCAAAGTCGTCGTCAGATGGCCCCTCACTTGACCGTGAGAAGACATCGGTGTCTTCGCTCTCACAATCTGGCCCCGTCCGCTCCTTGGACGTGGCCGTCGCGGACGCCGGAGGACCTGGTAGATATTCAAACTGCTCCTTGTGGATCGCTGATGAACGCAGCAGAAGAGTTCACGAAAGGCACATGTAATAGCGCAAACATCCCACACGAATATTTTTTTAGAATGGAGCCAAGCTTTTGTTAGACGCTAGTACAGCACACTCGCAGTTTTCAAGCTGCGATTTTAGCTCAATTTGTTTTGATAGAATGCTATGTATGTTAGTATGTAGGCGAAATATAGGCGTTGTGGCTCATTGTTCTGGCGCTGTATATAGTTGCGAAAAATCAGTATCATTTCCCGAGTGATGAAAAAACAGTGCCAGTGATGATCAAACAATCATAATATTCAAACCCTCTTCCCCTCCCATACTAAGTTGGGTCATTAGACTGTAGCTCTACCCTCTGATGTTTTCAGGAGGCTACAGACCACAGAGGGGACATCAACTGATTGAGTGTGCGGCACCGGATCATTCAGTAGCACTGCACAATTTCGCAAAGAACTGATGTGCCTTAAACAAAATGTGTGTATGCAACTGCTACATAGTGAGTCAAGAAATCTTAAATCTGCAGCAGTTTCTTCAGCCTACACTTGAACGGCAATGTAAAACAGTATGGTCCCTCAGTCTTAGACATATAAAAAAGCTTAGGCTCAGATGCGCAAAAGTTGGACTGGCTGATTTTAATGTTGATACGTGACTTTACGTTGTGTAGTGTTATTTTCAGCATATACGATGCACACGTGGCTATGTTTTACGTGAACAATAGATGGTTTTCCGCCGCTGGTTCGCTCAATCAGAGCTATATGGCGCCCCCACAACATGGCCATTCCCGTGCCATAGCCTTTGGCGGCGCTGCTCGGAATGACCCCTTCCCGGTCGTCTGTTCGGTGTCCCTGTACCATGTGTGCGCACTTTCTGGGCAAGTGAAAGTGAGCAGATGGTGGCACCTGAGAAAAGTCGACATGGCAGCACCCGTGGACGTGGTTTTCTTACGGCTATAATTCATGACGCCTCCAACGTGCACTGTGCGAACCGGCAGTTCAAAATTTAGAGATATTCACTTTATATTTGAGTCCCGAAGCTTTGGGAGCAATTTAATGGTTGGTATTTCACAGTGTTTCCGAGTTTGATTTTCAAATTTTCCGAGACAAGGCCCAACAGTAGTTGCTAAATACACACCACTAATCTGAATAGTGAAGACATGGCGTACCTAATACTTTGCCCCAACCTGAGATGACGCAAAGCGATAGCTATTTTGGCCCCGTGCTTATTTATTGCTGTCAAGACAGTGAGCAAATAGTAAGCGCGAGTTCGAATCGAAGTCGGTGGTCACGTCTGCATGGTTGCTAACATGTTGGATTGTAACCACTGCTACTTGTGGTTACTGATAGTACAATTAAATTCGTATGTCATGAATGTTAAGCATGTAGAATAAATATATCACGTATAGTTCTGCCGTACTACGACTATTGTTCTGCCGTACTATACAAATACACCTTCAAGCTTACAAATTTTTAGGCGACTACGTGAACAACCATGGGTGGCTGTTCAAGCATAGACATTCTTGCATCCTGCTGATACCAGCTATTGTGATAAGGCAATGGTTGCTTCCCGAGCCCAACGCATTGGCTGCGGCAGCGGAAGGCCACTTAGGATCATCTGAAAAAAACTTGACGATAACTGGTGCTTTATGGCACAAAGGCTATTGGTGGCCAAAACGCTCCAGGACATGCCTGTGATCAAACATGGTGGTGCCCGTGCGCCGCTGCGAAATAACTCTTTTAGAGCTACTTTGTAGCTGCAGTGTATTATCTGTAGTGAAGAAGAATGCCCACTACCCAAGCGACATCGACACGTTCGCGCGAGGCGCGAGCTGGGACTGCCTGGTTGCTGCTGCGACGACGCCCGTATATTCGGCCCGCTCTTGCTGCTTCTGTCCTGACGCTGCTACCTCTTATCTTCTTGACTTTACATTATATTTTGGTGGAGGTGCTGGGTAAACCGAGGAGTGGGCACAGCTGATGGTAGTGACCTAAATGTCTGGAGAGGTGGCCTCGCGGCCACCTCAGCATAGCTTAGAGGTGCATTCACCTCGGCTATGCATAGCTTAGAGGTGCATTCACCTCGGTTTTTCTTGTCGCCGCGTGAATTAACACTCTGAATATATGATCATTTTTGCGGCTTGGCTCACTTATATGAGAGCCCCGCCGCGGTGGTCTAGTGGCTAAGGTACTCGGCTGCTGACTCGCAGGTCGCGGGATCGAATCCCGGCTGTGGTGGCCGCATTTTCGATGGAGGCGAGAAGGCTGTAGGACGTGTGCTCAGAAATGGGTGCACGTAAAGGAACCCCAGGTGGTCCAAGTTTTCGAAGCCCTCCACTACTGCGTCTCTCATATTCCTATGCTGGTTTTGGGACGTTCAACCCCACATATCAATCAATCAAATCATTTACATGAGCTACCCTAGGTATTCTTCTACGTTTTTTGTTGTTGTTTTTTCATTGCTGTAATTTGCACGAACTCTTACGTGTCAGATGGGTAGCCAGCGTTATATAATAGCGCCACGGTTTCTTAAAAACATAAGTAAAGAAGGTGCAACCTAGCATTCGCTCTCATACACACGCAGTGTTATCCATATAATTGGTTATTCATTCGTCTTCTGGTTTATGAATGGAAGTTTCAAGGCACGATGTTTGTATAACACATTGTGAATAAGCGCATGGACAGAAAGCGTACATATCGACCTGCGGCGTAGAGACGTCGAAGTAGCCTCGTTTCGAGGATGGATATAAAATCGATAGCGCTTACGGACACATCAGCGTACATTTACCCAGCTCAGCGCTGCTAGCAAACAGCACTCACCCTCGTCGCATGTCACCGAGTAAAAACACTCTCAACGGGATAAGTTTTGCACGCGAGTGTTTTTCCACTGTCGCACTAGGGACCATTTTCAATTCGAGGCACGTTTCCGCTACCTACTACCCTGTTCAGCGACACGTTACTTTTCTAAAATAAGTCGCTACAATTCATCACTGTGTATAATAAACTTTTTTTCTTTGGTTACCAAATCGAACAATCTATAGTATACAAAGTTAATTTCGTCGTTCTACCTGAAAACAAGGAGCTTTAACTCAGCCGGCTCACTTCATTTGTGACAAAGTGTAACTCAAAAGCTCTGTGCAATGCGTCACTGTAGTCAGTATAGTGCTCGCACAACGTCAAACCACGTGCGGAGAGCTGGCCACTTTGGGGCGTATTTCATCGAGTGCTCGATTGGATTCACAGAGCGTCACGTTTCGCGCGTCGCTTTGATTAAACAGACTCGTTCCCATCTCCGCGATGGGAGAGGAGGACTTGAGTGAGTGAATGAGTGGCCGACAAGAACTGCTCGTGCGGTGCCGCTTGTTTCGTTGATTACTTGTTCTCCGTTGCTGCCACATTCGAAAGATTGCCGTTGGACACACCAATCGTCCTAATGACACCCCCAGAGTCGAGGCCACGATTCCTTTCGTCCGAAGATTACCGCAGAGAGTGCATAAAACAGTTATAGACAAGCCTTTTGCTGTGCATATTATGTGCATTACACGCTCTTATTAGTACAAATCCGACCAACTACTTACTGGTACATGAAATGTAGTACCTAAATTGTATTCCTTACCTTATATGCGTGTTTGCTGCCAGTGACATTAGAATCAAAAGCTTGGTGTAACTTTCCAAATCAAGAAGACTTAAACACCGTCTTATATACTGCTCAAACCGTCAACCTTTCAATAACGACACACCGCACTTATCGTTTGTACATGTCATTAAACCATTACCTTGGCGTAAACATATTGATTTCGCTTTACCGATCCATTTGAGCCGCTCCGAGCATTATTTATATACATTGTGATGCTCGAACAATGAAATCGCATAAGAAATACCACATCTCTGCATTGCGATCAATAAAGTCTGCTGTTGCACCTGACAACTCCAATTACTTGCAAAAACGCTTACTGCCAATTATAATATATAAGCAATAATTGAAACTAAAACAGTGGATCGGTAAAGTGAAGATGTTACTGGAAGCTATAATAAGAACAGGGATGTTTACACTACCAGAACTTTGGGCAAGCTTTTGCATGAGTGAACATGCGGAAAACTCGCGGTAAAGAAACACAAGGACACAAACACAGAGGTGATGACGCCGCGCCAGTTGTGTCGACTGCATGATTCTGTCTCTACTTCCTAAAATAGCTGCTTCAAGAGGGAGAGAGATTAATAGTACAGACGGTTAGCCAGATATTAGCATCCGGTTTGCTACCGTAACGTTATACTGATTTCCATAGCATGCCACTACACATATATTGAGAATAATCCCTTATACATGTAGAGACCACCGGCCAAAGCTTAGAACAGTCGTTTTGTCATACTACCATGCGCCATGTATCATCAACAAGCAAAATGACAAAAAAAGAAACGAACGGTAGATTGATTTGATTGGTATGCGGGTTTAACCACCATATGATTATGAGAAACGCCGTAGTAAAGGACTCCGAAAATTTCGGCCCGCGGCCCGCAGTGGCGTAACTAGGGGGGGGGCAAGGGGGTACAAGTGCCCCGGGCGCCACTAGGGAGGGGGCGCCAAGCCGAGTCCTCGGGTTGGCGCCCCCTGGAAAGGTTGTCAATGTTTTTTTCCGTAAAACCGCCTGGAAGGGGGGAGGGGCGAGGTTGTAATGTACGACTGGAAGTGGGGATGGTGGTGAAGGAAAGGGTTGCCGCAATGGCTTTTGCATCGGGAAAAGGATCCTCTATTTTCATTTTGCTGCGCTACCTCCGTGCCTTCCCATGACCCTCGGCTAAGCTTTGTTTTGTGCTCCGCAGCACTGGGTTAGATGAGTTTCAGCGAACCCCACCAGCCTCCCAAACCACTTACTGAAAGCTTCCCTGAAACCAACCACGTACGTAAACAAAATAAAATAAAAAAGTTCGAATGCACCTTTTTTGAGTAAGAACAGAAAACTCCAACGAAATAGCCGATCGTCCAACGACTAATCGTCCACGCAGCGGCGGAAGGAAGGGCGAATATAATCCGTGACCTCGGCACCAAAGGCTAAACAAAGGCGTTTATTCGCAGAGTTCTCTGGAGGAAAGACGGAGAAAGCGTGACACGACGGCGACGTTTGTTGATTCCCTGCATCGCGGGCGCCAGCAAAGCAATAGAAGGGCGGGGGTCAACGTTTCCCACATGCCATCCACCGCCATGGGCAGGTTCATCCTTTGGCCCAAAGAACACGCACCTGCGAAAAAAGCGCAGAGCGTAGTGTACCCGACAGCATGTGCCGACTGCCCCGCTTCGTACGTTGGAGAAACCAAGAACTTCCCTGAAAGAATGCGGCCGCACAAGGATGACCTCCATCAATGGAACAGCGAACGGAGCGAAACGGCAGAACACTCCGACCAGTTTAACCCCCATACCAGACCCGAGGGCGCGGTGTCTAGCTGGTTGCTTTGTTTTGTACTCACCCTGCATTCCTTGGGATGCACAAATAGCGCGAAAGCTTAGGTACGAGAAACTTGGGCCTGGGAAGCGCCCGTGCCGTCAAGATTTTTGCAGTGTGGACTGGAAGAGAACAATGACGGGTAAGGGACTTCCGGAAGTTTGAATAAAAAAAGAAAAATACTATACAAAAACGCGGGCGTAGCTCATCGAAATCAGAACTGGTGGCCCTTGGCCTCCGAAATGGCCCGCCGCGCGCCAGTAGGCAATCGCGGAAGCCTACATTAGCGCTTTTAATGGGGGGGGGGGGGATTTTGCACGTTTGTAACACCAGATGTTCCTTGGTCCACACCTGTCGTCCCGTGTTGGCCACCAAAAATCATGGCGCGTGCCTCACCGACGCCAGCGTGCATGGGCAGACTATCTACGCGGAAAAGGCCCATTCTAACAGCGTGCTTCTTCTAGCAAAGTAGATGCGCAAATTGTGTAGTAGTAGTAAATTAATCAGCCTTGCTCGCTCAGGAGCGTGAAGGCCGCCCACAACGCTACATATAAAATTTTTGAAAATATTTTTTTTTACTTTTTGACCTTCGCACAAATAGTTTTCACCACCATGAGGAACTCAATAACCAGAAACGCAGCTGCCGTTGCATAGAGAAAGAAGCAAAATTTGTTTTCAAGACAGAGTTGATGGGTCTTATCAACTTTGTAGCAACTGTTATGTAGCAACTATCATAAAATGTCGCATAGTGAGACATTTTGCGAAAGTACTTTGCTTCATTTTACAAGTTTCATAGAATGTTACTTTATTGTTATTCAGTAAATTTCTACATACACGAAATTCATGCTCGAAATTTCTTCTTTGTAACGGTAATATTTGTCTGTTACATCTTCATGAACTTTCGAGAACGACGAGTTGTGAAACTAGTCCCTCCGTGTTGAATATGTTCTATATTTTTTGCCTCCTAAAGTTATATAGGCGCTTAAAAAGAAAACAAGGTTCCTTTTCGGGCTGCTTGGTGAGATGGGCATAAAATATAAAATATTCAATCAAATCGAAAATACTAATTTTCAGATCCGTGTCGATCTCTCATGGAATCACCCGTCTACGATAACAATGGTTAGGAGACAAACTGCGGACATGTCTGCCGTGTAGCTAGCATACCTGTAACCGTGGTTAGCCGTAGTGCTCGTGTGACAGAGGTATTAGTGGGCTTTAGTTGAAACTGGGGTATGCCAATCAAAGTACCAAGTAAAAAAACTTTTTTGCGCTACAAGAAAAATTCGAAGTTTTGCATCTCGCATTCTCTTTAAGGCCCTTCTTCCTGCCATGTACTCGCACCTAATGTTGGATCGCGAGTCTGCGAAATTCCGCTGAGGCAGACTGTCGATCGGCAGCGCACCTGTAGGCCGGTTGAAGTTACCGGCTGTCTCCTCGATGGGCCAGGATTCCACAAAAAGCTGCTTATAGTAATCGACCTCTAAGTAGACCACGCGGGAATTGTCAAATTCGATGCGGTTGTCGTTCACCACGCTGTGCTCAGGCAGCTCAGCGAGTGTATTCCTTTTTCACTGAAACTTGCACATGTCGTTTTTATGTTGCCTCAGACTCTCGGGGAAGTTCCCCAGCTGCATCGCCCGCGAAGGGAGCGTAACTATGAGCACGTGCATACCTGCGAAGTTCAAGTATTCTGAAAAAGGTGGGGGGGAGGGATTGCGCCGATTTATCTCCCCCCCCTCTTTTTGCGCCCAAAAGAAAACTGCGGGATCAATTAAATGCAATCTTGCTTTCGTGGCGAGATGTCGCTTTAAGGTATAAAGTCTGCAACCCCCTCCATCGCGGCAATAGCTAAAGCCGCGGCGAAGCAGCGGCCATTTGCACGTGTGGTGAAGTATATGATGCCGCTTTCTAACTCGCCGAGAGCAATCACATGAATGTGTGATTAGAAAGAAAAGGAAAAGGCACGTAATTTCTGCAGCCCTATAGGGAGCACGGCGCAGTGCCCTTCGTGACGACACCGCTTCAACACCGACAGAGTAAGGGCGCGAGAAATTGACCATTTGCAGAAATCTGCAAGGCGGCTTTCCTGCAAGGTTGTTTTCTAACCAAAAAGGAAAAAAAAAGAAAACTATCGTGCCCAGTCTGCTTTTCTCGCCCACTGTGCTTTTACCACTCCTATTCTAGTGAAGGCACGCGAGTGCGACAAAACGACTTTTTCCCCCAACAATTACTGTGTGGTTGTCCCACCTCTAACGAACCCTCACATCGCATGGAGGGCGAGGCACCTGTCGTTCGTAAAGAAGGGAGTGGGGGAAGGCAAAAGCACAATGAGTGAGAAAAGCAGTTTGCGAACGAGACCTTTTGGTTGGAAAACAACTTTGCAGGAAAGCCAGCTTGCTGATTTCCGCAAATGGTCAATTGTGTCTGCTTTTGTTTTGATGAATACCGGAGAGTTCATAAGTGAGAGTGGATCACGTGATTGTGAACAAACATTTGGTTATCGTTGATGCAGCCAATCAGTTGCCCTGTGTGTGTTACTTAGTAGGCCCTCTCACAGGGTGCCGCCATAGTCCTCTTTTCGCTTCCGTGCAACAGCCCAGGAAGGAGGGATTCCTATTGGTACATGCCCTTGGAGGCGTGGTCTTGGTGTTATAAAACTACAATGTTAGGGGTTATGGGTCGATCCAGAGAAGCGAGAAACGAGGGTCAGTCAACCGAACGAGAGTGGTCAATGAGACGTACATTCGCGAGTTAAATTGTTTAGCTACCCCAGAAGCTCCACAGGCATTGAATATTGAGTCTCCGGACCGAACAAGATATCCTAGAGGCAGGCCACAACCAGTCGCTACATGACTCCATTCCTGCAAACCCCGAGTTGAAATCCCAGCTCACTTCTCCAGAGTTTGTCACCACGACGAGGGACGTCTTCGCAATAGAACTTCTGCCTAGGTGTGAGTATTTTTTACCTATGTTATTCTTTTGCACATGGATTATTACCACTACGTTGACACAAACTGCTGAGAGTATAAAGGTGTTATTCTCGGGAAAATATACAGGTTGTCCCAACTATCATAAAACCCGATTAAAAAAATGAGTAACTCCGTTACGCGAAGCAAACCTAGTGTACATTGTTCCTAGTAATTTGGAGCAACCACTTATAATTCATTCATGCATGAGAATAAATTAATGAGTAATCAAAGTATTTATAATTCCGCAAGTACTCACCTGATTATATTCATTGGAGGGCATGTTTAGTTCAATTACTGTACAGCTTGAAGCTTAGAATATACTTACACATTTAGTTTCTCATATATGTATGCATAAAGTGTTATATATGTAGCCATTGATGAGGCTATTCATGTACGATAGTTTGTATGTATGTTCCCCTATGGAACGCCGGTGTCTCCACTACTATTGCTCTTTTTTATTGTAAATGTGCTTGCAATGATTCGTATGCTATAAACACATTTTCAAATTAATTTTTTAATTTTTTTTTGTAGAAGCCATCGCCTAGTTCTTCGTAATGTTATGTTCTTGCATTTCTTATTCCAATGCAGTTGCGTTGTGTGACGAATGTACTGTGTGGTGCTAGAGGCCTAGTAAGGTGACTTATAACGTCGCCTTTAGTATCCTGCGCCACGACAATCATCTACTGTCAAACAAACGAATAAATAAATAAAGTAATTGAATGTTGAAATTACATCTAACTGCGCTATTTTCAACAACGTATTGCATCCACATTTTTTTTTTCCTGTTGATAAAGAAAGCCCACCAAATATGAAAAGTGACGCGTAACCAGACTGCTGCGTACATCAGGAAGCAGTACCCTCAAACAGGCTCAATGGGAGGTAGCCAGCGTCAAGAAATAGATGCAGAAAGAAAAAAAAAAATGTGCATGGCCCTTTGTGCCAATCCCCGGTCAAAGAAACACGCCGCTTTGAACTTACAGAGTCAGGCCGTAATCAGAACAGTGCTCCGGTCGCGTTATCAGTGGAACGGTTGACCGCTAGATATGAATAATTATAGTGACATACAGTTGAGCGAAAGGAATTCCTGCAAACTTGCAACGCATGTTGGCGCGCCCTGAACACCCTTGTCAAAATGCGGAACGCTGCTGTTTTCAGCGGACAAGAGGCAAAGCGGTTGCTTGCTGCTCTTTTTTTTCTTCCTCAGGGGGGAAGAAAAAATTTTTTTCAGCCAAGCAAAGCCATGGACCGGGTGACAAAAACAAAAAGAAAAGAGAGCGGAGCTGAAGGACGCAAGAGGAGAAGGCTACAGGCGCAGGAAGCTGAGAAGTCAAAAAAGTTTTTCGCGCCATTTTTTGAAAAACCTGGGGCAAGTACTTCATCATGTCCTTTGGAAGTAGCTCCATCTCCTGCCACTTCATTAATGTCCGTACAACTTGACGAAGGAGTCGTTCACGAAACTTCTAAACACAGTATGCTATGCGCAGACAATCCCGGGGATATTGCAGTAGAGGAGGAGGACAACGGAACCGACATTGGACTTCGGCTGGTTGAGCCTGTTGCTCTGAAGCTAAGCAAACTGGATTCCACGAAGCACCCTCAACCTATCATCTCAGAACTCGTTCAGAAGCATGACCTAGGTCTCTTAAAATTTGACACTGGTACTGGAAAAGCCGTTGTGTCTGACGCTGTACGAACGGAAATTGTTAAACTCGGGGCCATGTATTTCCAAAATCGGGAA
This sequence comes from Rhipicephalus annulatus, assembly GCA_013436015.1. Taxonomy (NCBI): domain Eukaryota; kingdom Metazoa; phylum Arthropoda; class Arachnida; order Ixodida; family Ixodidae; genus Rhipicephalus; species Rhipicephalus annulatus. The sequence goes on from WOVY01004766.1 coordinate 27,265, forward strand.
GGACCTTTCTTGCCAACAAACAACCGATCAATGACTAAGAGTTGGTTTAAGAAGAAATTAGGTGATGGTCGTGGTGAAGAAGTCACCCGTTCGTGGCTGGCCTACTCTCCTGCCAAAAAGGCAGCATTTTGCATTTGTTGCCTCCTTTTTTCCCGCTCAGATCACCTATCATCTTTGGAACAAGAGGGGGGATTCACCCAATGGAAGGCACCCGAGAAGATCACCCTTCACGAGAATGCAAAGAATCACCGAATGTGTTTCTCACAGTGGAAAGAAATGGAAAGAAATTTGATGCATACTACGGGAATAATTGACGCTGACCTTCAGTCACAGATGGAGAAAGAAAAGCACAAGTGGCGTGAAATTTTGACGAGAGTCCTCCACTGCATAAAATTTCTTGCTACACAGAACTTGGCATTACGAGGGCATCGAGAGAGTTTTCAAACCAGCCGCGAGAACAATGTCGGAAATTTTCTTGGTCTTTTGAAGTTAATTGCCGTTTTTGACCCCGTTATGAAGCAACACCTCACATACGTTGAAAGTCATCCAGGGTCCACTTCGTACCTATCGCCTTCTGTACAGAATGAATTCATTCACATGATGGCTGTCACAGTTCGCGAGTCCTTGCTGCGAAAAATCCGTAAAGCCAAATATTATGGCATTATGTTTGACACCACTCCCGACCAGGCACACCGTGAGCAAATGTCAGAAGTTGTGCGATATGTGGAAGTTGACTTTGATAAAAAATCTGTTTATGTTCAGGAGTCCTTCCTCGGCTTTATCCATGTAAAGAACAAAGACGCCGAGAGCTTCGTTGACGTGATACTTGGCAAGCTGGAAGAGGACAGAATGAACTTACAGGACTGTCGGTCACAATGCTACGACAACGCTGCCGTGATGGCTGGACAAAAAAGTGGTGTCAGTCAAAGAATCGCGGAAAAAAAACAAACTGGCAATCTTTGTAAACTGCGACAACCACTCACTGAACTTGGTTGGTGTACATGCTGCTAAGGAAGAAGCCATGATGATGACTTTTTTTGGGACCATCGAAGCACTTTACGTGTTTTTTTCTCGCTCAACGTACCGTTGGGAGAAATTAAAAAATGCAGTGCCTGTTGTTGTGAAATCAGAGTCTGAGACCAGATGGAGTGCAAGGGTCGAAGCAGTGAAGCCGGTCGGTAGATACCTTGAGAAGATACTTGAAGTTGTTCAGGAAATGTCAAATAATGACCAAGAAACGAGCGAGACGAAAAGTGATGCTGCACTACTGCAGAAGCGGATATTAAGTTATGATTTTTTGATTTTGCTGGGCTTTTGGAACAAGGTACTTGTTCGCATAGACCGTGTTCAAAAAAGACTGCAAGATCCTAAAATGAACTTTCACGATGCTGCCTTAGACATGAAAGCTCTCAGAGATCACTTTCATGAAGAAAGGGAAACTCTGGTAAGTGAGTCACTTGGTGAAGGGCTTCGTCTCTGTGAGACGTATGATGTCGACGTTGAAAGGCGTGCACGACGAAAAAAACAGATGCCTGGTGAAAAGTCGAAAGCAGAGGCGTTGACGGCTAAACAGGAAACAGAAAGGGTTATGAAATGCACACTCGATCGTCTTCATTCGGAAATCGACCAGAGGTTTACTCGCCTGCAGGACACCGACCTCAAGTTTGGCTTTCTGCTCGACATCAACAAGCTGTGCTACAGCGAAGACAAAAACGAACTAAAAACAAATTGCAACACATTTGGCAATTTCTACAGTTCCGACGTTAACGCGCAAGACCTCTATGAAGAGATTTTAGATTGTAGGCTGCTGCTTTCACGGCGTATTGACCAGACAGTATCAAGACCGGAGGAACTTCTTAAATTTATTGTGGAGTATGGTGATGATGGCGTATTCCCCAACCTTCGCGTCGCCCTTCAGATGATGTTAACCATTGGAGTTTCCATCGCTGGCTGTGAGAGGTCCTTCAGCAAGCTGAAGCTAATACTCTCCTATTTGCGTGCCACAATGGGCCAAGACAGACTTACTGACCTTGCGCTACTGAGTGTGGAAAGAGAAGAAACTGAAAAAACGAACTTTGACGTCATTATAGAACAGTTTGCTTCATCGAAAGCAAGGAAAGTGCAGCTCTAGTTTTTACGGAGTGTTCCAGTGTATAGTGCATTTTATATTTGTCTTAATATCCAAATGATGTAAATAAAGTGTTTTAAATAAAAAAACGGGTTTTTCTTGACAACAATTATTCACGATCAGCGTTACAGCACTGACGTCATAAAAGGCAACAATATGCGATAACAGGGAGACAACAGGGTTTGCCGGAACGAGTTTTTTAACGCATCATTAGCACTGATGAAAAAATGCAGGCATCATATGCAGATTTGGCGTACGCAATAATTAATTTTGAATGATACATTTCACGGTAATGTAGCGAGAAATGGTATGGACTATTTACATATGCCTAGTTCGTGATTCTATTTTCTGTGCTTATATGGATTTCATGAATTTCGCATATTTTAAGTAAAGCGAGATGACAAGAAGTGACCACCAAGGTCCATTTTTTGTTAAACTTTTTTTGCTACCATTGTGGACTTCTGGTGTGTTGTGTGATGCATGGACGTACAAGGCGGCTATAGTACACTGTAGTACAACAGCAAGAATAATAATAATAATAATAATAATAATAATAATAATAATAATAATAATAATAATAACAAACATTATCACGGGCATAATGAGGGGCGCGGAAATATATTTGCCCTGGGCGCCGTCCTATCTAGTTACGCCACTGATCACGTGGTGTCGTAAGTACGCCGCGGGATTCATGATACGCGTGATGATGTATTTCGAGCGTCATTGTCACTGTTTAGCATCATTATCACATCAGTTATTCTCAAAATTGGTTCGTTTTATTTGTTTTTTCATTCAATCACCCCTATGCTCAAGTGCCTTGTGTGACACGCACTACTGCTAATTCTACTGCTACTATTGCTATTGCTACTACTATTGCTTGTTCTACTACTGCTACTACTACGACTACTACCTACTAGTTCTACTACTAGTCATACTCCACCTCCTCCACTTACAACTACAGCAAGTACAACTACAACTTCAACTACAACTACTACTGGTACTACTGGTACTACTGCTACTACTGCTACTGTTACTGCTAGTCCTACTATTGCTATTGCTACTGCTATTGCTTGTTCTACAACTGCTACTACTACCACTACTACCTACTAGTTCTACTACTAGTCATACTCCACCTCCTCCAGTCACAACTACAGCAAGTACAACTACAACTTCAACTACAACTACTACTGGTACTGCTGCTACTGTTACTGCTAGTCCTACTATTGCTATTGCAACTACTATTGCTTGTTGTGCTACTGCTACTACTACCACTACTACCTACTAGTTCTACTACTAGTCGTACTCCAACTCCTCCACCTACAATTACAGCAACTACAACTACAACAACTACAGCTTCAATTACAACTAATACTGGTACTACTGCTACTACTACTACTACTGCTGCTAGTCCTACTACTGCTACTGCTACCGCTACTACTACTACTGCTGCGTCTGCAGTTATGCGCTGTGCAATGTCAGCGAACTTGGAAGAACACCACAATTTTGATTTTGATTTTGATTTGAAGATTTTGGTCAAGATTTTTGGAGCCCGCATACAGCGCCTTTCATGACTATATCGTGATTTTGGGTCATAAAGCCCCAAATATTATTATTATTATTACTATTACTACTACAACTACAAACAGCGCACAGGGTATATTTGTACAGCTTTCCTGTAAACTTAACGCGCCGTTTACTTTGGTCAAGTGCTACAAATGCTTTACAACGTTGGAGCAGCTACCAGGCATACCTGTAAACTTTTCTGCTCCAGGACTCCTATGGCTTTGATCAAGAGACCGCAGAGTGCTATTTATGCCTCTGCGTATAAGTGCACCGTCCTTCCACCCGAGGGACCTCATTCCTTTGCACTCGCTGACGAAATTACTCCAGCCCCGCACGAGCTGATTTGTGTGCGCACGCGGACCGAAGGCATGAAGCGACGGGTTCTCCCGCGTGTCCTGGGAGAAGCACCAAGAGGGTTTTACTCCTCTGAGCTGATGGAAGATTATTAGTTCTCCGGGGGCACCTTATCAGGGATCTCTTATGCATATATTCGCTGCGCTTTTTGTTAGTGACACGATGTCCGATCGAAGACGAAGGTTCACTAAACGCAGTATCATATACACTCATAATTAGGAGAGCCCGTGCTCTCTGCGAGTATATAAATGCGTTTGCCGCGGGCGCAGTCGTATAGCTATTGATAAACGTAACCCAATGTCGCCTGCTATCTTGTGCCATGGCTTATCGCTGAGCAATTAAGCTAAAGAAACATTGGCTGCTTTTTTTATCTTTGCTTTGGAGGAGAAAGTAAAGATAAACAAAGATAAGTAAATTATGTCCTTAAATAATCGATTTAAGGTCTGAGCTATTTTTTGTACCCAACTGTCGTCTGTCATCGGCCGCAGTAGCCACAGTTCTAACACGTCACACCCGCCACGGTGGTCCAGTGGTCGTAGTGCTTGCCTGCTAACCCGAAGGTTGCGAGATCAAATCCCGGTCGCGGTGGCCCCATTTTCGATAGACGCGTAAGTGCTCGAGGCCCATGTGCTTAGATTTGGGTGCGTGTAAAAGAAATCCAGGTGGTAAAAATTTCCGAAGCACTTCACTACGACGTTACTCATAATCATATGGTGGTTTTGGGACGTTAAGTCCTAACAATTGTTATTCTATTGCAACGCGTCGAATATCGTGTATAGTGATGATTTACTTCAACCTTGCGATGTTCTGTACTGCATGTTAAATAGAGTTGATTATTTGAAAGTAAGTAGGCAGGATGCTGCAGGAAACTTCATGAATTATCGTGTTCAAGTCAAGGAGGTTCTATAGAACCTCTGGAGTGGCAGTCCCCGCCGCCGCCAACGGGAGCAAGTGAAGCCGCCTGCGGCCATATTGCTAGAGGAAAAACAAGGCGGAACCACCATAGACTGCAATTGAACGCGCGCGTCGTTTTGCAGTTCCACGATAAAAAAAAATGAGATAAAAATCACTGTTAGGGTACACCAACGAATAAATGCCTCTTCTCGTTTATGAAACAAATTATTTCATGTACCTAATATCAGCTGCAATCTTTCAGATCAATCTGTGGTCGAGAGATGCTTCGCATATCGAGCTTGCTGGCGCATTAATGCCGTACAAAAGGGTTGTAGCATATATTGGATGTTTTAAGAAATGTGCCTGCAGACACTGGAGATCAAGGGGAACGCGACATTTGCTCGCCTCTTTCATATATGTGCTTGTGTGTGTGTCGGCAGATTACCCGAGAATATATAAGAAAGTTGAAATAATCAAAGCAAAAGTTAGAAAAGAGAGTTAATTAAGTAAGCTTGGAATCACCAGGAATTTTTTCAGAGTTATCGAATTCTAACCAATTTACAGGCGGAACCAAAACCGAAGCACCGATATCGCGTGCAACCTACAAACTCCAGGATACCTATTCCAAATGAACTATTTATAAGAACGATTGCAGTGGCGTTAGTTTTGCATATATTTATCAGCTTCCGTTGGCGACGTATGTTGTCATGGCAAGCGCAGCCTTCAGAGCCTAGAAACGAAGTAGCTCAATGTTTTATATAACGCCACTCCCTCATTTTGGCAACTTCGTCTATCGGCGTTTTGGTTTCGGTTTCGTCGGCAAGATAGAACAGATTTCAAAGGTGCCTCATCTTGTTTTAGACGAAATTGCTTCTTTTCGTGACTACATTCTATTGCAGCTACGTCAAGGAAGTATAAACTAACATGTTTTTGCAGATGCGCTGGGAAAGCAGGAAAAATCGAAAGTTCACTGCCAGGCCGCAGTCTGGTTGTCTGTCCCGTTCTCTCGAAGCAGCATTCTTCGAAGTGAATGGAACAGAGGTGGTCACCGTCTGTAGCCCTCCAACTATTTCTCCAAACAGCACGTTCCCAGGCAGAACGCAGCGCGCTGTCTTTCGTAAATCTGTAACACGGATAATCACGGCACGGAATATTCTCTACGTTTGCGAATTTCTCCATAATCATGCACCAAATTCGATATTCACTCACCAAAAAAATAAATATGCATGCACGCCGTCAGTCTTGCCTTGTATGACAACACCAGAAAACTTGAAATTCACAGCGCATTCAGACAACGTACTCGTTCTGATGTTTGATACGGGCAGCCGTAGAACACAAGTGTTTTGTTCATAAGCTTAAAACTCGTGGACAACGTCGTGTCAGCGAGCATTTAAAGCTTCAAGTTACCTTTCATACAGCTATACGCATATATTACATGCATGCGCACCTTTCATATTGTTTCTAATTTAACAGCATACGCGAAAGAACAAGCCATCGTCAGTGAACGAAGCGAGAATACTTACACGTGTGAGATAAGAGAGGAAAAAAGGGAAAGAAAGAGGGAAGTAAAAAAGTGACAACGACTTAGAAAAGTATAGGTAAAAGCATGAAAAGTTTTAAAAATCCGGCTATAAACGGGTGGCCAGGATCGTTTGGTCCATAAAAGGAAGGAGAGCTCGAGGGTCGCGTCGGGAAGCACCACCTCTCGGAACCTTAAACCCACTAAATGTAGCCACGCCTTTATTAATCTTGTATTTTCCGGTGTTTGAAGGCTTCGTGCTATATTGGTCATATATTTCGTATTTAACCTTCCTGGCAATAGATGCTCCCCTGGTAACTCTCACTGAAATTTGATGACACTTTGTAAAATTCAAAATACGAGGTATTTGCATAATTTATTGGTGAGAAATGCATCCGTGATCAATTTTATTGATATTGGAATAAACATTCAAGCACAAAGAAATACAAGATTTTCGGAGGCCATCGACTTACCTTCCTTCCAGCGCAAGTCACCGCCCAACAGGCAGAAAACTCAGTCCGATTCTATTTATCCCATCGTAAAAATTTCTTTCTTATCTCTCTCTTACCGTCTCTCTATCCCCAATCCACAACCAGAATATACCACAAGCAGAGTAGCAAGTCAGCGCACCGGCCCAATATCCTCCTTTTCAATAAAGACGTCTCTTTCTCTCTGTTCCGTTGTGGTGACTCCTTATAACGCCTATAGCGGAAAACAGCAATTTTCAACAATGAGTTGAATCAAGCATTGGCTGTTCAATCATACGCTGTGACCGGTTAATCGAATGCCAGTTGGTTCCGTCACTTCTAGTATACGTAACCTGAAAGTTTTGGCGATTTGGTGATGCACGGAGAATCAGAGCGCAACACCGAGACGATCGAGGACGGTATGGAGGGCACACAGATCGCTCTATCCGTCTTTTTCCCTATCGTCCTCGTCTCGGTGCTGCACTGTAGTTAACCATGAGAGACGGTTGTTTTGATCGATGGGCATGGTTTTCCAGTCAAACGTTTTGAGAGATAGATGATTTATAAGGCACCCTATGGGTGACTACGCAATTAAAATGCGTTTTCTCCCTAGTGTCATAACGTAGTCTTAAGCGGTAAACCTATACGAGCGACAGTTCGTTAGTTTAAAATAACACACTCGAATTATAATTGGCCGTAAACACGCGCTTATTCTTTTCAATTTTGAAGATTGAATGCAAACAGGTTGCTTTAATTACCCACAACTATTTTTCCTTTATTTTAGCCTTGCCTTGAAGTGTGGGTGCTGCTCTGATTCGGGGGTGCTGACGTTTGAAAAAATTCACACGTTGGAGAATGCAAACATCCTTATTGGTAAATACGACAATGCTGATTTGGCGGCGTTATGTTCGGGTTTAAAAGTCGGTTTCTCGAGCCGAAGTGATCATCATGAAATAGGTAAGTTTAAATGCCAACCTCCTTCTTCTGTATATGGAGGCAAGGACGTCATATCCATAGCAATAATGAACAGGTTGAACTATTCAGTCATATTGCAAATAAGTAATGTAATATTATTAAGCTACCGACAACGTGGTTGCACTCTGAATATTATTGAGCATCCTTGCGAGAAATACTTTCTGGCGAATACATTATAAAAGGTTCTTGTTTTTCAGACTCTTTACGGGACATCCACCGAGATTCCTTTTTCCTTAATTCTTATTTTATTAGGTTCCACAGCAGCCTCCCACACCATTCATTTGGAATGCAATGTCTGGCACCCTGGTTCAGCGAAAACGTTCGGTGTTTTATTGTGTAGTTATTGTAATTGACGACTCGCATTTTTTTTTCGGTCGATGGGCCTTTCACTAAGGCTGCGCTTCAATTTTCAGCCACGTCGTAACGATCCGCATGGCCCTAATTGTTGTGGTGATAAATTCGTCAGCGTGGCTGCTTTATCGGCCTCACTTACTGACAAAAGGGACGATAGCCAACAATAGTTGGATGCTTCACTGGGCTTTCGATAAAAACCAGAGCAGCTTCCTTTCGGCAGCCACTCTCATTTTGTCCTCGCGCCTGGACGAGATGTCGCTGTGGAATAAGAGGCCGCCAGTGTAACTAACCGCAATGCTCTCCACATTCCGGCCAAAAGCAATTATTGCGAGTGCATTTCGAAAGCGAAGCATACTTCTTTATGAAACGTGAGCTCAGCTTATTTGAGATATCCGTCACTATATGGGGCGCTATATGATGACGAAGCGATGACTGTTTGGTAGAGCTTGTGTAACACGCACAGACACTGCACTCGTGCAATGATAATTAACAAACAGGATGTTGTTGCAGTGCCTTGGTCTCACCATAGGCAAATTCTATAGCGAGCTCAATACTCCCCAATTGTTCTTTGCAGCTCGTTTAGTGTTTTCACGCGACACGCCCACGAATCAAATTTTTGCTCTCCAGCACTGATGTCAATGACGAATATAGTGGAGCCCACCAGAGATAGAACACTTTTTTTTCTAAGCCACACTCTCTCGATAATTAAAGTTCAGTGGGTTCCCGGCTTTTGTAGTGACAGTGGCTTGAACCATCGGTGGCTGCAAGCTTAAAATGCAGTGCACTGATTCTAGTACGGTGGGTAATCAGTGTCACATCAAATATTTTAATATTTTCTTGCGAAGTTGCGGAAGAGTAAGCAGTGCGGCATCCATGTTTCAGTGGTCTTTTCGCGCAATTTAAACGAAGTGCTTTCAATTCCTCGGAACTCAGTATGGCGCTCCACGGCACTTTTCTTGCCCTTAATGAACGAAAATTAGAAAAACTGACGAAAACATCAAAATTCTATTAGAGAGACGCCCGTAATCCGGTCAAAAGAGTTATGCCCACGTATTCTTGAACAGTTGGCTTATTTTAGGTGCGCGTTGGGTGTACCCGAGCGTGAGTCATTGCGTCACAATCACCGTGACACATGAATGGTGCACGTGTTCCTATCTTTCTCTTTCACAATCCACTCTCCCCCTTCCACGAAAGCTCTTCCAGTGCAGCAGTGCTGTTTGTTTCCGGCATGGTTCGTAAAGATTTTAGGAACCGTAATGAGACCTCAGCGCGTTGACAGGTGGGCGACGGCTAGCAATGTTAGATTTCTGTTTAAAGTACCTCATGATGTCCACAAATATCCCCTCGTCTAGTTTACGGCACAGCCACTAGGCACGGCAGGTTGTGAAAAACACCAAAAATTTGCTGTTTTCCTTCGGTTTCTGTATCAAAGGTAAGATGTGTCTATCAATTTCAGCATCCAATCGTTCAACCTGGCTGAAAATCTTGTGGCAAAAGTTTATTCGGTATCCAAGTCAAAAATATTGCGATTATTTAATCGAATATCCGTGTGCTGAGTCGCGTGTGCCTCAGCGAGCGATTGCACTCGTGCGTGAGTGCGGCGCTTTCCCTCCACTTTCTTTTTCGGCTCTCGATTTCTTCAACGCCCGTGTAGAGTAGTGAACTGGACGATCGTCTGGTTAATCTCCCCGCCTTTCCCTTTATTGTTTTCACTCTCTCTCTCTCACTCTCTCGAGCACGTTATGCACTATAAAAATAAGATGAGGGAGGCTACTGTGCGGGGCATTCAATTGAATGAGGCTCCAACATTCTTCCGAGTCCATTTTTTTTTTCATGGAAGCTAAGGAAGAAAAGGAGTAACGACAAAATTACACAACTTTGCTGTCGATATGTCACTGTTACTAGCAGCAGGTGAGGGCAAATGACAATAAAGGCAGCGTCTTTCTCAAAACAAAGATCAGGACAAAATCGCTAATCAATTCGCTTCACACGGAAGCTAATCTGTTGTTAATCAATCTCCTGGAAACCGTGTACGCGTCCTAATTTGTTGTCCGTTTATTATTTTTTCTCGCATACCACGTGTTACCGTTTCTATCCCGAACAGCTGGCACCTCGCAGAAGTGTACCTAATAACGATGTCGGCAATAAAGCCTCGAGATTTCTTTATGTTGACTGGTCGCACTAATGCGCTTGCACTACATACCTCGACAACGCACAGAGAATGCCTCGCGGAAATTTTAGCAAAAATAACACGCGTATTACGCTGCTTGGATGTAAGGGAAGACAGCCATGCACTCATAAAACAATTACTATGCTCAGTTATGTGAGAAAGAAGAAAACTAAAACCAGTAAGAGGATGATTGTGACTTTCCAGGCACTGAGGCTCGACCATTACATCCGGGACAAAAAGCTTTCGTCGCCTGCAGAACAGTGAGTGTGATCGAGAGAAACAAACAAACAGCACGGTGAAAAGCTGCAGGCTCACAAAGAGCGACTGACGTTAATAACGTGGTCCGTCCCTACTCGACGCTTAATACAAGCCTCCGAGAACTAGAAGTCGGGCGTGGTCTTCTGTCTCACTTAATTCTTGCGCAGTCTGGCGGAAACGCGGTGGTGGCAGGGCCAGTGGCAGCTGCAAACATCAAGGCAAACAGGGCGCGCACTGCTAACTCCAGATGAACACGTTGTTTGTTGGACCATGTCTCATTAAACGGAGCGGCTTTAACGGCTTTCCCTGTGTGGCAAACCAAGAAATTCGTATTTCTCAGCCCACTTAGCACTCCGGTGCCTTCTTGCTTTAGCAACAGCAACGGTGGCAGCACTAACTGAAAAAAAATTGTCGCTCATCTCCCCAAAAGAAATCCTGATGAGATGCGAAGCAGCAGCGGTGCACACGGCGTTGGCCCAGTTGACACGGGCGTCGACGTGGGTGCTAGAAGAACGGCTTGAAGCGTAACTTGGTGTTGCGTTTACTCTAGTAAACATTTTTTTTGAAACGCAAAGACACGGAATGCGAGCTGGGTTTTGTGTAAGTATCATCGCAGATAAACGAACCAAAAAAGCTTTTCCACTCGACATGTGGTCGAGCGTTGCGGACGGTGGATAGGCTGAAGCGAGAAAGAAGTGTGTTGCGCGCGCGTGGAGGAGCCGGCAGCTGCGGGCGGTGCGGCAGCGGGTTGCGGATGAGGGAGGGTGACGACAACACGCACCTGCGAGGGAAGGGTGCAAGGGAAGTGTGACTTCAGCGCACAGCTGCGATGTGACCTACTTGGCACCGCTCCGACGACTGCCTCGATGGAAACGCGTTTCGGCGCGTTCATATGGGTGCACGTACGCTCGTCGCTCCTTGGCCGGAATTCGCCTGATCACAGCTGTGCGTACTCTGCTTCCCCTATCTGCCTTCCGGTAGACTGCTACGCTTCATCCGGTCCCGCTCCCACTCAAGCGAAGTGCGACAGCAATCAAAGTGACGTCACCCTGACCAACCCAATCGCTGGTTTCCGGAGTGCCACAACACCACTACCGGGACGAGATAAACTACTCACGCAGCCATCGCACTTCTTCAGTGGGCAAGGTGACAGCGGCGTGGCTACAATACTAAAGTCTTGCCTGTTCTTTGCGCAGGTAAAGTACTTTGAGACTTACTGCTCTCGGTCTGATGATCATTTCTTTCTGCTGTTTCCTTGCCCCTAGAGTTGCATCATGTCATTCTTGTTGGTTTTCGCGCAACTTATGCATCGCATTGCCACTATTTTATTAAGAGGAGTAGCCGGCGCCACGCATTGGCACCAACCTCTCCTTACATACATTTAATAAAAAAAACTATTTTATTAAGCGGTGATGTTGAGCTCAATCCTGGGCCCCGTCACACAGCCTCGTCGACTACTGGTGCTAGAACTAGCAATGATAGCGATCGCTCTACACCTGACATGCTTGCCCAACTAATCGATGGCCAAAGCCAAATAACCAAAGACATCACAGATCTGAGACTCTCTGTGGATTCTCGTTTTGCTGCCTTTGAATCGCGTCTCTCGGCCTTTGAGCTTTCATCGACCGCTTCCGCTAACACGGCACATTCTAAATAAAAAATTGAATCTCTTTCGGCTAGGTGCAGAAGACTGAGGCGCGAAAAACATATCGTGAAGCAGGAAGAGCTGAAGAGAAGAAAGAACAGCGCCAACTACCAACTGTTTAATGACCGTCTAGGAAACGCACTGGAAAGAAGACAAAACCGCGCATGCGTGCACAGCCAACAAAGATCGCCCAGCGTCACGATCAAGGCACTACGCTATCCAAAAACTGCATTTATGTTGAGTACAACACAATAGATGTATAACAAATACAATCAGACCATTTTTTTATATAAAATAGGCTTCCAAGAGCTCTCTAGCTGTTTGTTTTTTTTCTCCTACCAAGAATCACCGTTTTCTCAAACAATGACACACATCCACAGGCTTTACAGTGCGCTGGAAGATGCGCATGCTCACTTTTGCCTAAACTATTGGCATGCTCCCTCAGTCTGTCATTAATGCAACGCCCCGTTTGACCGATGTAGAACTTGCCACAGCCTAGGGGAGTCCCATATACCACGCCTTGTGCGCAGCGCCTAAAAAGTCTTGTGTGCTGCTTCTCGCAGCCCCTTTGCTCATCGCATGTGATACGCGGGCACAATTGAGCAAGTTTGTTGGGAGCTGAAAAGACGACCGGAACGCCGTACCGGGAAGCCACCTTCTTGAGGTTATGGCTTACACGATGTATATACGGGACCACCTCAGGCTTAACCCGCTCTCTCTCCTTCGGGCGCGCATTTGCATTAGCTACTCTGCCTTTCACCCTCAGCAGCAGGGATTCCACCACGGAACTAACTACGGACAGAGGGTAGCTGGCCATGGAAAGTCTTTGAAGTTGACGCATAAAGCTAGCTTGCATAACATGCTGTTATGCAAAGACTGTGAAACGCGGAATCACTCTACTTTGCTTAGAGTTGGCACTACGCAGATCGTGTGAGCTCGGACTGCCGTCTCTTGCCTCTTGTCGTATGCTCTTCCGCCTCTATTTCACAAAATTTATAATTATATTCCAACTCTTCGCGAGGCACTTATTTTTTAGCCTTCTTACGTAACATCTAGAATTTATAATCTTAATAAAGTTGGTTTTATGTCATGTCTAACCAAAACATGCAGCCATTCGTTTATTCCCAGAACATCAGGAGACTGGAACCATCTTCCCATCTTGACCGATCATCACTTGTTTCGTTCTGCGCTAACTAGTATTGCATAAACTGCCACACTTACTTGTTTTGTTTGTACACAATGCTTATATCTTGTTCTTTTTATTTAGTGTCATTTTTTGTTATTATTTAACATTGTATGAGTAAAAAATCGTGTTCCACCCCCTCCATATTGCCGTTGGCCTGGAGGGTATTACAAAATAAATAAAAAAATAAAAAGAGCTAGTTCGCATATGAAAGCAAGCCGCTTCTTAGAACAAAAGGGAGAGAGACGTAAAAAGAAAATAACCCTTTTTCTAGCTTGGTCGTTTCTCGTATTCACCCTTCCCGTCCAGTTTATTCGGGTACTTCGCCGATTTGCTCCCTGTCCTGTCTCATCTTCGCCCACGTTGTCCGGTGACTCTCAACAACCGCAGGGCGTGGTGAGCCTTGTATCCCCCGGTGGTTAATTACGAAACGTTGTCCTATTCAAGACTCGCACACCGTCCGGCTTCCTCCTAATCTCTCTTTGTCAATCTCACTAATGACTGTGGCTCAGATAACGGCACTGACGCAGTGGCAGCTGCTCCGCCACCCGACGGAACGCGCCACAATGTCCCAAATAAATGGAACGCCTACCCTATTGACTGGAAGGCGTGCCGGGTATTCGTCAGCGCGTTCATTAAGATACTCCATTGTACAATGGCTCGCCGTAAGCATGCAAAACTGGAAGAGCAGTTTTTTTATATAACCTCTGCAGGCCTTTACGAAGCTTTGTGTATAACTAATATGTGTGTGTACGTGACCGCATGAACCATTTTTGTGATCGCCGTGCTCATACCGATTGTCACTCATTACCTGGAGGGCCATCACATACAGTCATAATGGCTTACATAATGGCTTACGCTCAATGTCGCGGAAGTTTGCCAAGAAATGCATCACATTTAATAAAGTTTGTGACGTCCAGTTTCTTCATTCAACTTCCATTACTGATGTATCTTGTTAAGTGGGCTGACGGCATGGTAATATTTTGAGCATAAGTTGATTACATTCTTTTATTTTGTTTCCCTCTCTTTAGTTTTTTCTTAGTTGCTACTCAGGCTATCTATCAATTTATACTTTATTGTTCAAGCTCTGGCCTTAAATGTAAAACGCATTTTTACCCTTTAAGCAGCCAAACGCAGTACTTTTTAGAAAACCGGGGTTGTCTTTTAAAGGGCGAGTCAATTATATGCAAAAACGAAGCTTCGTACGGGCATTAAAGCGTAAGATAGAGCTCTGGGAAAAGTACTGAGGATATGTGGACGTTCTTTTTTATATGTCATGTACCCGCACTGGCATAGTACCAATCAGCCTAACTAAACTGTACATGCATTTGAAAACAGCTGTCAAAAAGTATCCTAACCTATAAAAGTGCAAACATTAATACAACTAAACTAAGCATGCTATTCCTTGAGGCTTGCGTTTCTGAATGAATCTTCTTAAATAAAAATAAACGCTTAGCCTGATTACGAGTGACAGTGATTGTGCTCAGACGCGCGAACTGAACATTATGCAGTTGCTGCCGTTAGTTACCCGCCTGACGAGACTTAAATGCAACGCTTTTATTAGCTAGTTTACACAAAAATATATATAGATGCTGCTTCTATTGAGTGAATCTTCCTTGAGGGAGTTGAATTATCGGAGAACGTTACACAGAATTCGTGATTAAATGCAAATTCGTTTGCGAAAAGTGGGCTAACTCTGGAAACACGAAAAGTTGGCTCACTCTGGAAACGTTCCTCAGTCGGGCATCAGATAACTTTAAGCGGCATTGGCTCGAAGAACAGAAAGAAGTAGTCTCTCGTCTACAAAAAATGGCAATTTTTTTAAAAATCAGAGCTCTTCATGTTCGAGGTAAGATGTCGCTAACCCAAAACAAACACCCTGTGCCGTTTCTTATCAATATTTATTACGCAGCTGTGCAGCCCATAAGCTTGACCTCGCCGAGCCGCGCATGCAACGAAAAGCAGCCGCCGCCAAGACAGGCCCACAAACGGGGACAAGCAGCGCAGCCACCGCGCCAAGTTAGCCCGGCGTGGCGCGGGCCGAGTTCGAGGGACGAAAGGCCCACGCTTCTACGACGGGTGCCGCAGCCAGGTTTTGACTTGACGACATATTGAGCACTAAGAGACAGGGGCATGAGAGAGAGAGGACAACACAATGCGCTACACAGCACAATCCTCTCTCTCATGTGGAGAGAGTATTGTGCTGTGTAGCACACTGTGTTCTCCTCTCTCTCTCATGTCCCTGTCTCTTAGCGCTCAATACGTCGTCATGTTCCGTGTACCAACACGCCCCGAAATGGCACTGCAGGTTTGCAGGTTAGTTACTGGCAATGCAGTTTGCCCATTCCTGCATGGTCTGTGAGCGGCTCAGGTTTGATTCTACTCTGTCTGCGCGAAAGAAAAACCAATGATTAGCCAAGAAAGCCATCTTAAGCCACTGAGATCGACCAGCTGCTTTAAGCTTTACACGGCTCGTGTAAACTGCGCTCTTTTTTACAGACAAACTATTGTCAGATCACAAGAATGGTCGTTTTTGGCGCCGTTATTACCCGCTGTAATGGTTAAGGGACGTTCGTCACTATGTTTGCTTATAGCGGACGAGAAAGGATTAACATGAACAATTTATTTGATGGCACGGGTGGAACGGCTGACGGCACACGGATACGCTACCGTGTGCAGCGCCGTTGAGTCAGACGTCGCGGCCAACCCAGCAGTCAGGGTCGCAACTCCGGAGGTCCAGGATCAGGCCACGGCTCACGAGGACCACACCCGGTAGGCCTTGCCCACGAACCTGCTCCCGGCCACTGCACCCAGGCAGGAGCCGTTCAGCAGGCCCCGTCCTTGGACCTTGTACAGGCTGACGGACTCGACCCCGAACAGACACACCGGAGCTCGACCTGGCCGACACGTACGGGTCCCACGTCCGGCTCAGGAACGCTGCCAGGAACTCGTCCTCTCGAGCGGCGCACCGCTTCCTCTGCCTTCGTGGCCTCAAACCGACCTACCAAACATAAACGACCTACCAAACATATTGACATCGGCGGAGATGCTTATGTACGCTGATGATACAGCCGTTATTGTTACTGCAGACAATATAAGGGATCTCGAGCATAAAAGTAATGTAGAACTAAAAAATGTTTGTCAGTGGTTTATAACGAATAAACTAACACTGAATGCAAAGAAAACTAAATACACTATTTTCCACTTCCGTTATCGAGATATTATCGAGAGTCTATTTGCATTACAATAAATAACTGCGTGCTTGAGAAGACGAACGAATTCAAATATCTGGGTGTAATTCTCGATAGCCAGCTAAACTGGCAAAGCCACATTAACTTCGTATGCGCTAAACTGGGATCTGGATGCAGTACATTATTAACCGCTAGAAATTATTTTAAAAGTAGTATTCTCCGAATTCTCTATTTCACATTTTTTTTCATTGTCACCTCACATATTGCATAGATTCATGGGGATGGACTTTTAAAACATATCTAGAACCCTTACGTATACTACAAAAGCGAGCACTTCGAATATTAAACAATGCTAGATATGATCACCACAGCGCGCCATTGTTTCGTAATATGGAAATCATACCATTCGATAATTTACGACAGCAAAAAAATGCACTTACCGTCTCTAATGTCATTTCTTATAACCTGCCCTTTCATATATCAGTATTTTCATCCTCTTGCCGCCTTACCAGACGTGCCACATTACATAATTTCAATCTTCCGCCTACTAACAATGTTTATGGCAAACGATTGCTACAATTTGCTGGAGTAAAGGTCTGGAATGATATACCATGCCAAATAAAAGAAAGCAAAAGTTTTGCCTGTGCTCTTAAAAAATACTTTCTGCAGAAAAATGAACAGGTACACTAACACACACCTCGTCGTAATCTCCACTTCGTTATGTATAGATTATATGTCTAACAAAATCATACTTGACATGGTATACGTACCTTTACGTATTTGATTTATTCTATACATACAATCCGTTTTTTTTGCATGGAACAATGCTGCAAGATACTGCAAATGACTTATCACAAATATCTTTCCTTCTTATATTTTGTTTCGATTTTTTTCTTGTATGATTGAAGTGTACTTATAAAATATCTGCTTTGTTAACACAATCTGTTCCTTTAAATGCATATTTATTTAGACCCCCTACTAGCCAGTGGCTATGGGTCTAACCAGTGTTGTGTATTTTCATGTAATAAAAGAACTTGAAATAAAAAAATTGCCCGCAGCTTCCCTCGGGGGAACACTGAGGAGGATGCGGACCATATAATTGGTTAACGGGGTGTTAAAGTGCGACTTACTTGGGTCGATGGCTAAATTGGTTAACGTGGTTGTGAAATGGGGTGTTAAATTGCGACTTACTTGGGTCGATGGCTAAATTGGTTAACGTGGTTGTAGGAGGGGGTGTTAAATGAGTTAACACGTACACACGTATGCGAAAGGGCGGCGCTGGTCGAAGGGACGTCGATCATTGTGTTTGTGGATTCGTTGGAATTCATTTCACCGCGACCTTGGACGTCGACGCGCCGTACAAACCAACCGACGAGCGGCAACTGAGCGAGCGAGCGCCGACCTTGAGTATATATACAGCACGACGGCGCATGCACTGTCAGCTGTTGAATGTTCTCGAAGCGCGACGCCACATGCGCGTCCACTGGAGAATCAGGAGAATTGTAGATGTCGAACGCGGTGTGTAGAGGAGGAAGGGTGCACAGATGGTGGAGGAGTGAAGCGCGCGCGCTGTGTAGAGGAGGAAGGGATGCACAGATGGTGGAAGAGTGGGCGACGGCGCATGCGCGCGCGTCAGCTGTCGAATGTTCGAGAAGCGGTGTGGACGGCGCGGACGACGCGGACGGCGCACTACAAGGCGCGAGTATAAGATGCTCCGCATCTAATAAAATGAAAATGAAATGAAACCTCGAGCTCTCTTTTCCGCACGTTCCTTCTTGGCCAGGGCACCACCAGGTACCCTCGGTTGCACACTGTAGCTCATGAGCTCGTGGCCCACGTCCGAATCTGGTGCGTCGCTCGGTACGGCTTGGCACCGCTCGGTGATCCTCGATTCAGCCAGCAACTCCCCTGGCATCTGAATCCTCGGCCACCCTGAATCCTCGCCCGGCTCCATGGTCCTCCGTACAAACGCCCGCATCTCGCCCGGCAGAACATCTCGCTCGTCCCTTGATGTGCGGCGCTCTGGTGACACCGGCGCTTGATGGCATGGGTGCGACTACTGAGCAGTCAACCCGCATCGGAGACGCGATGCTCCATGCAAGGAATGGCCAGCCCGCCCAGCGAACAGCTTGCGTCGAGACGTGATGCTCGGCGCAACCGTGACCATTAGCCAGGCCACGTTCATCGCTGTGTCGAACGGCTGACCGTGGAGACGCCTCGCCGAGATCCGCGATGCCCTCGGCAAGGAAGAGAACAGCAGGCCAGGCCGCGCCTCGAGATGCAGTACTCGTGCCGGTAATGCCGCCCCAGCTGGTGGTTGGACGGCAGCAGCGTGGACGGCCGCATTCCCTGGCCGGAACCTGGATCGCCTACGTCCGACGCTTCGGCCCGCTGTCTCCCGTCTGCCGCTGCTTCGGCTCGTCCCCAGCCACACAGCCTACCGCCACGTAATGGTCGCACGTCGCCCAATCGTTGCACGCCACCTCTATGGGCCACCACTGGTCATCAGCTGATTCGCTGACACTCACGCGCACATTACACGCGCCTTTCCCCGCACTTCCGTCGTTGTTGTTTTCTTCACTCATCACACCCGCCACCGCCCCCGGTGTCCGTAAGAACTGTCGCGCAAAATAAGAAAATACTAAGTGAATAAATGACACTGAGGACAGACTGGCACTCGAACCCGGGTACTCTGCGTGGCACGCCAGCATTCTACGACTCAGCTACGCTGGTGCTTGAAACTTGTTGCAAACTGACCCCATGGTGGCTAGATGTCGTTTAAGGAATCGCGCTACCATTTGTTACAAAACGTTTTAGAACAACAAAGCAACAACCAAGTGTCACGGAAAGTGAATTGCGTAACGAATGAGTCTTTGAATGCTCGGCCCATAACAAACACCTCAGGCAGAATTCTCCGTCGTCGTCAGGCACCCAATCAACAAATTCCACATAATGTCTTACACGTGCGTAGCAAGTACCACGCTTTTCAAAAGAATGGCGAATAATGGCAAGAAAGACGCTACCCAAAAATCAAAAATTATGTTTCGTGGCGTAGTGAATGCCTTACAACAGTGCTTGTAATTGCCGGCGGGGTGTTTAAAAAGAAAGACCGCTTTTCCAGCTTTCGCTGTAACTGTGCTGCGCGTTCTGCAAAGGCTTGGTGTTTTGTTTTTGTCATACGGATTTTTTCAGACAAGAATTTGTGACTCTTATGCAGCTGTCATTCTCGCACATGAACACTATGGCAACGCGAAATACTTTCCCGCACCTAAAATGACGTTTACGCGACCGAGTACCACAAACGCGTAAACGAACTTTTTCAACTAACTTGTGGACATTTTTGGTGAAGATCACCGGATATGAGACCTTTGACTAGTTGCCGTTCTCAGCGAAAAAGTGAACATCCAGCGTATATACGCAGTCTGATTCTTTCTCGAAGCCTAAACCGTGGGGGCCAGAACGTAGCTCTGGTTCGCCACTGCTGCCGTGAGGCGTACGACTTTAGCAGCCACTTTCGTATGTTTTGTCGACGCTCTAGACAAGTATTTTTCCTCGACCATGCCTTCGAATGGTTCCCGTCAAATTGTGTTCTTGCTGCCGACGGGCTTCACCCTAGTTTTAAAGGAGGAGTAGTGATGGTCAGTCACATGACGCGCTTGGCCTTTCGACATTCCTCCAATTTCTCGCCGTCTTCCTGGCGTAGCCATGCAACCACCCAGCCATCACAGCAAGGTACTACCCTCTTGCTGCTTCTGTCGTATCGAAGCACTATTCAGGCTTCCGCCAGCGCACTTAGTCCACAAGGACTTTATATCGATGTCTGTTTGCCATCTCAGCCACAAAAGACACATCGAAACTAACTAAAAGGACTTACATTGATTCTTCATGTTTTCGTCATTATGCTTGAAAAAGTGCTAATAGCTCTATAAATGTGACTACTTTCCGCGATTGATTCGCGAATTCCCCTAACAGTGTAACTGTAGACTCCAATATTTTCCTAAAGATTAGGAAAATTTTGACCAGCGTGTGCGATATGAAATGCTTCAGTTTGCATTGTCGTCATACGTGGCTTAACTAAAAGTATCAAAAAGCTTCCAGCTTTCTGTCAAACCAGTTACGTCAGAAATGTCTAGTCATAACTTAGAACGTTAAAATACACGCTGCAGAAAGCGCCTTTGGACCTTACCCACATTGTGATTATACACTATATAGCTCATCGAAAAAGAAATTGAGTAACCAAGAACGAGGGCTCACAACCATTCAAACTTGAAGCTACGCGTAGTGTGATTTGCGGCCATAAGAAAAAAACATCCCAGGTAACGCGTCAACTTATTGCCGACTGGACAGTAGTCCTCCTGTCCCCTGTGAGTTGTAAGTGGAATCGCTCGCTCTCCACACGTGGCCCTACATATATGCTCGTTAGAAAGGATTAGCACGGAAACAGCCGAAGGTATGCCAGGGTATCATCATTGATCTATGGTTCCGACCGGGCACCGGTTTACTGCGACGAAGGCAACGCTTTCCCTATTCGCAAGCCCGTCCGCTTCCGAGAGCTACCTGAAGCAAGCCGGACTGTGAAGAAAGGTCGGCGGTGATTCGACGGTTTCGCAACGCACGCCACCTTGACTCGGCGGTTTCTACTATTGAGGTGTCGCACTCTGATGCATGCAGTTACGGGACTCACTTTTCTCTTATTTTCTCTTTAAGAATCACATAAGAATAGGTGCGCGAGCAGAAAATGTAATCCGAACCGATGCGAGGGGTCGAACTGCCTCGCTGGGTCCTGGAAGAGGCCCATTCATGCGCCCGGCGAAATCGCCGTGAGGCAATAATGGGGTCGTCACGATGACGTTTTTATCTCTACCCCTTCATCGCCCACATACGGGTTGGTTCCTTTGTCCTGAGCTAACAGGAACCAGAAGCACTCGGTAGTCTTAGGCGCGGCAGCATTTCGCGAGGTGTCTTGCGGGTGCCGCAGTGTCTGCGCGGTCAGGGCTGATACGGTCGTACACTTCGACTGAGTGCGGTCAAAGCAATGCTGCGTGCCGGAGCAAATTCAGCGCAACGGCTGGCATGCCACCCCAAGCTTACAGCACAAAGTAAATAAAAGTAAACCAGAAACTGCCGCGCAACCACTTCTTACCGAGGTCCTTTACCCGGTTTCACCAATTTGCTCTTCCTGATTTCACCTCCTGTGCAAATATTCAGCGTACTGTGTTATTATCTTGTCATTCCGTTCGCCTTTCTACAGCAGTCACAACGTGTTTTATTTATTTATTTATTTATTCATTCGAGGCTTCAAGCTCATTTTTATGGGCGTATAATTTCCTTTTCTCATTGCTGGCGCTGCAGTTCACTGATCGAGAAATTTTCTCTGTTGTTATACAACGAGAGCTAAGCCCTTTGTTTCGCACACGGTAGCATGAACTTTGTTAGCCGTGTCAAATCAGCCACTCCTTATGCACTGGGGAGACCTCCGGTGTTAGGCTATACTTATCAGCATGTTAGGAACTGGCCAATGAGATAATAACCTATTATTACAAAGCAGGGATTGGTATAATTACCAATATCAACATTACAATATAATTATCAACTTGACTAATAATGTAAACCAGGAAAGAAAGATGCATATTCATTTTCCTCATGCTTAGTCATTCATAAAACTCGACACACAAATAGAAAAATGAAGATAGCGAGACAACACCAGTTTCAAATAGAAGCAAAAAAAAATATCTTGCGCCGTACTATCTACTAGTTTTCATCGCCATGTACACCGCTCATCATCATAAGATAGAGAAGCGATGGATACAAGGTAAATAATGTAGTTTGTATACTTTCTTTATTGAACCACGTTCGTGGAAGCTGCTAAGTAAACACTCTGTGCTATAATAACAGCACATTGGCGCGGGTGCCCAGACGTCAGACAAGAATGGCCTGAGGCGAACCACCGAGCATTCACAGCAGGTCACTCGTCGGGTCTGTGGGATCGGTGATGCACCGTCCGCGCCACTCTCCGACATTCCTCGCACACACCGCAGTTGACAGAGCGAGGTGGTTGTCTATCGCGGCAGCGCCCCCGTCCGCAAACATCCTGCAGGCATGGCATGTATGCGAAGAATGGAAAAACAAGTAAGCGAGCATCGAAGCAGCATCATTCGGGGCCCTCGCATCGCATTGATTTCTTATTAAGAACTCGCTGCACTCATCACAGTGGACGTCAGTTCTCTTGGTTGGGCGCACTTTGGCTCAGCTCATGCGAGTTGCTATATACGTAAACAAATCTTACCAACTAGACTTCCGGGATTTTATCATAAGCGTAAAACCAAAGTCGGGTACGTTAAACATCCTCGGGGATCAAACAAAGCAGGAGATTTATAACCGAATATTATGGAACAAATACGTTAGCTATAGCGTCAGAAAAAAACTGCAAAATGTTAGCAGGGAGTATCCAGCTGAAAGGATTTTAAGGTTAAGACTTGCAAAATGTCACTGTCTGGATTAAATATTTGACGTAGGGTGTTAGCCTACACGATGATGACCATGAGCTGAAGTGACAAACCTTTTCTACCCCCCCCCCCCCCGCACACACACACCTTTTTATGTAGGGTAGCGAAGCGGATGCTCATTGTCCCTGCCTTTTATTTTTTTTCTTCCTCCCTCAGCTTCTTTCGTAAAGGCGTTTTCTAATCGGTCAGCCGTTTTGCTTGTCGATACGCCCCGCAACGTGATAAGCTGAAATATTCTCTTACGAAAATTTCCACCGTGATACGTGTTTGTGGATACGGGTCTCGGGTTTGAAAAAAAGTGCAGTAGATAAGAACGTGACCGCGACAGAGAGCTCAAGTCTCTTGGGAAATGGTGGCACCAAAGTGGAAAAGAAGGACAAAAACAAGACGGCAGCAAAATAAGTGCTACATATACTGTACCTTATAACACTGAAAATTTAGTTGAAAATTTCTGACGTTTGTTTTTCTCTTAAAAAACAGCACTTAGTTCAGATAGGCACTTCACTTTAGGCTGAATTAGAAATTGAGCGTGTAGCAGGTTGTCACAAAACGAGTGCTCAAAAAAGGACGCGCCGCCAAAATCTCGCGACGAAGCGCCGAGAGGTCAACGATAAAAAAAAAAGAAAACAAGCATCCAAAGTACAGGGTTTACCAGCTTTTGTGTCGCATACGTGCTTTTAACGATGAACCGTGACCACATAACATTTTTTTATGGTGTATGCCCATTGATGACCTTGACTAAACGGTACACCATGACGACAGGAGAGGCTGACGTCGCGAAGACTCGTCGCACGAGTTTTTAAACGAAACTCGAGTGACGCATGATGTTTCAAAGCTCCTCAATGGGGTCATACTCTTCCTGCTTATACGACACAGCCCTCTCTCTCTCTCAAAGGCTTTCCATGAACCCTAATCACATCACATACCGTAACTGCAATATGACACGCCAACAATCCGGGTCTTTAGTCCAGGAAACCTTGAATTTGG
Source organism: Rhipicephalus annulatus (assembly GCA_013436015.1). Classification (NCBI taxonomy): domain Eukaryota; kingdom Metazoa; phylum Arthropoda; class Arachnida; order Ixodida; family Ixodidae; genus Rhipicephalus; species Rhipicephalus annulatus. The sequence goes on from WOVY01004766.1 coordinate 51,459, forward strand.
GTCGCGTCTTCGGTCCTCGAGACCATATTTAACTAATCATGGAGATTGAAGCTGTTCAGGGCTGTCTCGCAAAGCTCACCGGTGTGGCGAATAGCGCAGGTACTTGATGGGCATTCACTAAAAGCCGTGTCTGATATTGTAATGAATACAATGGTTAGGACTTCGTTTTTCAAAACACGAAACAACCACCGTTCTCTTAAGACTGGGAGAAAGCAAGCAATAAAGAGAGAGCGTTTTTTTTTTCTGTGTGAAATCCTCGCGCTAGATTTTTGTGAAGTCAGAGCATCAGACAGCGTGCTCTCAGGCGTTAACTAGCGCTTTCCTAAGATACGGCTGCATTTTATTCCAGAGGAAGCAACTTCTGCACATTTAATGTTACTGAATACATAACCTGCATGAAAACGTTCCAAATTTCAGGAAAACACATTGTAATATGATATATCTTCTTTGCACTCACATTTTGGCGCAAAGGTTGAATGAAGGAAGGTGATTTTTTTAATAAAAAAGCATGCAGATGGTAAAAAGTAGTGACGGGTCTTTTTGCTCTCTCCTAAGACGACTTGAAGGCCCAAGCAGCTGTAACGTTTTTCTTGTCAGTCAATGTGCTGAGCTCTTTCAGCCTTCACTCCTTCCGAAAGCTTTCTGCACCGCATGCCTGGTACTGCACCATCTTCTTGATTGGCACACTATTCACTAATCAACGATGTCATGTGATGACGTCTTCATGTGTCGTCACGGTGTGTGAAGCCACAGCGACGTGCTTAAGCAGTCATGGTTACTTCCGAAAATGTTGATATTCTTGACGTACAGATGGCGTCATAGAAAGATGTTATCACGTGATGATCATTTTTCTTTTCACTCGTGGAGGCACCATCGCCATATGACGCCGATGCCGATTATCAATATTCGCATACTATGAGGCCTCTAAGGTTTTCAGCTTTGAAAACATACGCAGTTTATTTCAACAAAAAAAAACAAAAAAGTTTGCTTTTTAGCACCTGTAAAGCGTGCATTGCAGCAGAATGGCTATTGATGCAAAAAAGCCAACTTTAAAAAAAAACATGACGTGTATTCGTAGTGTTTTGTTTGGCGAGCCACAATTTTGCCGCCGCTGCCAGAACGGGAGGAAGGGTGCCGCTCTCTTTGTAGAGTTAAGAATTAACTGTACTGAGCGGTGCGTGGCTCCAATTACTCGACGGAGTACTGCTATTGTTAGGGTCGGCGCGGTGATGCGACACGTAGCGACACGTAACGGCCGGCGTGGCGAAGGTGAATGTGTGGACAGGTCGACTATGTTTGTCCTATTATCATTACAGTTTAACGTTTCTTGTTAGTAATAATTGTTTCTCTCAGCTTTGACGTAGCGTCTCCATTCTGACCTCTGGCCAGACGACGAGAACCCCGTAGCTTAAGAAGGAGTACACAGAGCTGAACCCACAACTGAATTTCGCACGCAAGGCATCTTTCATGGCACGCATCCAAGCAACATAAAGATAATATGATGAAAAGAAGTGATAAATAAGTGCGTGTGTTTATCTTCAAGAGTGTCGTCTTCTTGCGCTGGTAAAGCTACCTTAAACATGAACCAACTCGGCCAAGCATCATTTCAAGCAAAATAAGGGGGTTGTAAATCTCCGCCTTTGGCACACTGATGCCTTGCCATGAACATCCGGGTCGCACGCCCTCTCCTCTTCCTAAAATGAGAGTGTGCGAAGGGCAAGAAAGAAACGAGGAGTGGCAAAAAAAGGGCGTCTTGCTTGGTGAGTTAATAATATTCCATCATTAAACGTGGAGCAAAATACAGAAAAGAAGAGCCCAAAAACAGCATTAACTATCAATTGAACACACATATACATAAGAAACTTGTATTGTTCCTTATATATTTGTGTGGAACTTCTTCAAGTAAATTTGTTTCGTAATTATCACTGTGTTTATGCTCTCCTTTTCTGTTTTTGCGCGACGTTCACTGATATAAAAAAAAACGCTGACGCCTACGGTTTCATCTGTGAGTCTCATATCACACGGAGTATTGGACCGATTAAGTCTAGAAGACAACAGCAAAGAAAATTATCTTATGGCTATCGCGAAATAGTTCAATATTTTTTTTTGAGTAAGCCTCGCCTGTCAGCTACATACGGGGCAGTTAGAATTACCTAGCCTGAAAATGCGCGCCGTTCCTGTAAGGCGAAAGATTTTGATGCCCCGTCAAGCGGCAAATTCGACCATTGGCAGTGACCATCCTGCATCGCCATGGAAGATATATGCAAAAAACAACACGTGATTAGGTCACTGTTCACTTCGCCATGACGTCACCGGTTAAAAAAAACAAGGCAATTGATGACGAGGGGGGAAAGCACTGAGATTGTTCCGTGTTAACATAAATGACCCATGACGCTGACCAGTCACGTATGTAAATGAGTACCAAGTAGTATACAGTTATATCCAATGGTTATTGGCCATAACTGATATGTTGTGTCGAGTGTGAATCGAAACTGCGATTCGGCCTTGTTGGAACATATCCATCTTGAAATTTTTGCGCAAGCACACATGTACACACAAAGCAAGACAAATGGGCGCAATCTAACAACTGGTTTATTTTTCGAAAAAACATTCACTTTATACCCCTCGGATCTGCGCTCTATGGTCACCAAAAAAGCAACAGCACTGCGCACACATCACACATAATGATAACATGTTCATTGATTAACAGACATGAGCGAAATTTCTTTCTTTAGTAAGGCTACCAAAGGGTAGTAACACGCTTGTCTTTCTGCTTGTCTGTCAGATAAGCCCCCATTATCTCACTTGACGTCTTGTTTCGATTCCTATATACCAAGGTAGTGTCGCGAAAATAGGGAGAGCACGCGCACTCATTGCAATCCATTGCCAAATGGATATTTTGGCGACCTTTCAGTCCCTTCGGCAGCCTTACTAGAGAAAAAATTTCGCTTATGTCTGTTAATCAATAAATTTGTTATCATCATTATGTGTGATATACGTGCAGTGCTGTTGCTTTTTTGGTGACTATAGAGCGCAGATCCGAGGGCTTTAAAGTGAAGGAGGAGGTAAGTTTATTTACAGAAAGGCAGAGAGGTCGGCCTGAGCGATAGCTTGCTCTAGCCTGCTACTCTACACTGTGGGAAGGGAAAGGGGAAAAGAAAGATTAATGGATGACGATGGCGAGATAGAGCGGTGAGTATGTAGTGTTGATTGATTTGTGGGGTTTAACGTCCCAAAACCACCGTATGATTATGAGAGACGCCGTAGTGGAGGGCTCCGGAAATTTTGACCACCTGGGGTTCTTTAACGTGCACCAAATCTGAGCACACGGGCCTACGACATTTCCGCCTCCATCGGAAATGCAGCCGCCGCAGCCGGGATTTGAACCCGCGACCGGCGGGTCAGCAGCCGAGTGCCTTAGCCACTAGACCACCGCGGCGGGGCAGTATGTAGTGTTCTTTCTAGCTGAGACACATCTTATAGCCGCGCACATAATCCAGTTGTTTCTAAAAGGTAATAACTGCTCTTGTGACCGCAGTTGCACTGTTGGTGTCTGGCCAAGGGCCCAACATGGTCTCATCAGTTAATGACCTACTTCGATATAGTTCAGTAGAAGAAATCAGTGTTTGTCGTTCACGTGCGTATGCTGGGCAGACACAAAATATGTGCTCAAGTGTTTCTGGCACATCACAGTGTTCACAATTAGGACCGGTGTCACTGCGACCGATGATATGTGCGTAACGTCTGGTGTACGCTACACCAAGACGAATGCGGTGGATCATACTTGTGAGTTGCCGTTTCAATTTAGGAGGCATGCGGAACCTCATTTCCGGGTCCCATTTGTGAAGTCGCTGGTGTCGCCGTTCCGGTTTGGTCCAGTGCTGAAGTGCGTAGCTGCGCATTATGCAGCGAAGCAGGGCGTTCGTGTCAGCTCGTGAAAACGCAATGCGTACTTCAGGGGCACTGCTTAAGGCATTTTTAGCTTCAGCGTATGCCTCTTCGTTTCCCATCACGCCGCAATGAGCGGGAATCCACTGGAAAGTTATAAGATGGCCATTTGTTGAAGCAACCTGACTAAGTTCTGTGATTTCTATTGCCAAGCTGTAATATGGACCTTGCTTCCTGATGCAATTAATGGTTTGCAAAGCGGGTTTGGCATCACAGAAAATCGCCCAGGCTCGAGGTCGCTCTCCGGAAATAAACCTTATTGCCTCTCGGATAGCGGGTATAAAGTGAATGTTTTTCGAAAAATAAACCAGTTGTTAGATTGAGCCCGTTTGTCTTCTTTTCTGTGTCCATGTGTGCTTGCGCAAAAATTTCAAGATGGAGTTGTGAATTTCGTTTTGCCTTCTATATCACTGCTTTGTGGTATCGGATCTAGCCTGAAGATGTCAAAGACAAGGTCTGAGCTCGTTTCTCCGGTGGTTATTGATTGTTTCCAGTCATATGAGAGACATCGTAGAGCGTATCGAGACGTCATTCACTGTGCAAGCCAATCGTTGTCTGTGATCTTCATCGTCATCATCGTCATTGTCATTGTCAGCAGCAGATACAGCATACAACAACGCCAACACCAACCCCAACGTGTAAGCTTCGACCGTAAAGAGCTTCGCCCCTAAAATTTGGCACGTAGATATGACCTCACAAATTCTGGCGCGACGTCATGCGAACGCTACATGATGCATGACGCCGACACCAAACTTTCTGCGAAACCAGCTCTTTAACGCAAAATAATGAAAGATAAACGGTTTGTTGTTGTTATATTACACACAGACTGAATGATACATGCAGCAAACATAACAAGCGAACGTAAAGCGACCCAGAGAGAAAGATAAAGATGCAAGGAAAGGCAGGAAGGTTAACCAGACGCACATTTGGTTTGCTACCCTGCACTGGGGAAGAGATGAAGGGGAGAAAAGAGGTTGCAGAGAGATGAGAAGGTACACAAAATCACGAGCACACTCGGGGAGCACACACAGTCTACAGGCGGTCGCTCAGGTTTGTTGACTTTAAGTAAAATAGCAGTGCTTTAGTCGCTTTCTGCGCAACTGAGGCAGATGGCCAAGGTCCTAGTATCTTCTGCACACAAAATGGTCCGGAGTCAAGTTGATTCAAAACCATCCGGAGCTGGCATCGCTGTGTGTCGTAGCAAGCGCAACTGCACAGGACGTGTTCGATGGTCTCTTCAGCTCCGCAGTAGTCGCATGTAGGAGTGTCTGCCATACCAATGCGAAAGGAGTACACCTTTGTAAATGCAACACCCAACCAAAGGCGGCATAACAGTGTCGCATCGGAGCGGGAAAGTTGTGATGGTAGCTTTAGCTTGAGCGAAGAATCAAGTTCATAAAATTGACACCTTTGGAAGCTGGTAGACGACCAGAACGTGCGTGTGAGATCTCGAGCCAGCAGGTAAAGTTGTCTTGCTGCATCATTCCTTGATAGAGGAATCGGGACTACCCGGGTTTCTTCATGGGCTGAGTGGGCTGCATCATCGGCTAATTGATTTCCGGTAATACCGATATGTCCAGGCAGTCATTGATATATAATATCATGCCCTCGTGCTAGAGCTTCATGATGGCAATGTCTTATATCTTGTACCAATTGTTCATGACTCCTCCTACGCATGGCAGACTGCAAACTCTGAAGCGCTGCCTTCGAATCACAGAATATGACCCATTTTCCTGGACGTTCTTGAACGAGATATTGTAAAGCAGCCCTTATAGCAGCAAGCTCTGATGCCATAGATGTAGTCATATGCGACAATTTAAACTTGATTGTCATTGCAAGCGACCCACTTGAGCAAAATAGATAACCGGCTGATTTCTGCGACTAGAGTTTCCACGAAGCACCTCACTTCAAGTTTCGTCCCATCCTCATCCCAATACATTTGATCTCACGTAACAGAGCGACCACACTTTCCGCGCGCCGGGCTCCCTCGGTTCAGATGCCACCATCAAAATTCGATAATAAATATCTTCAATTACACCCTTTGCTTTTTAAAAACAATGAGTACGCCATAAATTGTGATTCCCTAAGCTTTCTCACATGAAAAGCTTTCATTAAGTCAGTAATTAATAAGTAAATAACTTCATCGAGTTAAGTATAGCACCTTTGTTGTGACGTTTGCTGCGGCGAATATCTTTACGCCTCGACGTACAGTTCGTGCGCGAAGACAAGAGCCTTCCTGTCATGGCACTTTTATAAAAAGTATACTGAGTGCACAACAAACAAAACAACTGCATATATGCTTCGTCCATTGAGACCCGCCGCATCCTGTTCCCGCGTAATGAAGAATTTCCACTCAGAATTTCGACACACAATTATGCGACCACCTGAAGTAAAATTATACAGGCCTCTGCAACAATGCGAACAAAGAACGTTTTATTCTTGGCGACATGTTCCTATTTACATTTTTTTTTCTTCCTAGAAAGAATGGCTACTGTTGGGGCACATACGTTGTCGTATACAGAAAGATTTTGTAGAAAATAATAAAGGAGGAGGAAATTGTCTGAGTAAGACCTCCGTTTTTCTTTTTAAAAATATTTGTTAAAGCAACTCATTCTGGGCATAAAAAATAAAGATCACAGAACTAACGGTGCTCTGGAGGTAGTGAGCTTGGTTGGACCGCAAACTCTTACCTCACAAATCTTCTCTCGCATAAAAAGTTTTTTTTTTCAGTTGTTTTCGAAGCGGCACCACCAATCCATAAAGCAAATTTCGTATACTGCTGCTTGCTCTTGGAAAATCGAATTAAGCCGGAGTTCATGAATATGAATAAGCTGTCCCCAGCCCAGCAGATCTCCACGATAAACTTAAGATTGCCCACTCAATCAGCGATGGTAACGTCGAGCTCGGTTGGAGGCGGAGAGAACCGAAAAGCGTGAAAAGTCTAATTGCGAGTGTTATTTTTTTACCCTGATTTTATTAGCCCTCACATTTTACTTCGAGCTCGTCTTTTTGCTTTATCTTCAACTAATGAAGCTATTTTATTGTTTGTGTTTTCGCTTGCCTAAATAGCACCAGCATCAATTCGGCGTAATTGCATCATGTGGGTGAAGCCGCTTCATGCGCGCTTAACTCGCTGTAATTTATATAGAGTGAAACAGCCTCTTGTATTTTTCATACTACTGGTTCCGGGAGGCTTTTGGGAACATATACTTCAGAGTAGCTTCTCTTACGTGCGTCACTCATAGTGCAAGATCTTTGCCCGTGTGGTGCGTTCGCATATAGTGTGCAGTGTCAACACAAAAGAAGTCAGGATAAAGAATTAGGTGACAACATTGAAAAAAAAGCAAAGAGAAAAGCAGTTACTAAGCAAAGTAACTTCGAAAGCGCATGTGTCCCGCTGCGCGCGCTACATATCACGGCACTTGTTTCCGCAGAGACCAAGCGCTGTTACACTCTATTTCGTAGCTTTCATGTAATTATTCTATACTTCACGAGTTCTTCTCTCCCCACTTTCCCTCTGTCTTAAAACATCACGATGAAAATCATGAAGCTGCTCGAGATAAAAAGAAGGACCACAAAAATTATCATCATCACGCACGGTTTTTGCGACAGAAATTGGGCAAAGCTCACTACTACACTGGAAATCTACGAGGCAACCAACGGGTGGCAAGCCCCAATTGAGATTTCTAGACGTACTTTTAAAGACTGTCTGGATAGCAGCGACACCATTCCGTCATTTAGGCTCACTAGCGGAGAATAGCATAGCCTTGTGTAGTATAGCATACTATAGCAAAGCAAGTGGGAGTGGAAAGTGAACTAAGAGTGAAGAAGGGTAGAGAGTGAAGAAAGAAATAGCATCAAATAATGAATAAAAACTAAAAGAAATAAAGAGAGAGAGAGAGAGTCAAAGAGATAGAAAGAAGGTGACCGGCGTCAGCCAGAATACTTGCACGAGGATCAAACAGCATATTTGGGTACATCGGCTGGCGTCTCTGTGCCAAGCTTTGAGCTACTTGGTGAAAACTTATCACACTTCTTTTTTTATCAGCATGAAAAAAATGTGAAATGTAATAAAGGCATTGCGTATTCTATTCATCTGTCATATTAGCGCCTGTGCATAGGCCACACAAACCAGTGCATCAACCAGACCTAACAAACGCTTGTACATTGTCAATAAACCTGGATAAGGCCGTTTGGCAATACACTGTGTCAGTAGTGCGAGTGCATCCCATTCTTTGAAAACACGAACATTTTGAATAAGGTGCTAGACAGAGTCACACGCAATTGATAATTAATGCCTGTAAAAAAGACGAAACGAATGAAAATGTGTAAGCACACCATATTTGATCTTATCGCACAAAAGGTTTCTTGAGTCATTGCTTCAACATGTCCAGGTGCGTTATGATCGTAGCAATGACAAATGCAGCATCTGTGGTGTACATATACCAATATGTGGTCTCCTCCGTTGTATGATCAAACAGCTGCAATATATTAACATGCGTAATTCCAGATAAATATTTTGGAACGATATTGAAGTAACTAGAAGAATAAGAATGGGGCGGAGCACATGTGGCAAGCTATGACAGGTAGATTGCCACTATCCCTCAAGAGAAAGGTATATAACAGCTGTATCTTGCGGGTACTTAGCTACGGAGCAGAAACCTGGAGACTTACAAAGAGGGTTCAACTTAAATTGAGGACAACGCAGCGAGCAATGGAAAGAAAAATAGTAGGTGTAACCTTAAAAGACAAGAAGATAACAGAGTGGATTAGCGAACAAACGGTGTTAAGGATATCATAGTTGAAATTAAGCAGAGGAAATGGACATGGGCCGGGCATGTAACACGTAAACAGGATAACAGCTGGTCATTAAGGGTAACTTACTGAATTCCCAGAGAAGGCAAGCGGGTTAGGGGGGAAACAGAAGGCTCGGTGGGCAGATGAGATTAAGAAGTTTGCGGGTATAAATTGGCAGCAGCAAGCACATGACCGGGTTAAATGGCGGTACATGGGAGAGGCCTTTGTCCCGCAGTGGACGTAGTCAGGCTGATGATGATTTTGGATGAAATGCAGTAATTATATGCTTGATAACCTTTTCTTACCCCACAGTGACACTCGGACAAACGAGAGGGAACGACACTAGCGCTGCTATCGACTGAAAACTTCATTCAGAAAAACCAGCCCTGTGTGTGCCCCATTTTAACTTCGGTTCGTGTTATGTTGCGCTATTACGTGTAAACTATGAATCCCAACCAAGTAGCCCGGCAAAGTGCGCATGTTGAGTACTGCTCTAGATGATGCTCAAATGCCTCATGTGCATAGGGAGTTTGTCCAAGAGGAGCTCGTTTCAATTAGCCGCCGCCGAGCCGCGACCACTTCTCGCTTCCGGCCAGTAGTGCTTGCTGCCTGAATCTGTTGTTGGCGAGACTAATTAGGCAGCCAAAGGCTCCCGAGGTAACCTAACGACTCGAAAAACAGCTGAGCCAACAAGCATTAAAGCTGCTTGCATTATTTTAAGCAAAGGCTGCCAAGAAGGGACATGTCTCTGCATGGGGTCAAAGCAGTTACACTGCAAACGTCATAAGAGTGGTCAGAGCTATGTAGCTAATATAGTGAAAGCACGAGCCACACTCTGCCAAGAAGCCCAAAGTTTCTCAAACTTGTGTGATACTTATTGTCTATACCAGTGCGATGTATGTGTAATATATTTCTTTTTTTAACCTTGCCACTGCCCTTTGCGCGGCCTTTCCGCACCCTATCTCAAAAAAGCATAGCCTAACGAAAATTGCGAGAACCCGCTTCGAAACACCACTGTTCGGGATGCACTTTTCTAGGAAAACTACGCTTTAAATGTCAAAAGAAATGAAATAAAAAAGGAAAAGCATCTACTTGCAAATATAGCCGGTCGAAAGGACAATAATGATAGCGTGCGCAACGTGTCGTTTTTGTTTACTTCAGGCAAAAAGTATAACGCACGTAGATATGCTATACACTGTCTCACTAAAAATCATTGTTGCACACCTTATAGTTATGTTTGAGACTTTGTTTAAAGCATCTTCAGTAATCGAAATTGAAGAAAGTAATAGTCAGAATACACTTGATAATATTGAAGAAGATCATTCGTAGCTATCGATAACGACTGAATTCAGTGATAAGGGCCGTGAAGCGAATCACGTGGTCATCAATCGACGATGTCTGTCGAGAAAGCCGTGGTTACGGTTTTCGACTGCTGGCCTGAAGGAGGCGAGTTCTATTCTGGACATTTTGAGGGAGGTGAAATGGCGAATGCACATGCACTGTTCGATGTTCGCACACGTTTAAGTACACCAGATGGACAAATAATTCGCCGAGTCCTAAACTGCAGCGTTTCTGACAATCATATCTTGGTTTTGAGGCGTAATACCTCGAGTATTTAAAAAAGTTATTAATAAACGGCAATGCTTCGAAAAAGGAAAAGCATGGAAAGCCGAGTGAAACCCACGTGTAGAGCGCCTGACCCATTAGCTTAGCCGCAGAAACGTCACGAGCCACACTGGCCTAACAAAACTTCTTCGGCCTTCGACGTCCATATTAAACAACCGTCAATCATAAATCATAGTCCAACGAGTAGATATGGGCTCAGTGCGGAAGAGGTACACAGAGGGCCAAAAGCTGCTGTCGTGGAGCGAATCTAGTAACTAGTCAAACAGGCAACGAAAAGTTGAGCGAAGACGAAGGCCACCTCCTTCGGCATCCCAGCCAAATCCGGGGCATCCCTAAAAGAACCGTTTCGCAGAGTGGCACCTAACGAAGCGAGTGGCGGGTTCCCCGAGGGAAATAAGTAATTGTCAGCCGGTGGCCTGCTTGCAAAGCGCTGCAGCACACGATGGCGGAGGCTATGATTGAGGAGTGTGTACGGAAGGGCTCCGTCGTTGCTTTCCGCGGCGCCGCCTAACAAGATTCGGCTAAGCGCACCTCCGACGAGGCCAACGACGAGAACGCAAGCTCGACCACCCCGCCTCCTGCTTTCTCCTTCTTTTCGGCACCTGTCGACAACGACTACGCTGATGCGAGGCTAACGCATAAACCTCACGGGACAAGGACGCTTAACACGCATGCGCCAATACCAACCAGCGCACACAGCTGGTGCAATAACATTCACCCGGCCCATCCGTACCACCACGTTACGCTGCGCTATAGCACGTGTACTGTTCCTCAAACGGCATTAAAATCTCTGCGGAGTTGCTCAGTTCCCGATCGCGCCTCACAGACATGCACGGAAGATATCGAGGAGCAGTGTCGACCCACGCTACTCTCACGATAAGAACATCGCGTTCGCAGTGACGCATTTTCTCGTCTCGTCAACCATAAACGTAATCCAACATTTCGTCACGCCCACTCCTGAAACGTCGCTGCTTTTTGAGCCGATTTTCTGCCAGGAATAATAAACACCAAAAGCCCCCAATACAAGGTAGGAATACCGATGGGTTCAGCTTGTAAGGAGTCTTCCCCTGTAAAAATGCACCGGGCTATTCCGTGATCAGGGCGTCCATTTGAGTGAGTTCGAATGAACCAGTTTCGAATTGAAGACAATATAGTGAGACGATGAAACGAGATGCCCAACGAAATGATTCATGCTGAAATGCCAGCGTTACAAACAATAAGCACATAGTTAGGTTACAAAAAAGACCTGACCTACACCAACTCTCGCAAGATTGAAACAGCGAAAGCGATCGATAGTGAAGTATAATCTGGTTGCAATCAGGTTGTTGATTGGGTGTAGCTAGTTTACGCTGGGGTGTTTCTAGGCTGATTCTCAGCTCAGAAAAATTCGACACGAAACACGGGTGGCCATAGGTACATAGAAAATTGTGCTGAAACCGAACGTTCGCATCTCTCGTAGATCTACGGACATTTCGTTGGTGTAAGCCTTCCATCACTTCGGGCTCTTCTCACAGCCGCCGTCCCGTTTCCTGGCATTTTCTCTTAGCACATACTCTACCTGTGGGTCTCGCCACCGTCCAGCCAATTCTTGCCTTCATTTTCAAGGGACCAGTGGTGTGTAGTGGGATATAAGTAATTTCTGGATAGTTTTGCGGCAGAGTCGGCACTTCTTGGCTGGTCTAAACAGCTTCTCTGTTAAAAACAAGCAATTTGATCTTGTACTTTATGAGCCCAACAAGCTTAACATTAGAGTCACCAACTCGTCCAACTTCCAGTTCTATCGCAGATTGAGAAGAATATTAACCGGAACAAAATCAACTTGTTTCGGTGCGCGAGACCTATGCATCGAGTAACGCTTTACACAGAACAAAGAGAAAGCATGAAAGTTATTTTCACTGCATTGTCAAGCCCAAGAAGTCATTTTCATTGTATTTCTCAGCAGATGCGTATCTGTGCGGCAGAATACCTGCTTGCCATTCAAACAGTCTTGGTAAATATTTATCATTTATTTTTATTTTCATTTCCATCTTTCTCAATTTTTTGGTCACGGACAAGGTGATTTTTGCTGCGAACGACACCAGAATTCCCGCAAAATGTGCTCTTTGGCGTTATCGCTTTGAAACACCTCGCTTGGTAAGCAGGAACCTTGGTGTTCCCGCAACATTATTTATGATGTTTTTGACGGCGTCTACTGAGGCCCACCAATATATTTTTTAAATCAGTAAAAATGAAGTGCACTGTCTTCTGAAGGAGAACCAACCAAGCCTCGGGAAAGTTTGTCTAGCCAATGTGACCAAAATAGGAAAAAACATTATGCAATCCTTGACGTCATCAACGGAGATTTCGGTAGAATATTCAGAAATGAACTTCCGGTGTTGCTTTCCCCATGCATCTAAATAAATCAATTGCAGCAAAATCAACCATACTAGAGTTTTGAGAGAAAAGTTTATCGGTCTAAAGTAATTTATTGTTTGACTTTAGTGTCCCATTAACATCAGTGAGTATTCCGCAGCTTCTATGGCGTGCTGGGGCCCCGCGTACCAGCATGGACGAATGTGCTACTTATCCGTCTCGATATCCTGCTGTGCACAAAAGCCGTCAGGCCTTAAAGAAGCGGCCAGCGCATTCACAACGAAAGCTGGAAAAGCGGCCTCTTTGAACACTCTTGGAGCAACAACTACAAGTACGCATGCATGGTACCCACTAAGTCATGAATGAACAAAAGTTTTGTGTAATATGGAAGCTTCTACAATGCCATTATTTGTCATTCTTCGCAAAAGCGTCGTACGTATTGCACACTTGTAAAGCATCGATCACTTTCTGTGCAGCTGTACACTGGTGTGCTGTGCGTGAATAATTAGAGCGCAGCGCCTTTGCAACGGGGGGAACTTGCAAAATTGTTGCCTTGTATACTCCTAGATAATATTAATCTAAGCCAACACACTGTTGTACTTTCGGATCTACATGCTATTCGAAAGATAGCGTTAGTGGTCCCTTGACTATATCGGACGCTGCACTCTGCTTCTGCTATCAAGCTCGATGCGTGGTTTCCAGACGACGATCTCAAAGGAGAGACGCTCAGTGCACTCGGACCACGCTCATAAATTCGCGTATTACGAAGAAGCCCTGATTTACTTGGCCGCACATGCGAGCGTCTGTGTTTCAACACAGTGATAACCGCAGCGTAATATTCATTTATCTTTAGAGCCTCTTAAGAGAGAAAACAAACGAACACTGCATGAGGTAGTCTAGAATACGAAGTATACCAGGCTGCGGGGAGTCCTTACTCGAACATCCAGCGCGGGCACCTCATAACTTATTACACGCCGCCGCTCCAGCGTTCAGATGAATAGCTGTGCTGTTTTAGACACAGCCGAGAATCGCCCTCTACATCGGAAAAATAAAGAAACGACGGAAGCGTCCCGCATACAGACATAATTTTGGGCGGAAAAAGAGAATGAGTGGTGAGGAGCCTTGTCGCGGCTTCCACCGCCGTGGCGAGTCGCAAGCGTATCTGCGCGCGAAGAAAAATGACGCCCCGAAAAAGCCAGGCTGCGACCGACGATGTTCAAGGGAGAGACGCGTGCAGGCCGTGCGAAGCAAAATGTGTGCGCATGAAGTGCACGCTCACAACACAAGCGGCTCCTCGCTCCGCTGAGTATACTGCTGGCTCGGTGCCGGCGCGGAGCCCACCACTTGACTTACCGCGAGAACTGGCCGTTATTCTCTTCATCTTCTCTGTACAAACAGACAACAAATACATTCTCGGGGCTTCCTGTCACTCTTCATCTAGACACCCGCCAATCGCTTAGTTGTCTTTGTTTTGTTTTTTGTCTTTCTTACATAACAATGCCGGCTTCTAAGTCATGCGAGGGACAAGCTGCGGGAAAAAAAGAAAGCGACCGAGCAAAAGAAAACACAAGTGCACAAACACTGAGTAACACAAAGTGCCACGCCGCCGCGTGCGGCCCGCATTACCCCCCCTCCCTCATATATCCACAACGTGCTCCTGCAAATAGATAGAGGAACTTTATTTGCGCGTAATGCGGAGCATTTCGAATGATTGGGCCCCTATTGCAGGGCTCCGCTGGCAGCCATCATTTCTACCCGTTGGACCAGCAGCCAAAAAAAAAAAAAGGACCACTTCGCACTTTGGCTGCCGCAGCAAAGTAGGGACGAAATGATCTAGCCACGGCTGTAAACTACCGCCGCTTTCTTTGGTCCATTATTGGCGCCAAAAAAGTATTGTCGCAACGTAAAAATAACGAGAGACGGGGCTTTGTCGTGACGTGAATAGACAAAGCTATTGGTTGGTTGTTGATTGACCCTTATCGAACTGGCGCTACTTACCATGGCGAATCGATCATGAAACGTGTGGTTCCTTGCTGTATAAATCAATTTGTTTATAATCTCCCAATTTTTACCAATGAATGGTTTTTCAAGTTACTGAGTAGCCTAATTAACTAAAAGGAAAAAAAAAAGACAGAACAATAAAATACTAATGTTTCTTTTTATAAATAAACTTGATTTTGGTAATCTTAGCATTCAATTCGTTTTGTCCCACGTAGCAAAGCGCATACGGCGTCCTAAACGCTTCCGTGGCTAAAACCCAGTGCGGTAGCCCCAGAAGAAAGAGCTAACGAAAGTGATAAATTTAATTGCATCATTCGAAGCGATTCAATAAGAAGTCGTTTTGTGTGCTTAGTAAATAATCAGAATGTCAGGAAGAAATGATGCAGGGATACACATCATTTCAATGGAGGCATAAAGGCAACTGGACGAGACCAGACCTGTGAAAGTAAAGGTTGACTGGCGGGACTCTGCCATCATATGCTGGTAACTGATGTTTCAGCCCTTCTAGAGTGGCACTATCTGTAGTGTAAAGCATAGAGTGAAGAAGCTTGAATCTGTGGCACACACCCACGCTGGGGAATCAGCCAAGAACCAGGTAGTTTTAATATAACTCTTTAAAAAAGGTCAAGATTGGCATTATTGAGAGAAAGAAGGAAGATGGAACGGCACATTTATTAATGGAATAATAAAACAATGAGGCGGCGAACTTGGATTTAAAAAGAATTTTAGAAAAATAAATAAAGAATGTGGACAACAATTGCTTTCGAGACCAAAATCTACTTGAACCTTTGATGAACTCCTGCAATGCGTCAGCAACCTTTTCGTCACTGCGGCCAAGAGACAAAACCCCCAAAGGAAGTACAACTTGTGCATTTAAATCTATTCTAAGGATGCGGAAAACGGCATCTAAACTATTTTGCGTGAATCTGTTAAAGGAAATGAGATAATGCTCGGTTGACTCAATTATTTCACAAAAAGAACAATGAGAAAAGGCTGCCAGACCAGCTCCATGTAAATATAAATTTATCTTCGGGGCCTCACAACGCAGCCTCGCGATTGCGACTTCCATTGCTCGAGACATATTTTACTGTCCCAGTGATACATGAAGAGGTATTCAAACAGAAGAAAGGACGCTCAATGTCGTCTTTCTCAGAGAGCCACAAAATGCTGCGTGTGCTACTCGCGTCGTTTTCCTCTGTCGTATTGCCGGCTATTAATCGTAAAAATATATTTGAGGGGCGAAAGGAAAGGTCAAAATATTTGTTCTTTGAGGACCGTCCTTTTCGTAACAGCCCTCAGTGTCTCTCTGTACAGCTCGATCCGGGGCCGCTTTCGCAAACGCAGAATGTGAAGCTCGGCGCCCTGTAGTCGAACGCTTTGCAATCGTGCTCCTGTCTGCGATGACAAGACACTATCTTGCTATACATCTCACTCCTCCTTTATAACTTCTTTTCTTCCTTACAACTTTTCTTCCCGTCCCCAAAGGCGCTCAGCCGTGGCCCCACGATGGGAGACAGAAAATAGTATCCTTGTTTTATGTCCCTCTTTCTTCTCGGAATGCGAAGCGCGCGCAGCTTTCCTCTTCGGAGGTCGACTCTGCAAATGTGCTCTAACACGGTTTGCACAGAGGCTTCCATCTCCCTCCCTCCGAACTCTGCTGCTCTAAGGAAGATCGCAGAGCAGACAAAGCTGCTCCAACTACGCTGATGGAGAGAGGAAAATGTAGGAGTACACGTGTTTCGAATAGCGCATCGCTGAGCCTCCGTCGATAGAAGACACGCGCAGCATTATTGGATGAGCAAAGCCTACTGCGAGAGAGTTGGCCGGTGCGTCATTCTGCCTGCGAGTGAGCTCACCACAGACAGGGGATGTAATCCCGCCTTTGCTGATTCCGTCTAGAACAACAATGAATTGCAGTGGATTAGCGACTTACGCTGCCCCCGCTGAACAAGCGGCGTTCCTGTGTCGGTTTCAGCTCTAAGCATTCCTCACCTGATTCCCAGCTAAGGTAGTTTCTTTTACTTTCATTTTTTTTCTTTTACTTTTAATGTACACGCCCTTTTTGCGGGCTGAGGCACCACTTTTTTGCCGAGGGTTAACCGCAAAGCCCAGTCTTCTCCCGAATATCTCCTCTCTCTCTCGCTCTCTCACCCGGCTGCTGGAGGATTTTCAGCACCTCTGCGTTTTACGAATTCACAATATTTCTACACCCGAGCAGTGCTGTACGTCATTCCCTTGTATACAGCTGGCAGCTATTGTTGTCTAGCTCCGAGAGCCTCTTCTCGGCTGCTTTGATGTTGCTAAGGAAAACCCTCGGCTTGCCTTCGTGTTGCTTTTCTTTCTCTTGGCCCTCCGCGTGCCTACCTCCAAATTTGAACGCACTTACAACGCGGGAAAAAGATGGATGTTGTCTATAGCGAAGAACAAGGGGGTTTGGCTTATATCGAGTGAGACACGTCACACAGGCGAACTTGTTCTCTCCGCATTTGCATTTGTAGCGCCATCATGCAGCGCAGTGGGAAAAGCCTGATACCATTTTTTTATGGTGATTGGCTGTTCCGGCTGCATTATCTTGACTTTTATTCGCGCAGCTGCCGCCTTGTCTGCTACTCTCGTATTGGCTTGTGCGAACGTTAGCGCCGGCCTTTTTTTATATCTTATATGACGCAAATATTTCCTCCTCTAGGGCTGAATAGGCCTTTTTTTTTTTCATCGCACGGGCTTCGGGCAAGCCACGCCGACACGCTCCTTTGCCGGCGCTTCTCCTTACTAGCTCCTCTGTGCATAAATGGCGGCTGTTTGGTGTTTCAAGCCCCGCCGCGGTGGTCTAGTGGCTAAGGTACTCGGCTGCTGACCCGCAGGTCGCGGGTTCAAATCCCGGCTGCGGCGGCTGCATTTCCGATGGAGGCGGAAATGCTGTAGGCCCGTGTGCTCAGATTTGGGTGCACGTTAAAGAACCCCAGGTGGTCAAAATTTCCGGAGCCCTCCACTACGGCGTCTCTCATAATCATATGGTGGTTTCGGGACGTTAAACCCCACATATCAATCATGTTTGGTGTTTCAAGGGGACCGTGCTTGCAGCTCACAGATGCTTTCCTGTGCTCCTAGTTTATCGTTATGTTCGTTAGAGAGCATAAAGTATGAGGCTCGATCCTTCGAAACCGATGCCGGGTTGTCTTATCAGGGTTGGCACGCGAGATAACAGAAAACGACGGTTCAACGGGCACTGCGGACAAAACAAAGATCCCGAAAAAACTTGGGGCTCTTCTTCACCACGGTGTAAGATACATTACACTGTGCCCCTCACACAACAATTGCGTACGTATACGTCTCCCAGGTTAATCATGGGTCACCTCCAGATCATCTACATTACCTAAGTGGACGTTAACCAGAGTACAATTATGGTATGCCTGCCTTCATCTCTTCCTCTTGTTCCTGCGCAACCAGTTCGATTACCGCTTGTGCTGTGGTATATTTGTGTTTTAGGAACAATTGCTTTTATGCACCTGCAGTTTTCAAGAACACCCGCCACGTGGGTCTAGTAGTTACGGTGCCCCACGTCTGATTGCATTGGAAGCAAAATGCTGGAAATCTGGTACTTCAGTGATGTTCCGCAATACGCCGAAGAATTCCAATTCAGAGACACGAAAATTCTCTATTTTGGGGATTTTTCTCAGCAAACATGGACGAAATTCCCAGCATGTGTCCCTGCACAACAGTAATAATTTCCGTCCCCATCCACACACACACACACATATTATGATTACACGTGTCTGACGTACTGATGACTTTTGAAATCATGACTAGCCCCTCCACTGTTGCGCGACAGAAGCATGACTTTATTACTTCCTGTACTGTTAGTATATACACAGCACATTGTGGGCTTCAAGACTAACAAAAATAGCGAACTAGCAAGCGCTTCGCGTAAATATCACAAGCAAATCCGAAGGGATGTGTTCGCACGGTGCATGTGCCAGAACCGATTACAGCAAATGAAGGCGCACTGTGACCGCTAATAATCGGTCCTCACAGAGGATATAAACCATTCCTGTAATTCCCTGCAGTATCACCGAGATTCCCCTTTTTCCTTAAACTCGAAGTGACGGGCGAAAATTCTCCGAAAAAGGAAAAATTTCCTGCACGGATCGCTGGTTTACTTATGCTTACCTGCACGTGAATAATCCCAAGATGGTCTAACATTCCGGAGGTCTTTACTACGGCGTCCCTCGTAAATTAGATCGTGCTTTTGGCACGTATGTTAGAAAAGCAAGGCAATTTTCAAATCATTTTAAATATTCATTGCTACATGTCAACAAAGTACGCTTAATTTTCTTTCAAATGTATTGTAGGTGGATGGGGCATTGCATTTTTTTTATCATTTCAGCATAGCCGGACAATGTTTCTGCCTGAACAAAAGCCAGCAGTAAATTTGTCTTGACTGCTTCCAGTTTGCAGCAGAATCTTCCTGCTTATGAACTACAAAATAAATCCCCATTTACTACTCCGCACGTCTGCCTGGGATAGCGACATGAGGAGTGGACAGTCCCAACACCACGGACGCTTCTTTACTACTGAGTTGGTGGAAATCGTTTTGTGGACACGTGGAGAGGAAAGATATGCATCCATTCATTGACTCATCGATGTAATATTCCGAACTCCGTTTGCATCTAAGTGAAAAGAGCCTAGTGGAAATCCGGAATGACATGCTTTGCACATCCTATTTGCCTAATGGGTAAAAAATGGGAAAAAAAGCGATATGATTGGTCACGCCACCACCATCTCTGAATGGGACTTATTTTGGAAAATACCGCATTGATTTTGCCCGACTATTAGGTTAGCCTGCTAATCACTATACTTCAGAATATCGTTATAGTCGACCTATTCAGCAATGCAGAGGCCTATCTCATTGCAGCCAAGTTCTACTCCTCAGCAGCTGTCTGTGTACTCTCTCATTTTAACAGAAACTATGTTTAGGTTGTGTAATGGGCAACATCAAGTTTTGCCTTACTACTATCGGTGAATGTCAAGAACACTCACGTGTTACTTAAGGGGTACTGAAGCTGAATTTCTCAGTTTTAACACGACAGCGTGAAAGTTCGTTTAGCAGAAAATGCGTCGTCGGTGCCGGTGTCACCGTAGACGTGGTTCGTTGTGAGCAAAAAAATCATCACATTTGCACCTTTCTAAAAAAAATTGACAAAATTCAAATGCAATAAATAAAAATTATTTCAGGGTTCTAAAAAGGAATCAAACCAAGCGGTCTGCGTAGCTAGCTGGTGTTTTGCCACAGAGCCACATTTGTTGGAACTACTTTGAAACAAAAAAAAACGCTGTATGATTGTCATGTAGTGAAAGGATTCTCCTTAACGCCTCATGTATTGCGTGTCAGAAACGTAGAATTGAGGCAGCAGTCAAACGATGTGAATCGGGCAATGGGCTGAGACATACTTAATCATTATCGGCAGCACAACCATCAAAGAAGTGAACAGCTGCGAAGGTTCAAGTGTTGCCCTACGGAGGCGTCATGGGCTTTTCGCTGATTCGCAACACGGTTTAGCTTTTCATATTCATTTTTCCCCAAACAACAAGGGATCGGAACAACCTACCTGCAACACTCACAAGCATAACTAACACGAAAAACTTCAAAATTGCTCTTCAGAGTTTCATTTCAAACTAACATATTTGTTTGTTTTACACCTTTGATTGTTATATATGTGTTTGCAGTGCTTCTAGAAATTTTCTTTTAAAAACTCCTACTGTTGCACATTATGTTTTGTACCATTATCAAGGTTTTACCTTTTTTGCGTTATGTTTTTTTCCTCTCGGCAGTTTATTGAGTGTATGTACATTAAATGAGCTCTTACTCTGACACACCCGGTTTAATTAGGGGTTTAGAATGCTGCAATAATAATTACGCCTACTTTTGCATTTGTTTTCTGACTCACATTTGTTAAGTGCCACCGTGATATTTTCTATCTATATTTTGTACCTATAATGAAGTAGTCACTATGTACTAACTTTTGCCCCTCCCCTCTTCAATGTACGTTTGTACCCTGAGAGTATTTGAAATAAATAAATAAATTACGTCGTATAGTGGGCGCTTAAGAACTGTGCTTGCAGTAGGCCTTCAATGGCACCTTGCAATGACCAATTTCAAGAGCACAGTTGGTGCATTCGCCGTGCTTTTATCCCGTTTGGGCCATCCGCCGAAAAACGAGGCAGGCTAACAATTCACAAGACGCACGCACGAAGTCAGACCTACTCTTGAACCTTTTTCAATATCTTTATATCTTTTTCTCACGTCAATTAAAAGTCCATATACTCTCACGACCTTAGAAAACCTACTGGTTATTACGAATTTGTGCTGCTAAAGTAATTACAGTATGTGTTCAAAATCTAGCATTGGTGCCTACTGTATGTACCTTACGTCACAACATGATATGGGCCTCTCGTCACGTGTTCGTGCGAGATATCGTGTCGTCTACACCGCCGCTCTATTCCGTGGCTTAGTCGGTGACGCACAAGCCGCCATTTTGAATCTTTCGTGTCTGACGTCGTCACAACCAACGCTGATCACAACTAGAAATGCTGTTGCGTGAAGTGACCAGGATTGAAGCTGTAGCCTGGCGTCATGATAGTGACGTCACACAGTAAGAAGCCATTTATTGATGTGTGGGGTTTATCCTCCCGAAACCACCATATGATTATGAGAGACGCCGTAGTGAAGGGCTCAGAAAATTTCGACCAACTGGGTTTCTTTACCATGCACCGTGATGTGAGTTTACCATACACCATTTTCGCCCCCATCGAAAAGGCAGTCACCGCAGCCGGGATTCGATCCCACAACCTGCGGGTCAGCAGCAGAGTACCTTATCCACTAGACTACCACGGCGCGGCTAGTCAGAAGTCAGATAGCAAGAAGGTGTGGCAATGAAAAATCAACCTTCAGCCCCCCCCCCCAATTATATATATATATATATATATATATATATATATATATATATATATATATATATATATATATATATATATATATATATATATATATATATATATATATATATATATATATCCAATCAATTGTGCCATGCATGACATGCCCGACAGCAACCCTGTGCATAGCCGGGAGGCCCCCACTACACGCGTAATCCAGAAGCGGGCAAGGACTTCGCATTGCGCCCGCTTACCAGCCTCTACCGCAATACGGGGCACCCCTCTTTTTACGACGAAATGTTGACAGGGCGCCGAGTAGTTAAAGGCTTAGAACTTCCTAAAATGCCCGCTTACCAGCCTCTGCCACAATACGCGGCACCCCTCCTTCTACGACGAATTGTTTACGGGACTCCGAGTAGTTAAAGGCTTAGAACTTCCTAAAAAAGCTCTTTTTTGCCCCACACCGAACCGCCAGTGCCAGGAAGCGCCGTCTGGCCGGGAGGAATGCGTTAGTGAAAGGAAACATACACAGACCGCTGACATCAGAAAGGTGAAGGGGAGAAGGGGGAGAGAGATGAAGGGGGAAGTGAAGGGAAGAGTGGAAGGGGGGCGCCCGAGGGGAGTCCACCATATGTTATTTTTCTCTTTTTCTTCTCTTTTTTCTTTCACCCCATTTCACAACCACGTTAACCAATTTAGCCATCGACCCAAGTAAGTCGCACTTTAACACCCCGTTAACCAATTATATGCTCCGCATCCTCCTCAGTGTTCCCCCGAGGGAAGCTGCGGGAAATTTTTTTCTTTTCTGTCTTTTTTCCTCTTTCCTTGCCCTCTCATTTGAGATTATATATATATTGCCACGTTCCATTTCCCAAGTTTTTGTTATCGTCCCAAAACACCACACGATTCTCAGCGCAAATCGCGCCTGCAGTTTTCGAGAAGGTTCCAGACTGTAGTAGATCATTTCGATAAGATCACGCCCACTGTGCGAACGGTACAGATTGTTCTGGAACCTACGCCACCGCCAGCGATAACGCTAGAACATTCGACAGCAAGAGTATAAATGCCGACGCGCTTCACCGCTTGTCAGTTGTTGATCGAAGGCCGACGCTCCGTTCGCCGCTATCAGTCCGAGACTGCTATCTGTGCGAGACTGCTGTAATTGGACTTTCCGTTTACCGGGAACAGGTTCGCCCAAATAAACAGTTAAATCCCAACACGAAGTCTCCTGTCTTCGGCCACGTCACGACCCCGTGACATCTGGTAGAGGTGCTGCTTCGTTCATGTACCGGACGCCCCCGTCAAGCCGTGAACCCAGCCCACGTCGCAGAGAAGACACCGACGCCAACCAGGAGCAGCGAACAAGCCGCCGACAGCAAGGGCTACCACCAAAATACGGGCTTCTACAAGACAAGGCGCGGAAGACCAAGGCCATGACCGCTACTGCAGCGACAATGACAACCGCAGCGTCCCAGCCCACGACGGTCATGCATCAACCCAGGGAACCACCAATTTTCCATGGGTCATCGTTCGAAGACCCGGAGTCCTGGCTAGAAACATACGACCGTGTGGCCGCCCTCAACCACTGGGACCATGACAAAAGCTGCGTCGTGTGTTTTTCTATTTGGAGGACACCGCAAGGACCTGGCTCGAAAATCGAGAGTCCACGCTCCGAACGTGGGATGTTTTCTGCGGCGCATTCCTGCAAACGTTCGCGAGCGTCGCTCGCAAGGAGAGGGCTGCTGCTTTATTAGAGACCCGGGTTCAGCTACCAAATGAAAATGTCGCCATTTTCACAGAAGAAATTACCCGAATATTCCGTCACGCTGACCCAGACATGCCTGAGGAGAAAAAAGTTAGTTTCCTCATGCGAGGGGTCAAACAGGAGCTCTTCGCGGGACTGATGAGAAACCCACCGAAAACCGCCCAAGAATTTGTAGCCGAAGCGACCACTATCGAAAAGACCCTGGACATGCGCACCAGACAGTATAATCGTCGCCTGACTGCAGACTGCGCTGCTGCTCAAGCCAGTAACTCCGGAGACCGGCGTGAAACGATCCGAGCGATCGTGCGGGAAGAGCTGCGCAAGCTGTTGCCTTCGGCACAGCCTCAAGTGGATTCAATCGCCGACATTGTGCGAGAAGAAGTTCGGCAATCGCTTCAAATTCCCCACGCACCGCAGCCCGAGCCGGAAGCTATGAGCTACGCCGCTGCACTGCGCCACAACGCTCCTCCCCGTCCACGCCAAAACGCTGCCCCATCGCACTTCCGTCGACAGACGCCACCGCTGCCACCACCCCACCGACGTCATACCGTTCGCCAGCGGCCCAGCGCAGTGCACCGAGGAAAATGGACGTTTGGCGTGCACCTGACAACCGCCCGCTCTGCTGCCACTGCGGCGAGGCCGGGCACACATACCGCCGTTGCCAGTACCGACAGATGGAACTGCATGGCTCCGCCGTCAATGCACCGCGTCCGCAGCCAGGAGATCGGCCACGTGACATCGCCGACTACCTGGCAGGAACTCAATGGACACCACGAAGTCCTTCCCAGTTCGCCGTCGCCCAGCCGCCACACGTCACCGCACCACCGGCAGTACTCTGGCCCAACGCGGGGCCGGTCTCCTAGCCCGTATCCGGGAAACTAAGGGCAGCAACCGGTGGAGGTGCGGTTGCTGTGCGACGAACTATCGAAGATCCTCCGACGACGACGACGCCGCGACGGAGCTTTCCGAGCACAACGCCAAACAGGCAAAGCCCTGACGGCGAAAGCTCACTTACCGAAGGTGGCCTGACGACGCAACGTGGAAGCAGCGGAACAAGCCGATGCAGCCGTGACCCGACGCCACGCCCTGACTGTAATGCGAGACGGCGAACTAGCGACCTCGACGTTTTTATCGACGGCCACAGTGTGACCGCTCTCGTCGATACTGGAGCCGACTATTCTGTCATCAGCGGGTCGTTCGCCATGAAGTTAAAGAAAGTTAGGACAGCTTGGAAATGCCCTGAAATCCGCACAGCCGGAGGTCATCTCGTAACGCCTGCAGGAATCTGCACAGCAAGAGTCACCATTAACGGCCGTATTTATCCTACAGACTTCGTAGTCCTACAGCGTTGCTCGAGAGATGTCATCCTTGGCATGGACTTCTTATGCCTCCATGGTGCTGTCATCAACCTAAAAACAAAGTCGATAACGTTATCCACAGAAGAAGCACTACCGCCGCACACGCCGTCAGGACACCATGCCTTGAATGTGCTGGAAGAACAAGTCACCATTCCGCCTCGCTCAAGCGTCATTATTTCAGTGGGCGCTCCTAAATAACCTGACTTGGAAGGCGTCGTTGAAGGCAGTCAGCATCTGTTGGTCACTCGAAATATTTGCGTCGCAAGAGGAATTGCAGAGCTGCGGGGAGGCAAAGCAACGGTTATGCTCACTAATTTCAGCAATGAGTACAAACATGTGAACAAAGGAACAACGGTCGCATTCATCGAAGAAATTGTCGAAGCCACCAGTGCTTTCGCCCTCGCCGATTCTGCGGAACCTGCTCAGAGGAACCAAGCTCCTCCCATAGCTTTCAACGTCAATCCCAGACTTCCGAATGATAAGCAAGAACAGCTCAAGTCCCTGTTCCTGCAATACGAAGATTGCTTTTCGTCGTCATCGAAAATTCGGCAGACCCCAATCACGAAACATCGCATCATAACTGTAGAAAATGCCAGACCACTCCGTCAGAGTCCGTACAGGGGTTTCGACGCGAGAACGTGAGGCCATGAAGAGACAAGTTGATGAAATGCTGCGGGATGACATTATCCAGCCGTCCAAGAGTCCATGGGCATCCCCCGTGGTGTTAGTGAAGAAAAAGGATGGGACCCTACGTTTCTGCGTCGATTATCGCCGCCTGAACAAAATCACAAGAAAGGACGTGTATCCTCTCCCACGAATAGACGACGCACTTGATCGGCTCCATAACGCCAAGTACTTTTCGTCAATGGACCTCAAGACTGGCTATTGGCAAATCGAAGTCGACGAAAGAGACCGAGAGAAGACGGCGTTTATAACACCGGACGGCCTCTTCGAGTTTAAGGTGATGCCCTTCGGCCTTTGCTCAGCGCCTGCAACTTTTCAACGCGTTATGGATACAGTACTGGCAGGATTGAAGTGGCAGACTTGCCTTGTGTACTTGGACGACGTCGTCGTGTTTTCCTCGAGTTTCGACGAGCATCCTCGGCGCCTTGAAGCTGTACTTCAAGCCATCAAGACTTCCGGACTCACACTGAAGCCAGAAAAGTGCAGATTTGCGTATGAGGAGCTCTTGTTTCTGGGGCACGTTATCAGCAAGTCTGGAGTTCGTCCCGATCCATGGAAAACAGCCGCCATCGCCGACTTCCCGCCGCCCACTGACAAGAAGGCCGTGCGCCGATTCCTGGGCCTGTGCGCCTATTATCGGCGGTTACGTGGAAAACTTAGCCCGCATCGCCGATCCTCTAGCTCACTAACCTTACCAAGGCCGACGCGGAGTTCAAGTGGGAAACGCCACAGGAACACGCTTTCCAGGAGCTTAAACATCGCCTCCAGACGCCTCCGTTACTTGCCCCTTTCAACGAATTCGCCGAGACAGAAATACATACTGACGCAAGCAGCG
This sequence comes from Rhipicephalus annulatus, assembly GCA_013436015.1. Classification (NCBI taxonomy): domain Eukaryota; kingdom Metazoa; phylum Arthropoda; class Arachnida; order Ixodida; family Ixodidae; genus Rhipicephalus; species Rhipicephalus annulatus. The sequence continues at coordinate 77,758 of WOVY01004766.1, forward strand.
TAGGTCTTGGCGCCGTTCTTGTGCAGAGGGCTGACGGACTTGAAAGGGTTATTAGTTACGCCAGCCGATCGCTATCCAAAGCAGAAGCAAATTATTCCACAACAGAAAAGGAGTGCCTCGCCATCATCTGGGCCACGTCGAAATTTCGCCCCTGCCTCTACGGCAGGCCCTTCAAAGTTGTGAGTGACCACCACGCATTGTGTTGGCTAGCCACCTTGAAGGACCCTTCAGGTCGCCTCGCACGATGGAGCCTGAGACTTCAAGAATATGACATTACTGTCATTTACAAGTCCGGCAAAAAACACTCCGACACCGACTGTCTCTCTCGTGCGCCTGTCGACCAACCGCTACCCGACGACCCGGATGACGATTACTTCTTAGGAACGATAACTACCGACGACTTCGCTGAACGACAGAAGGCCGACCCGGAACTTAAGGCCCTAATAGAATACCTCGAAGGCAGGACCACCGAAGTCCCGAAGGTATTCAAGCGCGCACTTGCGTCGTTCTTTCTACGAAACGGTCTTCTACAAAAGAAAAACTTTTCACCGCTTCGAGCTAAGTACCTCCTTGTGGTGCCTTCCGCTCTGCGACCAGACCTCCTGCAGGCCCTGCACGACGATCCGACGGCAGGGCACCTCGGTGTTTCTCGCACGCTTGCGAGGATACAAGAAAGGTACTACTGGCCACGTCTTACCACCGACGTCACTCGTTATGTGAGAACATGCCGGGACTGTCAGCGACGCAAGACACCGCCGACAAGGCCAGCGGGACTTCTGCAGCCAATTGATTCACCTTGCCGACCTTTCCAGCAGATTGGTACGGACCTACTGGGGCCGTTCCCAACGTCGGCTTTCGGAAACAAGTGGATCGTGGTAGCTACCGACTACCTCACCCGCTACGCCGAGACAAAAGCCCTGCCAAAAGGCAGTGCATCCGAGGTAGCTAAGTTATTCGTCGAAAATATCGTCCTACGTCACGGCGCCCCGGAGGTCCTTATCACCAACAGAGGAACGGCATTCACAGCCGACTTAACTCAAGCGATCTTGGCATACAGCCAAACAAACCACCGCCGGACGACAGCGTACCACCCACAGACCAACGGCCTCACCGAGCGGCTTAACAAGACGATCGCCGACATGCTGTCAATGTACGTCGATGTCGAACACAAGACGTGGGACGCCATTCTTTCGTATGTGACCTTCGCATACAACACGGCAGTGCAGGAGACGACGCAGATATCTCCATACAAATTGGTCTACGGAAGGAGCCCTGCAACGACGCTCGATGCCATGTTACCCAACGTCACCGACGAAGAAAACCTCGATGTGAGCGAGTACCTTCAACGCGCCGAAGAAGCCCGACAACTTGCGCGTCTCCGTATCAAGAATCAACAGACGACCGACAGCCACCGTTACAACCTTCAACGACGCTTCGTGGAATACCAGCCCGGTGAACGTGTTTGGGTGTGGACACCGATACGCCGACGTGGACTAAGTGAAAAGCTTCTGCGACGGTACTTCGGACCGTACAGGGTGGTTCGACGTTTCGGCCCACTTGATTACGAGGTTGTCCCCGACGGCATCACGAACTCTCAACGACGCCGATCGCGACCTGAAGTCGTCCATGTCGCGCGCCTTAAGCCGTTTCATGCGCGTTAACAAACTGAACCAGTGTTTTTTGTATTATTGTTGTATCGTAATTTATTCAATGTTTTTTCTTTCATTATTATTGTACTTTCATCTTTAGTTAAAGCATCGGGACGATGCCTTTTTTCAGAGGGGGGCAATGCCACGTTCCATTTCTTAAGTTTTTGTTATCATCCCAAAACACCACACGATTCTCAGCGCAAACCGCGCCTGCAGTTTTCGAGAAGGTTCCGGACTGTAGTAGATCATTTCGACAAGATCACGCCCACTGTGCGAACGGTACAGATTGTTCTGGAACCTACGCCACCGCCAGCGATAACGCTAGAACATTCGACAGCAAGAGTATAAATGCCGACGCGCTTCACCGCTTGTCAGTTGTTGATCGAAGGCCGACGCTCCGTTCGCCGCTATCAGTCCGAGACTGCTATCTGTGCGAGACTAGACTGCTGTAATTGGACTTTCCGTTTACCGGGCACAGGTTCGCCCAAATAAACAGTTAAATCCCAACACGAAGTCTCCTGTCTTCGGCCACGTCACGACCTCGTGACAATATATATATATATATATATATATATATATATATATATATATATATATATATATATATATATATATATTACTCAGCTCATCTATCGCGGATAGTGCTCTCTGTAGAGAGGATGTGGCACAGTAAACTCACATACGAAAATAGGTGCCAGAACTCTTGAAGGGAGACTAAAGTGAAAAAATAAATAAAA
>WOVY01004767.1:0-85992 GCA_013436015.1 Rhipicephalus annulatus
GGACAAACCGAAAGATTTGCGAAGTTTCCTTGGTCTCGCCTCTTACTTTCGGCGATTCACACAAAACTTTGCCTCCATAGCCGCACCACTTCATAAGCTACTTGCTTCCAGAATGCCCTTTCAATGGTCTCAGGAATGTGAATCGGCTTTTGACAGGTTGAAGAGTGCCCTCACGACCGACCCTGTACTTTCTCATTTTCACGATGATGCACCGACCTTCCTGCACACAGATGCTAGCGGCCGCGGTTTATGAGCCATGCTCCTGCAACGCGACAACTCTTCGCGAGAGCGAGTCGTTGCATACGCCAGCCGCGTCCTCTCCGCAGCCGAGAGTAACTACACGATCAACGAGCAGGAGTGCCTCGCCATCGTTTGGTCAGTACAGAAATTTCGTCCAATCTGCACGGCTGCCATTTCACCAATGTGACTGACCACCACGCTTATGTTGGCTTTCGACACTCAAGAACTGTCGGGACGCCTCGGACGCTGTATTCTACGCCTCCAAGAATATGATTTTGAGATATACAAGTGTGGCAGGAAGCATAGTGACACCGACGCTCTTTCTCGCTGCCCACTACCAGTGACTCCACTCGGGGTTTCCGCAATCAATTTGCACAAACACCCTCGGAGTCCACGTCTACGGTGGTTTCCTCTCGCCTCTATGGACCAGCTGCCTTCGGACGACCCCAACGATTTTCCTTCTCGACAGTTGGCTGACCATACTGTCGACGTATTATAGGCTACCTTACTGGCAGTTCCCATCCACCTAATGCAAGGCTCCGTAGCCAACTCTCACCAGTTTAAGCTGGACAACTCGGGGCTGTACCGCAAAATTTACCATCCTGACGGTCAGCGCTGGGTTCCCGTTCTACCCCGATCGCTTCGGTCTGAAGTCCTCAGAGCGCTTCATGACCATCCGACTGCTGGTCACCTTGGTTACCATAAAACCTATGATCGCCTTCGAAGTCGGTTTTATTGGCCACGCATTACCACTAGTGTAGCTCGGTACATCGGGTCTTGCACTACTTGCCCATGTAGAAAACTACCAACATCTTCTCCCGCCGGTTACACTACAGCCTCTTCCGTGCCCAGCCACACCATTCGAAGTAGTAAAGTCGATCTTTATGGACCCCTCGCAGTCAGTGCTGCTGGAAACCGGTGGATAGTAACAGCCGTTGACCATTTGACGCACTACGCCGAGACGGCATCCGTTACTACTGGTTCAGCTTCCGAGATTGCCGATTTCATCCTCCGAGTCATTATACTGCGTCATGGTGCTCCACGTGTGTTGCTCAGTGACCGTGGAAGGGCCTTCCTTTCACAGCTACTGAACGAACTTCTTCACGCCTCCGGCACAACTCACAAGACTGCCTCTAGTTATCATGCCCAGACTAACGGCCTCACTGAGCGATTCCAGTGCACTCTTGTTGACATGATCGCCGCCTATATTCAACCAGACCACAAAAACTGGGATGTTGTTCTACCATTTGTCACTTTCGCCTACAATACGGCCATTCAGCGGACAACCGGCTACTCGCCATTTTACCTAGTTTATGGACGCTTCCCTACTTCTTTCCTGGACGTCTCTTTCTTACCTGCCAAGCGAATTCATCTCCATCCTCTTCAGAGAAATACGTTTCACGACTTGCACAGTACCGCCAACGTGCTCGTATAAACACTGAAGCCCGCCAGCAAGATAGAAAGCTAGTTTATGATGAATCGCATCGTGCTGTATCCTTCCAACCTGGAGACGAAGTGCTTCTTTTGACGCCTGTTCGCACACCTGGTTTGTGTGACAAATTTCAGCCTCGGTTTATTGGGCCGCACACAGTTCTTGAAGAGACTTCACCAGTGAATTATCTCGTGACGCCACTTGTAGCCCCAGCAGACAGCCGTATCGAACTACAGTGGTCGTCCATGTCTCCCGTATGAAGCCCTTCATGCGACGTTCTTTGTCCCCTTGACTTGCCGCCGCCAGGCTGGCCGCTTTCACGTGGGGGGAATTGATTTGGGCATTTAGTATACGATCCTCTTCAACTAATACATTATCATCATTATCATGTGTGGCTCATGCATCTTCATCGTTGTTCGCGTAGCATCACCATCTTGGCTCATTCTTTGTAGCTGTCCGCTGCCGGTTCCTCGGGCCCTAATCAAAGAAATCTAAACCAGGACTTCATAATATATATATATATATAAATATATATAATAATATATAATATATATATATATACTATATATATATATATTATATATATATATATATCTTATATATATATATATATATATATGGGGAGTAATAATTCAATGGACACAGTTAGTCTCGTGAAGGTATCGGATATGGCACAAGGGAGCGTGTGAACAAGGATAAATATATTTATTCCCAAACAGTTTCGGGAGGGGTCCTCCCTTCATCAGGGGATGGGTTATACTGACATGAACTTCCAAACTTCGTAGCTGCCGCCTCCCTCTCGCCTTGCAAAATGTTTGCGAGAGTGAGAGGAAACTAAAAAAGAAGAAAAAAACAAAAAAGGACGAGAGAAAAGACGAAAAAGAAAAGAAGCAAAGTAAGAAAGAGGAAGAACCACTGTCAACACTGAGAACGAAACCAACTGTCCGTGTACGTCCACATACGGTTCATATCACGTGCTGTTTCAGTTCTCGACGTGCACGAAAATGGCCCCCAAACTTCGCGAGCACCTTTATGGCTTCACTTAAAATCCCATTCATCAAGGGACGCACCTTGAAACCTTTCTACTACAGAAGATACTAGACGATATTTTTATGATATGGAACCACGATGAGGGAAGTCTTTTCCGCTTCATAGAGGATTTTAACAAGTGCCACCCGTCAATAAAATTTACGCACAAAATTTCCAAAACTAGCATTAACATTTTGGACGTCACTGTCACGGTCGAAAAATGACCCGCTTGTCAACAAATTTTTTACACAAAAGCCTACACACCGTCAAATGTACCTACATTTCAACAGCAGCCACCCAAAGCATTGCAAAACGGGTATTCCATATTCTCAGGCCTACCGGTACCGAAGAATATGAAACTGATATGCAGGAATTTGACAGACACCGCGGAACACCCAAGAATTCCTTATTGAAACAAAATTATCCGGAAGACATTATTGACGATGTCATACTACGTGCTCGTAACGTGAACAGGAATGATATAATTAAGAGACCAAACAGAGTATCTAAACGACTTCCAAAACGAACCTTGTACTAACTTACTCCTCATCAGCGCCACAAATCAACAACATACTTCCCGCCATTTCAACATAATCAGGCAAAGCAAACGACTAACTTTTATTTTCGCGAAGCCACCTTACGTGGTGTACCACCGGAATAAAAATGTGAAGGAAATTCTTGTGAGAGCTAAAACAAACACCCCCAAATTTCAATCAGGGTGCCATCCCTGCGGAAAATCTCGATGCAAGGTATGCCCACAGATGGTCACAACACGTGAATCCAAAGCGAACTTCTCGGATTTCAAATTCTGCATAACTGAAAGCCTTAATTGTGACTCCAGGTGCACGTTAAAGAACCCCAGGTGGTCGAAATTTCCGGAGCCCTCCACTACGGCGTCTCTCATTATCATATGGTGGTTTTGGGGACGTTAAACCTCACATATCAATCAATTGTGACTACAGTAACGTAATATACATCCTACATTGCAACATCTGCGGACAAGAATATATCGGCCAAACAGACACGCCATTTCGGCTGCGGTTCAATGATCACCGGTACCACGCCACTTCACTGCCGAAGCTACCTTTATCTAGACATCTGCGCCTGCCAAACCACAGTTTTGAAAATATCAGCGTAACTCTTTTGCAGTCCGGTTTCTCAAACAGACGCGAGCAGCGTGAGGCATATTTTATTTTCAAATTTCGAACATTAGTAGCCGGCATCAACGAGGACCCCGGAAAACTCAACTGCCTCCGAGAAGTAAGCCAGGAGGAAATTGGTGACAAAGATTGATAGCTGGAGACCATGCTTTTTTCAGACTGACTCGTACGTGTACACTGTCCTTTCTTGTTTTTCTTTTTCTTTTTTTTCTTTTTTTCTTCCTTTTTTTTCTTTTTTCCACATGCACATACAAAGTGTTTACGTTCGCCTACCACTTGATGACCGTTGAATGGAAACGGACGAAGATTAAAGGTAAATAGCCGACCGACCCATTAACGGAAAACCCTTCCTTTACGCACGCCGCATGCCGACCGACCCATTACGGGGAAACCCTTTCTTTACGCACGCCGTCACGGAACCTGCCGGCGCCACGGCGACAATCTTGGGTGGCCCGACACACGTCGAGAACTGAACAGCACGTGATATGAACCGTATGTGGACTTACACGGAAAGTTGGTTTCGTTCTCAGTGTTGACAGTGGTTCTTCCTCTTTCTTACTTTCTTTCTTTTTTCTTTTTCGTCTTTTTCCTCTCCCTTTTTTGTTTTTTTTCTCTTTTTTGGTTCCCTCTCACTCTCGCAAACATTTTTCAAGGCGAGAGGGACGCGGCAGCAACGAAGTTTGGAAGTTCATGTCAGTATAACCCATCCCCTGAGGAAGGGAGGACCCCTCCCGAAACTGTTGGGAAATAAATATATTTATCCTTGTTGACAACGCTCCCATTGTGCCATATCCCATACCTTATGGTGACCCCGCTCCTAACTGCAGCGGACGATCACCGCGGGTTCACGCTTAGCGAGCCACAGGGCCGCTACTCCGTTTACTCGCGTGTAGCGCACTGCTCCGCGCGCGCTTAACTAATAAGGCGTTTAGCGTGGCGCGGCAAATAGACAGTGTTCTAATGCAAAAGTACACAACACTTTATTGCCTCTGGCGGCACCCCGAACAACAGTACATCGTCCGCTCCCGGGACGCGGGTAGCAAGGCACCCGCACGCGGACGTTCACAATAAGGGGAAAAACCGCGAGCACGTTGCAGCTGGCAATGGCGAGCTTTGACACGTCGGTCGCGAAAAGGTCCCTCGCGGCTATGCTGCGCACTCTCACGATGGCCAATGGGCCTGGTCGCGAGTGTTAGGGCAAACCTCGTACGCGTAGGCCTACGACAAGTGCGGCTCGTTATGTTACGACCACTTCAAGCACTAGGCACCGCTGTGGGCTTAGCGTACGCTACCGAAGCTAGCACTCAAGTAAACATGCCTGCCGAGGTGCCCAAGGCCACCCCGGGCAGGTTACAGTCCGGCGATTCCCAAAGGAGACGCGGACGAAGGAAAACACGTGCTTACCCGGCGCCGTCCACGGAGAAGAGAGTGCTCCCTCGGCGCGCGCGTACCGCGTGCCGTGCCCGCACGTGGCGCCATCTATCGCCACGTGATGTTAACAGAGCAAGAAAGCAAAAGGGTGTGGCCGTGTGGCGGAATGCCCGCGAAACGGTCGGGGGCGCGCCTCAGATCCCCACATCCTCCTTTGCTTAATTCACCCTATATACCGGTCTGCAAAGGCAGCCGGTCGTCGCCCATGCATGCAAAGGCGTCATGCAATGAGCAACAGCTAGTCTCAGCCTCGCTCTACTACTGCTGCTGGAGAAAAAAAATAAAACAACACAAGAATACTCTTCAGAAATACAATGGCTCCGCAGAAGAGGGGTAACGGGAGTTCATGATGCTCACGCAAGAGCGCGTCCATGGCTCGGAGGGGCAGCGTCACGTAATGCTTGACTTGGGTGACTGCGTGGATGCGAGAGTTCAAGGGCAGGGTTCTGGTTGAGGCCTTCATGCGAGGAACGGGCTCACCTTCGTCTCGTCGATGTTAACGCCAGCCCTGCGAGTCCGAGGAACGCCGCCTCGGTGGAGGTTCGGATCGACCTCGCTGCGACAGCCAGCCCTTCTGCTGGAATAATGGTCGCCAAATATACTGGCTGCGGCGTCGGTCGAGTCGTGCACAGCGTCTGCGACAGCTGGCCTCGTGCAGGTCTCCGAGCACCTCCAGAGTCCAAATTGGTGTAGGGGTCGGTGACTTCCTATGTGGTCGCCACACGCACACACACACGCACACACCTCCGATGGTCGGGTCTCTCCAAACGCGCACCGCAAGGGAAGCGCAGAGTGTCATTTGTCCCTCTCCCCACACTAAAGCACCAATTCACAATCCCCTCCTCCAGCGTGAAGGAAAAAAAAGAAAACACGAAAAAAACAACATCAAGTAAACAACAACACTCAAATGACAACCAGCAGCAGTAACTGGACGGAACAGACTTCTTTGCAAGCACTGGCTGTAAAGAAGTTAGCTAACTGAGACTAGAAAGTAAAAATGAGGGCCTTCGGTTGCGGAAATAAGCCCGCCGTCTGGCGCGAAATCACTAAGGTGACCGCTTCCTCAGATTATACCGGTGCGTGGTCCGAATGCGGTCCACCGCGCCGGGTGTGCGCCGTTGCTTGCGCGAAGAGCCACTGGGCGCCGGCGCAGGCTCGTCAGACCTTGACGCAAAGGCTTTCAGGTCAGCGATGTGGGCACGGCTGAGTTTTCCCGAAAGCGGGTCTTTCAGCAAGTACGCGAGTGGAGTCCAAGCTTTTTCCACTCGGTACGGACCAAGCCACTTTGGAGCGAGCGAAGTTGAGAAACCCTTGCTCGCGTCGCTAAGAGCGTGGTTGCGCTTCAGGACGAGGTCACTCACCTTAAATGAAAGGTGGCGACGTTTTCGGTCGTACTGGGCCTTTTGTTCGGCCCTGGCCGATGCCAAACTTTGCCTCGCTCTACTGAGAGCTCGACGAAGCCTGTCCCGAAGTGTGGAAGCGTAAGCAGAACAGTCTGCCGGTTCTTCCTCGTCTCCGAGCTGGCATTGCATCACACTGGTCACCGGATTTGCCAACTCCCTTCCGCAATTAAGGAAGGCAGAAGAGAAACCAGTAGAGCGACTCTCGGAGGTTCGGATTGCAAACGCGAGTTCACTCAAATGGTCTGCCTAGTCAGTCCCTTTGACTTTCGACAAAGGCCGCCAACATCGGTTTGAGCGTACGATTGGTTTGCTTCGTCAAATTTGACTGGTGACGGTAGGGCGAAGTGGTGCAGTGATCTATTCCTAGGGAACGGCACGTTTCACCAAACACCCGAGTGGTGAAATACGACGCAATGTCCGTGATCAATCTTTTCGGAAAGCTTAACCGACAAAACACTTCCTGTAGCCTTTCTAGCACCGCTGGCGCTGTCACTTTCCGCAGCGGAATCAGCTCCACCCATTTGGAGAAATGATCAACAACTACCATCAGATGTATGAACCCCTGCTTACTCCTGGGGAACGGCCCCATTAGATCGCAGGTGGCTACTTGCCACGCACGCTCACTGACAATCGGTTTCATCAAGACGGGCGGCTTGCCTCCCCTTGATTTCACCGTTTGACAGACGTGGCAGGAACTGCAATAGCGAAAAATGTCACGCTTCATGCCAAGCCAAGTCACAACCTTGCTCAGTTTCGCAAAAACTTTAGAGCCACTCAGGTGACCGGCAATGGGCTCGCCGTGAGAGGCTCGCAACAGTGCGCCTCTCAGACTTTTGGGCACAACCACCTTAAACGGGTCCACTGACTCCTCATCGGTGGCTATGTACTTCAGCAGGAGTCCATCATGGTCCAGCAAGTATGTGTCCGCGGGGGACCCAGCGACACACGCCGGTTCCCGTGCCCCTGCGCCCGCCGCACTACCAGCAGCGTCTCGGCGCTCCGTCTCCCTGAGACCGTCGCTCAACTCGCGACAAAACGGATCATCTTGCTGGGCCTTCAGTAACTCTTGTCTGCTAAAAGCGATTCCCATTCTCCCAAAGGGGAGCTTGGTATCGTTCCCACTCAGGATGGCAGCCATCGCCTCCGCTCGCATTGGCGTTATGGGTTCGCTTCTCTTTCGCTCCCCCTCTCGCCCGCTTCGCGGCGCGCTGCTTGCCTGGCCCTTGGTAAGGGTTTGCTCGCCGCCGCACTCACCCTTTTCTCCACTTGGCGGCTCCGCCACCGTTTCGCCCGCGCCCCTTGCTTGCGCAAAGGCACCGCTAGCGGTTGTCGCACCGGGATCCAGGCTCCTGGTCGACACTGGGGCACGAGATAGCGCGTCAGCTACCACGTTAGTGCTCCCCTTCCGATACTGCACTGAAAAGTCATACTGCTGTATTAGGCGAGCCCAGCGCGCTAGCCTGCCTGCAGGCTCACGGAGCCGCATCAGCCAGCTAAGTGCGCTGTGATCTGTTTGCACCACAAATTTCGTCCTATCAAGGTAGACATCAAACTTCCGCAGTGCAAACACGATGGCGAGACACTCCCTCTCGGCTCGGTCACGGAATAATTCCTTTCCGCGGGTATCAACGAGCGGCTGGCAAAGGCCAGCGGCTGCAACACACCATCGTATTCCTTTAGGAGAACTGCTCCTAATCCCAGATCGCTTGCGTCAGTCTGGACAACAAACGGTCTGGTCAGGTCGGGGAGCTTGAGCTGCGCTGTCTCCGCAATGGCGCTAGACAAACGGCAAAACGCCTCTTGCTGCTCAGGTCCTCATTGTCACTCAGCTGACTTACCCAAGAGCTTGGTCAAGGGCGCCTGCACTCGGGCACAGGACGGAATGAACGACCGGTAGAAATTGGCCATTCCGAGAAAGCGGCGCAGGCCACGTACGTCCTTGGGCGCGGGGAAATCGAGGATTGCTCGAAGTTTCTCCCGATCTGGCTCAATGGAACCTTCGCCCAGCGTGAAGCCAAGTAATTGAACTCGGGTTTGCGCTAGTTGGGCCTTTGCGGGATTTAACGTCATTTCGGCGGCTCTCACCCTCTCGAGCAAATCGGCAATGTGGGCCAATTGCTCTTCGAAGGTTCGTGAATAAATCACGATGTCGTCGAGGTAGCACATGCAGTAAGACCACTTTGCTTCCCCGAGGACGCGGTCCATGAGTCTTTGAAAAGTCGCAGGAGCATTGCAAAGACCAAAGGGCATGCGAGTGAACTCAAATAACCCTCTGTGGGACGTGAACGCGGTCTTGCACCGGTCATGCTCATTTATCCGGACCTGTAGGTAATCTTTGGAGGCATCCAATGTGGTAAAATACCGCGCAGTGCCGAGGTTTCCTACGATGGAGCTAATCGTGGGGAGCAAATAGGCATCCTTACGAGTCACTTCGTTCAGACGGCGGTAGTCTACGCACAGGCGATGACTGCCATCTTTCTTAGGCACCAACACAATTGGGGACGCCCAGGCGCTGGACGAACAGCGAGCAATGCCAGATGAGAGCATCTCGTCCAGCAAGCCGTCAATTACCTGCCTCTTGGCCTGGCTGACGGGCCTGGGGTTATACTTCAAAGGAAGCGCGTCGCCAGTTTCGATCGAATGGCTCAACAAATCGGTACAGCCGGGTTGATCGGTGAAGAGCCCATCGTATTCGCGCAACAGTGCCGACAAACGAGCCTTCTGTGTATCATTCAAATGAGTCGCACAGGCGATCAAAGGATGCGGAGCCTCTTCGTGTCATGCCGCTCGATCCCGATGGGGATTTTGAGCCGACGAGTGCATAGCGCAGGGGCCTGCCCCCGAAGTTTGCACGTGACACGGTTTCGACGCTTCAACTGCAAAGGCAACAGAAAGCGCCGGTGGGCTGATGAACGGCTTTAGCTCGGAAAAAGGTCCGTCGCGATAGCCTCCATTCGCAATGTCCACTACGATGCCGGTTTTTAGGAGAAAGTGCCGACCGAGAATCACAGGAACACTGAGCCCTGGAAGATGAACGAAACGCGCGCGTCTCATTCGGCCTCCCCATCTGACAGTCAACCTCGCGGCGCCCGCTGACTGGGCCACGTCTTTCGCGAGGGTGAATGTCGTTCGGCTGTCCCGCAAGCGCACCGAGCGCTTCTGCAAGTGGGACAACACCTGTTCGCCAAACAACGAAGCGCTTGCGCCCGTGTCCAGCAACGCCGACAATTTGCGACCGACAATGATGACAGAAATAAACGGCGCGTGCGCACCAGAAAGACTGCTTGCCTGATACGCAGAGGGGAGAAGCAAGGGTTCGGCCGCTCGTGCCTTCACGAACGGCCCGCACTCCCGTTTCCCTGCCTGACAGGAGACAAAAACGCGGAGCACTCCCTCGCTATGTGCCCTCGTTGACGGCAGCGGAAACAGCGCACTCCATCGCGGTCCCTTTCCCGCGACGGAGCAGCTTCGAGCTGCCGGGGTGGGTTCGCCGTGTGATCAAAGGAACCGCTCTGACGACCGTTACCACCGATGATGCGCTGGGTCAGATCTCGTCCCTGCTCGCGCGCGTCGAGTTGCGATGCAGCACCGGCTGCCCGCCTCCCGTACGTGTAGGAATCTAAAGCTCGATCGCTTATCTCCCACGCGCGCCCACCTGTAGCGGTAGCCGCAAAGGCAGCTCCGGCGGGCTGTTGCCACTCAGGAAGGGTCATGGCCCCTCTCCACGCGCAGCGCGGTTCGAGGGCCTCGCTGGCTGGCGGTGGCGGGCGATAGGAACGCGTGGCGAGAATGTCGCCTTGGATGCGCTTTGCCTCGACGGCCAATTCCTCCAAATCACGGAAGCGACTGCCGCGCAGGTATGCCGAAAAAGTCGGGTGTGCATGCCTAATTACCCGTTCGACGCGCTCCTCGTTCGAGGCCCTGGGCTCAGCGATAGAAAAAAGGTCTTCCATCGCGCGTACGTACTCCTGAAGCGACTCATCAGGAGCTTGTGTGCGGAGCTCGAGCTCGCGCCGCATCCTACTCTCGTAGTCAGCGGGTAAGAATTCGCGCAGGAAGGCCGCGCGGAACTCATCGAGGGTTGCTGCTCTGTGGCCGGAAAGCCGATGCCACCTGGCCGCCGTGTCAGTCAGTGCAGCCGGGACGACGCGTCCGAGCACTTCCTGGTCGTCTAGACCCATAGCTCTCTGATAACGTGTGAGGGAGTCCAGGTAATCTCTTGCACTTTGCAGATCACCATACCCGCTGTAGGTCGCAACGGCCAACATGACAGCGGGATGAGGGCGTTTCAGAACGGCCGAAAGCGTTTGGACTGCCCCCGTGAGTGCCTGAATCATTTGGGCGGCATTTTGCAGCAGCGTCTGTGCGCCCGCTTCAAAAGAAGCTGTCGGTGCATTAGCGGCGCGATCGAGCGATGGGGAACTGTCTCCGAGCTCGATAAGCGGCGCGGTGTCAAAATGGATACCGGCCGTTGCGACTTTGGGGAGCACCTGTTTTTCACAGCTGACTCTTGGGGCAGCTTCACGTGAAAATGCTAGGCCACTTGCGGCTAGCGGTGCAGGCGCGTGCTCGAAATGAGCTTGGCCGCTAGGTTGCGTAGCAGCCAGCGGGCAAAATTCGGCAATGGCTGAGGCCGCGGTGCCGATCTGCGCCCCGGAAGCTTCACTGAGTGCCGTTTCGGAGCGCTGTGACATGGAACTGCCATGCATTCCAAAGGGAGCAGTAGTAGTCCAATTTGCCCTTGTGCACTGTTCGGGTTGGGCTATGGCACCGGACCCAAAACACGCTATCTCTCCAGTGGGAGCTGATACGTAGCGCCTCGTGTCATCCCGACTGGGGCTTGTGACAAGTGAGGGTGCGCGACTGTGATGCTCAAGGGGGGCACTGGCCCTGTTCTCGAGCAATGCGGTATCTGCTAAAAGCGTCAGCGGACAGAACTCACGCGGAGCAGACATAACGCGGGCAAACGCGGCGAGCCTGATTTGCAAAGGCGGGCCGACTCGGCTAAGACTTATCAAAGGCTTAATGAGCCTTTTATACCACGTTGGGCGCCAGTATGATGACCCCGCTCCTAACTGCAGCGGACGATCACCGCGGGTTCACGCTTAGCGAGCCACAGGGCCGCTACTCCGTTTACTCGCGTGTAGCGCACCGCTCCGCGCGCGCTCAACTACTAAGGCGTTTAGCGCAGCGCGTCAAATAGACAGTGTTCTAATGCAAAAGTACACAACACTTTATTGCCTCTGGCGGCACCCCGAACAGCAGTACAACGTCCGCTCCCGGGACGCGGGTAGCAAAGGCACCCGCACGCGGACGTTCACAATAAGGGGAAAAACCGCGAGCACGTTGCAGCTGGCAATGGCGAGCTTTGACACGTCGGTCGCGAAAAGGTCCCTCGCGGCTATGCTGCGCACTCTCACGATGGCCAATGGGCCTGGTCGCGAGTGTTAGGGCAAACCTCGTACGCGTAGGCCTACGACAAGTGCGGCTCGTTGTAGTACGACCACTTGAAGCACTAGGCACCGCTGTGGGCTTAGCGTAGGCTACCGAAGCTAGCACTCAAGTAAACACGCCTGCCGAGGTGCCCAAGGCCACCCCGGGCAGGTTACAGTCCGGCGATTCCCAAAGGGGACGCGGACGAAGGAAAACATGTGCTTACCCGGCGCCGTCCACGGAGAAGTGCCCGCGCGTGGCGCTATCTATCGCCACGTGGTGTTAACAGAGCAGGAAAGCAAAAGGGTGCGGCCGTGTGGCGGAATGCCCGTGAAATGGTCGTGGGCGCGCCTCAGATCCCCACAACCTATATATATATATATATATATATATATATATATATATATATATATATGTGTGTGTGTGTGTGTGTGTGTGTATCTCTGTGTGTGTGTGTATGCCGTGGCACCGGGGCCATATATCTGTATACTCTCAATGCAGCTTGACGTCGTTACTGCATGACTTATGCTCAATTGTTAGAGTAATTTTGTACAGAGTGGTCGAGGTGCCCGAATTCAGAAAACGTTCACCTCTTGGTGCAAAAATCTGTTTATTTATTTTCAATACTGCCAAATTCATGTCGAGACCTAGACAGGCGGGCATACTGAGCATGACGTCAGCATGCAAGAGAATACAAATACCACCGTGTATATTGCATTTCATACAACGAAGTGCTGTTCTACCTTTAAAGCATTAGTATATACAACAAAACATTTAACCTTAATACAGTTTCGAAGAAAAAGAAAATGCAAACAACAAGACATCTTGCATAAATTAAAAACTGTTTTTTTTCTTTTCATAGTTGGCGCATAATTTTTTATATCACTTCATAAAAGCTAGATGGAGATTTTAAGCTTGACACTGTTCACTCAAGATGATTCCACTCCTTAAGTGTAGTACGAAAATTGTATATTTATATGGGTTCGAGTTTTAAAAGTGTTCAGCTAACTGAATAACTTGCTCGTATTGCAAAAGTATTCACACAAATAATTTGCTGGGCGTAACTTGATGACCTTGAAGGGATGGGGCAATGCATGCACTTTACAAAACTGCTAAATCATCTCAATAATTTACTAGCGATGCACACTTGATATCGCGGCACTGGCACTGTTATCTTTTGTTTTTCAATCGCCGTATTGAAATAAGTGTGTTTGCAAATGTTTCCTTGAAAGGCACTGACAGCTGCTACTTTATGACTATATGTAGGATGCCAAACCATCTTGATTGCAACAAAAACTGTAAAAAGCACTTTCCAGTGCTATGAAAAACGTTGGTAGTTTTTGCACGAGTAGAGGGCACAAACTGCTCACATAGTTGCTCTGCAGTTGCCGTTCACAAAGTTGTGGAATGTGTAGTTGCCGTGTAAGCAACCCTGTACAACAGCTGTTCCAAAGAAACACATGTTTTTTGATAAATGAGCAATAAATAAGGGTGGTCCGATTTTTCGTTATGTAAGCTCGTTTCAGAAGTTGCACTCTTCCCTGTACTTACGAGGATGTTATATACATGCAAACTATACAAGACATCATAGAGAGGCATGTGTATACTGCAAGACGGCTACAATATAAGTACACTATGCTATGACGCACAAAATACATCAAGGAAATCATGATAGATTCATGTCAAATTTTTGCGCGGGAATGCAAGAAACATACCAACATAAGCATGCTTCGGTGTTCCCGAACCTGTCAAAGACTGAAGTACTTGGTGAGAACATTATGCTTCATTGTGTAAATGACAAAGCAATCGTGGTAGCCTCCTGCCTACTCAAGTCTTAAGAAAGCTACTTTTAGCATCCAATGTTTCAAACGCTTTCCTGAGCTTCCCTACACAGCTGTCAAGTGATCTTCGTTGCACTACAATCACTCCACTTACACAGCTACAGACAAAGTAGGTTGATTTGCAGCTAGATTTGCACTGTATGGCAAGTGCTTCCAAAGTGTGCAATAAAAGTATAAACACCCCAATATCACTCATTGTTTCACCAGCTATTCTGGCATGTGTCTTGTGCAGGTCTTTGCTAAACCGAAAGACAGCCCTCATGGGCATCCAAAACTAGTAGAAATAACATGTCTAGGGGAACATGTCTAGGTGAAACTAGGCAGCCGGCAGAAATAACAAATGTGCAGAAACAAGAGCAACCATAGAAAGTATACGTGCGGATGCTTCTCAGTTTCAACTGCCATGCTCTCCCATATAGTACAGTAAATACTGTGAGGCCGCAATTAGGCTGTTACGGGTACCATAACGCGAACATGACTCGAGAAAACATGCGCAGGGAACTCTCTCGTTCTACGTCGCGATTCAAACAATCCGCACACTCGTACTGTGTAGTGAGAAAATGTTCAAAGCGATAAGAATGAAAGCAAGCATCTACACGGTGGTCGAGGGACAAACCAGATTGCTTAAAACAGGCCTGTGCGAGTTTCAAGAACACCGGCCTCAACATTAGTAACCTGCAAAAGCAGCGTGTGACAGTACGTACTTGACCGTACAAACTGGAAGCTGCGGATGCCATCGTTTTTCAACGGTAGACATCGCGAAAAAGGAATCTCAACATGGAGAACTGGCTGGATAATTTGCAGCAACGAGAGTTCCCAAAATAAGAAGCACAAACCGATTTGCTATAGAAATGATTTCCACACGTTGATGTGCACGAATGATCGACGAGAAACAAATTGCAAACACTTCTGACGAGAGACCCTAAAGGGAACTGGCTTTAGGCCGACGTTTGTTTCTTTCGCAGAGGAAGGAACGTTCATAGTCGAGGATCTTCCTGAGAACTACTCTTCATTCGATCTCTTCAGCCGTGATCACAATTTCGGCCTTGGTCCAGCTTGTCTCGACTGCAAACTGCGACAAAAAAAAGAAACGCCGTGGAAGTGGGGACATTTTGGGGACGTCACCTAAATGGTGTCGAGAGCGAAATGGACTGACCTGAAAAAAAAAAAAACCGTTCCATCACACCAAGCCCATGCCCCCTCCTGCGTCTTTTCGATTCGAAGTTTCGTCGTTTTATTTCGCAGATAAAAAAAATGGCCATTTCAAGGAGGTTGCCCTTGTAAATCAAAGAGGTCCCCTTGCCCCTTCTAGGAACACAATCCACTTGTGCCCCTGCACAGGTAGACCTACACCTATCGACATACACCTACAAAAACACGCATGCCGGATGCTCTCCTGTAGGAAGGATACCCATTGCAACATGTTGTTTTATTATCGCTTGTAATAACTCCCAATAAATAAAGTGCAGTGTTTAGTTGACTAGGTTGAACACCGTGTGTTTATAGGAACGGCACACAGTACTTTTGCGAAAGTACTACAACTACGTGCAGCACACATTTATATTGACAAGTCAAGTCCGGTCTTCAAGCTCTGGTGGTGCTGTGGTTGTACTGAAAAACAGAAGAATGAACGCTGTGCTTAATCATTATATCCTGTCGGGAGTCTGTAGGGTGGTGCAACGCAGTTATTTATGCTGTACACGACAGGATATGGTTACATGGTGAACAAATCAATAAACCGAGGCAGAAAACCATCGTAATAGTGTTTTTAGTGAGCTATGCCACCGCGGATCTAGCGCAGAGCGGGAACAAAAAAAGAAAAAAAGGGCTAAGTCATCAAATTCTAGCTGTTAGGGGCTTTAGGGGTTTCAGGAGAGAATGTGTGGTTAGAAACGCGCATAATCCATATCTTCGTCACCGTCATCGCGATGGCACATAGAGGGTACTTGGCGCGAAAAAGAGACAAATGAACGAAAGTTAACAACACGGGCGCAATCGCCCGTGTTGTTCACACACTGTGCCATGCTCCCCATTGTTGTTGTTATATTTCTCAGATCTTGGCTCGTACTCAATGGAGGGGGTTGCCTGAATATGAGGTGAAATTGCTCAATAATTTCTGTATTGCTTCATTCCTAAAGAACGTTAGATATTTAATTATGAATTGAAGTGCCAATTAAGAATTTGAAGAAAAACGTAGTGATGACACAATTTAGCAAAAAAATGGCAGCACATCCACGGAGTGAATGATGGAGAGTGGGGCGAAGCATTTGTCCATCCATGCGTCCGTCTGTGTGACCGCATCTTTTTATCATATATTCCCCATATAGAAGCACCGCCATTCAGTGGACATTCCAAGGACTAACCGAGAGGTGGCACACGCACACTTTCTTACGGCTTGCGCTTTGGGTCCACTTCCCACCTTTAACCACCTCGAGTTCATGGTATATTCTAGTTCACTGTATTCATGGCACTGCGACCAAACGCTCGCTAAACCTTCCGAAAACCAAGGAGGTTACGCCCAGCGAGTATAACGTAGCAACCTTTCCCTGTCAGATAGGGCTCAATTTGCATGCCAATGGCTGCTAATGAGAAATGAGAGACAGGAGAATTCGGCTTTTACTTTCTTACGGCTTGCGCTTCGTATCTACTTCTCATTTTTAACCACCTTGAGTTCATTCTTGGTATATACAAGTTCATTGTATTCATGGCACTGCGGCTCAACGCTCGCTAAACCTTTCTAAAACTAAGGAGGTTACACCCAGCGAGTATAATGTATTAACATTTTCTTGTCCGATAGTGCTCAATGTACATGCCAATGGCTGCTACTGGGGATTGCAGCGTGCGCGTCGACTAAAAGCCGAATGCTCCTGTCTCTCAATCCCCATTAGCAGCCATTGGCATGTACATTGAGCACTATTTTTTATTGTTAAACAACGCACAGAAGAAATGTCTCACCGGCACCACCTTGGAGGTCAAATCTTATACCTATTTCGGGTATGTGCTACTGGTGGTTACGTTCTACGATGGACGCACAAGCCACGCCATAAGGAGCTTCGCTCCTAAAAGTTGTTTAGCCACAGTGACGTATTTCTGGACAGCGAACAAAACATTCATGTGGCTGTATTTCATGGTGCAGAGGCTCTAAATGAAAGAACAGGTTCTAATAACTGCAAGCCCAGTTTTTGAAGAGGCGGTGCTAGTATACTTTTCTGAATTAACTGAAACGGCAACAATATAATAAAGATGACTAATCGTTTCCTCTTGATTACAGTAAATGCACACAGTGAAATTCAATAAAACCGATCTATGCAAGTGAAAAGTGAGGGATGTAATGGGGCAAAAAATTTTGTGATGACAACTTTCATCATCCTTGAATAAGGCAGTTCACTGTGCTAGGGAAATAACAAGTACTTGTACTCTGGAGAAGCCGTCAGTGCAGGGTCTGATAAATTCTGCCCGATTTTAAGTGTGCGGAATCACGCCACCGCAATGTGTACTTTATTTGGAAAACTAAGAATGATGGGTGTCGAAAGCGATGCTTTTGCTAGAAACAACAAAAAGACATTGTGGCCTGGGTGCCCAATTTAAAGTAATACTTCGGAGATGACAGGGAATCAATGATATAAAATGTTTCAGTATGGGTGATCGACCGGATGTGGACAGAGAAGAGCACACTGATAATGAATCAGTTATAATCGCAACGACTGGAATTGAAGTACTTACCTTGCGCAAAGATAACATTTTGGCATAAATTCAACGCGAAAGACAGAAAAAAATTTGGTAAGCTAAGTGAAAATGACTAATCATGTACAGGACAATATATTCCAACATCTGATTTTTCATCTGATTGCCGTGCCTCTGTTGCAAAAATGACATTTGTTAGCAGACTACTAGAATGTTCCTGCAATAAACCAATTAAAATGTCTCTAGGTAATAGCTTAGCGTGAGTTGGGAAGATATCAAGTTGGGAAGATAGTTGGGTCAATTTTCTCCAGATATTTCTGGAGAAAATTGTTGCACAGTTAAAAAAGGAAGCAGATCACGAACCTGTACATTTAGAGGCTGAAGGAACGATTGAACAAATTCTATTTGTGGTTTGAGAAATCTTGACCAATGCACGAAAAAAATAGGTCAAGATTGTAATTAAAAATAATTCCATCAGAGTTAAAGGTTGCTTCAAATATTCATAAAAAGTCTGCACAGTAAGAATGTTGAAGTGACATGAAAGGGTTAGTATTCGTGCTTCAAGATATAACACTACATTTGCAGTGTACTTTGGAGGTCCTAGGCAGAGCCGTAAAGCCTCTCTTTCCAATAGAACGATTGGCTGAAGCTTGTCGGCTGGCACACTAGAAAAAAAAAACACAGGTCATGCGTACATTTTATATATCGTCAAAAGTGCCTTCCTTCTCATCCCTGATCTACAGCTGCTCAATCTGCGCAATACGCGCATTGCACGTACTGCTTTTGTCGCGTTGTATTCAATGTGAGGGTACCAATTGAGACGTTCATTATACATAACTCCAAGCTATTTCAATGATTCTACTTGTGGGATATCTTTGAGCGTATAAATAGTAGAGATGTGTACAGGTTTATCAACAGCGAAAAGGAGAATAGCACATTTATTGGTATTCATGTTCAACATCAAACAATAAGGCCAATGTTCTAGTTCATTTACATATTCTTGCAAGATATTGTACAGACACTGGATGTCTTGTGCAATGGCAAAATCAATGTCATCGGCGTAAACATATGTTTTCACATCTGACTGAACAAAATGGTACTAAGTAATATGTTGAATATTACGGGGCAAAGTACTGACCCTTGTGTACACCTCTGGTTTGCTTGAGCTTACAGGAAGAGAAACTGGCATGAAAACAATAAACTTTTGTTCCACTTAAAAATTCCGTCACCCATGCTACAATATAAGGTTGGAAACCATGACTACATAACTGATTAAAGAAGATTGGATATTCTACACTATCGTATACTTAACATATGTCTAACGTTAATAAAGTCGAGTACTGTTTTTTGTGGTGGACAATGTAAATACGACTTTCCAGATCTACATGTGTATGGCATGTGAAATATCCCATTCTAAAGACATTTTGGAAAGAACTCAACAGTTGTTTCTCATTAATAAACATAAATATATGGCCGGAAAGTACCCTTTAAATAAGTTTTACTATAATATATGTTAATGCTATCGGTCGTATGTTGTGTACATTATAGCCTGCCCCTTGATTCTTAAGCAATGGTATAATTTTCGCAATCTTCCATTCATAAGGTATCCATGCTCATCTAAGGAATTATTGACGAGACCTTAAGGATCATTCGGATATTCCCTGTGTATTATTTTTAGCATTTTATTTGTTATTTAATCGGGGTCTGGTGCTGCATTTGCCAATCTATTCAGATCCTGATCTAATTCGGAAGCCAATGTTTCTGTGTAGTCATAGATGGCTGGTGTGTAAACCGTACGAGAAAGACGCGTTGAGAACCTGTTTTCTAATCCTTCAGCCAATTGATTTAATGAATTCTGTAGTTCGTTTCAGGTGTGTACTACTGAGTAAACATTTCCTGGTATGAGGATCTTCTTCCTTCCACGAAGGAAATTGAATAAAGTACAATTGTTATTCAATTTAGACAGGTACTAGAAACGTTCTTGATCGTTTTTCTCTTTCACTCGCGATACAGTGCGTTTAAATGTTTCCGCAATGAACTGATAATCCTTCCAATTTCATGGACTCTGATTACATATAATTTGTTTTCCATGCAGCTTTCCTTCTTATATAGTCTCGTGTGCACCGAGTATTGTACTATCTGCTAGGTTGGGCACTTTTGATTCACGCCGAAGCAATTATAAATTCTGAAGTGTTCTTGGAGATTTTTAAAGTGGAACAAACATTTCTGCCAAGGTCTTCATTTTGACCACTATACAGTGTATTAATATTTTAACACAAGCAGTCTTTAAATTCTTCGTAATTGACTAATGTTTCCTCTATGCTTACAAAAAAATTTACAGGACATGCGATTTCAAAGTATACAGGAAGATGGTCTTTATTTGAAGAGAAATAAATTGTTTTCGAAAGCTTTTTTGAAACTCTCTAGCTGCAAAACGTAAAATCTAATAGCGATCGTTTCCGCATGCGAATAAAAGTTGGCTGTCTTTTATTTAGGCAAGTAAGGTTTTTATGAATCATCCAATCCCACAGATGAGTACAGCAAGGGTCTGTTCGAAATCCCCACAAAACATGATGTGAGTTGAAATCCCCAGTCAGAAATAGTTCATTCTTGCATTTAGCTAAGGCAGTGTCTTATTGTTGAGTATTATGCACACTCGTAGGAAAATATGCGTTCATAAGTGAAAAAGGGCGGTGCCCTGGCAGACTGAGGTCCACTTTCAAAATTTCACAGTCTGGGGACAGGAGCCGAAAAGCTGTGCTCGCTGTGTGGCAAAATTTATTCGAGACTATACTCTGTTCCAGAAGTTCCGTGCAGCAGAGCAAAGGCGACACGACCCTCGAACACAGCTTGTTCGAAGCGAGATGTAGTGCCCCGGGGTCGTATACGTAGCCCGTTGTTTGTTCTCATGACTTTTGCAAGCGGTCTCGTCAGATGATTTTTACTTGAAGGCCTCTCTGCGTGTTGTAGCTGTGATTTTTATGAGCGATTTTGTCGCATTTCTGTAGAAAACAATTTTTGTGACCGCATGATATTGAAGAAAGAGTTCTCGCTTGTACGTGTTAAACACGCAAAGGACGAAAGAAAAACAAAACACCGTTGGCGCTCGTATTCTTTCCGTTTCTACTTATAAAGCACGAAAGAATGGCACGGCAATGCCTTATTTTTTATAAGTAGTCCGCACAGCCCGAGCGTCCACAGTGCTGCGGAGGACCCAGTCTTGTGTTTTGAATAATGCTCGGTGGCAGGTTTTGGTGGCTCGGTGGAGACTCCTGTCAAAATGGCTGCGCCTAGTTCACCTGTGTGATATCGTTCCCGGATCAGCTTTTACGACAAGGGAGCGAAGCAGGTTGTTCTAAATGTGTTCGGGACACCGCGTAAAGAGGGCGGCAGAAATGCAAGCATGAGCTCTCTCAATAAGAGAACGGCTGCGTTCACCAATGTCAGCGAGCGTGCGCTGCACAAGTGGGTAGCGGAGCACGAAAAGCACGCCGAGGCACAATAAGCACGGCGAGACACCGGGAATACAGCCATCATTTCGTATCGAACGCGAGCGGCACTTCGCATGCCCATAGGCATGCGTATACGAAATCTGATGAAGCGTGGTGCTTTAATATTCAATTTGACTAGTTGAGCGCTTTCCACCGAAACACGAGCCACTGAACCATATCCCTCATATGTCTACGTGCAATTATCTCGAAGACGCGCGCTTTTACGGTGCCGAGGAGAATATTTGCCCGCTTTCACAATTACAGCTCATCTCACAGCGCAGTTTCACAGTGTCCCGAGGTGCTCTTGCCGCTTTCGCTGCAGCGCACGTCGCTGGCAGACGACAGGGCGCGGAAGGATACACCTAGATGTGCTCGCCCTCCTGATTGGTTGAAAAGGCCTGTAGCTTCCACAGGGCTGCACGGAACTTCTGGAACAAAGTATAGTATAATTAAACCGCCTCCTAGGGTTGGACGGCCTTGCCGAAATGCTTTAAAATTGTTGACATGATAATTCTTAGCAGGGTTAACCTAGGTTTCCTGTAATAATATTATATCCGCATACAACTGATCATTGAGCATAATAAGTCAGAAGAAGCGGAAACCAAAGACCTACAATTTCACTGTACCACTTTCAAGGTATCTGTGTTGACGAACAAATCACCTAAGCAACGGCGGCTTCTAAAACACTCTCTTTGATAAGTGCACTGGCATTATCGTTGCGCTTTTTATTTTTTGACATTGGAAATGGGTATTTTACAGGAGATACAGTGCGCTTCTGACGCCTGAAATCTTAGCAAACATCCATTTCAAGATGATCCTCCGCGTGGGTTGAGGTAGGAGGTTCAGACAAAATCGCGGTTTCCTTTTCTCGGGATTGCCGCTCGTGCTAAATTCGGCATCTCTTTCACTGCACAAGGTGTCGACTCGGCTGTCAGTATGCTACTGTTGAAACCAGCTCTGTCATTTGTGAACAAAAGTATTCAGAAATGCACTCACTTACGCTCGTAGCTATGTATTCCAGCTCTTTAGACATGGCGTTTTCTACCGCTGCTTCAATAAAATTCAAAACCTTCGTTTCACTTAGTGGCTCGTGCCTCGAAGTGACCCCGTCATATAAAAAAAGGCTCTATCCTTCACAACTGTTATCGCTTCTCGCCGCGAGCAACGACGTCTGTCCATTATGTTTAGCAGTTGGGTTTCATTGGATGTTGCGGTGCAGTTCCAGTTATCTGCCACATGATTTCCTGCACAGAGGCAACACTTCTCGGTTTCGGCAGTCCACTCATTCAACGGATGGGGATCGCCACACATCCGGCAACGCGAATTTGATTTACAGCCCCCTACACTGTGACCGAAACGCCAAAAGTTTTCACATTGGAGAAAACGAGAAGCGAGGCGTTCGACTCGGAAAATGAGTAGCCACATTTTCTGCTCTGCTGAACGATATGAACACTACCGGGCTGCAGAAATTAGGTGCCTTATCCCTCTTCTAAGCACTACCACCACCATCACCTTTCTGCATGTCTTTTTCGCGCAACCCAAGCATGTGTTCGAGTATGCACCAACTTGCTCAATCTAAAGCCTTACTGTATATACGATATGCCTTGCATCGTTATCAGCATCACCATCACAGTCTTAATAGGTACGGACAACGCAGAAGCATAAAGAGTGAGTTGCGTCTACCCCACTAAAGCGATGAAGGTGGGCCTTCTTCGAGCATACTGATAGTTCAAGAGTGTGTTATAAATGTCGTGAATGCGTTTTTCTTTTTTTATTGAAGCACAATAAAATTGTGTTTGGCCTGCAAATCTTGTTGAGATTTTAGGAGTTTACCCTTTGAAATTCGCTATGTGCTGGACAGAGAAACAATCCTTTAACTCAATACAATGTTACGAGCACTTTATATACTATAATTTGCTTGTAATAGTCAAAGGTTTATTTTGAACACGTGCGTTAATTGAAGGTATATTAGACACGTTCGTAACATGATCAAACTTGCCATTCCTGCACTTTTGCATCTCTTCTTGATTTGGTTTCTTGGGTTTCACTGAGTCGAGAAGAGATAGGCCTGCTGCTGCATCAGGGAGCAAATTATGGAAGTCAGTTTAGAAAATTATTCTAAATATTGTCATGCCAACTTCAATCCACCGGCAGGAATGTCGTGCGGGTCTGTTAATGCCGATATCTTAAATTCAATGGGGACGAGAACGGGAAGCCATGTGTAAAGTAACCATGTCAATGTCAGAACACTATGACAACAATTCGCGTTCTTCAGAGGGTCCGTCCTCCTGGGTCATTGAACTTGAGCAAAATCTTCCGAACACAAGTTTTCGCTCAGGTTGAGTAAATTGCACTGATGAAGCTCTTGAAGGTTTTAGTGGTAATTTTAATCCACCGGAGGAAATGTGACTAAGTGAGCTAGATGTCAGCAATTACTGGTAAGAATAGATCATGCGTGGACTCCACTTGAGTTCCACTTGCTAGAACAAGTTATGTTGGCACCTTTCTCAATTATACATGCTTAAGAAACTAGATAAGCTCACTTGTTAAAAATTCAAGCATTCTGACAAAAGAAATCGGAGGATAGACTAAGCACCAAACGGAATAAACACAGTGGTTGAGCTGGTGTTGGGTCGTCATGGCAACACGGTAAATCAAGTTGAAGCATGCCGGTTGAACAATCAATAATGGCAGAGGGGGCGAATGAAAAGCCCATGCAGAGGATAAGTTCATGTGAACAATTCTCGAGGACAGCAAATAGCACTGTCGCGGAGCAACCGGCAACACTTATACGCGCAGAGCACATTCCAAGCACGGGAAATTTGTCACCGTCGGCGATCTGGATGAGTGATACTGCGGGTGGCGTTAAAACTTTCCTAAGGCGGCAACAAATTTTTGAACTCATATGTGAGCCCCTGCGTCCGCAAGACTTCAACGTAAATAAGGTTGCGTAGAGTCGGCAGCAAGGTCAGAGGATTCGGCAGGCAAGTGGTCGATGCAGCATCACCTCCGGGAGCTGCATCATCTAGTTTTCCCGCGGCAGGTGGTCATTCGGCGACGTTGGTCGGCGAAATTGGGGCGAGCGAGACGACGGGCAACGGGACAGCGGCGAACGGGACTGGTGAGCATGCGGAGATGGAGAACGACGACGATATGGCGGCATAAAAGGAAAGTCTTCACTGGTGGCCTGAGGTGATTCCCGGTAAGGTTGAAAGCGTCCATGATCCCTCTCTGGGTGATGGGTGTACCCATAGGACGCCTGATGCAAATAACACCGATTGGTGCAATGGCGGGCCACGTGTCCGATACGGTGGCAGTTGAAACAAATGGCATGATTGTCAACAGTCCTCCACTCGGCACGATTGCGAGGGCGCACCGGAAGGTTTTGGCTTTGGGCATACGAAACAGGAACAAGCAGGATTTCGAACAGGCTACTCAACAATCGACCACATTCATACTATCAATCAGGTAATAGAGAAATGCTCAGAGTATAACCAACCACTATACATAGCCTTCATAGATTACGAGAAGGCGTTTGATTCAGTAGAAATATCAGCCGTCATGCAAACACTGCGGAATCAGGGTGTAGATGAAGTATATATAAACATTCTGGAAGAAATCTACAGGGGATCAACTGCTACCATAGTGCTTCATAAAGAAGGCAACAGAATACCAATCAAGAAGGGTGTAAGGCAGGGGGACACAATTTCCCCAATGCTATTTACCGCGTGCTTACAGGAGGTTTTCAGAAGCCTAGAATGGGAACAGTTAGGGATAAGAGTCAATGGAGAATACCTTAGTAACCTGCGCTTCGCCGATGACATTGCATTGCTGAGTAACTCGGGGGACGAATTGCAACTAATGATTACGGAGTTAGACAAGGAGAGCAGAAAGGTGGGTCTTAAAATTAATCTGCAGAAAACGAAAGTAATGTACAACAACCTCGGCGAGGAGCAGCGCTTCGAGATAGGTAATAGTGCACTTGAAGTTGTAAAAGACTATGTCTACTTAGGGCAGGTAATAACCGCAGAGCCGAACCACGAGATTGAAGTAACTAGAAGAATAAGAATGGGGTGGAGCACATTCGGCAAGCACTCTCAAATTATGACAGGTAGACTGCCACTATCCCTCAAGAGAAAGGTATATAACAGCTGTATCTTGCCGGTACTTAGCTACGGAGCAGAAACCTGGAGACTTACAAAGAGGGTTCAGCTTAAATTGAGGACGACGCAGCGAGCAATGGAAAGAAAAATGGTAGGTGTAACCTTAAGAGACAAGAAGAGAGCAGAGTGGATTAGGGAACAAACGGGGGTTAAGGATATCATAGCTGAAATCAAGAAGAAGTAATGGACATGGGCAGGGCATGTAGCGCGTAGACAGGATAACCGCTGGTCATTAAGGGTAACTGACTGGATTCCCAGAGAAGGGAAGCGGGTTAGGGGGAGACAGAAGGTTAGGTGGGCAGATGAGATTAAGAAGTTTGCGGGTATAAATTGGCAGCAGCAAGCACAGGACCGGGTTAACTGGCGGAACATGGGAGAGGCCTTTGTCCTGCAGTGGACGTAGTCAGGCTGATGATGATGATGATGATGATGATACGAAACAGGGGGTCGACGACGGTCGATCGGCTGATAGGTAGCTCTAGTGCACTCGGAGGCCAGTCCAGCATGGGAAAGCTCTTGTCGCACAATGAAATGTACCAGCAGCACCATCTGAGGGTTAGAGTCACAGGCATGGGAGCACGTGGACGCAGGAAGCAGAGCTGCAAGTTCACGTCTGATGATCTTGGTCACATGCTCTGCAGTTACCGGCTTCTGTAGTGCAGGCCCGTCTTTGCACGACCAGGTTGCTCTTGTGTTTGGTAGTAGAGTGAAATGATGGACGATGCGTCGACTTTTTGCGGCCTGAAAACGCTGGCCCTCCTTGATGATGGCATAAACCGTCTTGCAGTCCTCTCATATGAGAAGGTTGAACGCATCATCTGCAATGTCTTGCGATATGTGTGTGACTTTCTCGGATTCTTCCATGCCATTGTCTGCTTACCGGCAAAGGGCGAGCACGTCCTGAATGTAAGTCACGTAGGACTCCTCTGACGTTTGCGCACGAGATGCCAAAACCTTCTTGGCCGCTGTCTTTCTACCCACAAACTTGCCGAAAAGAGTGCGCATCTTTTCCTTGCATGCATCCCAGCTTCTAATTTCATCTTCGTGGTTCCCGAACCACACGTTTGCTGTTGCTTTCAAGTAGAACAGGATGTTGGTCAACATAAGAGTTTGATCCCAACAGTAATTCTTACCTGTACGTTCGGACAACGGCAACCATTCTTCAATGTCGACATCATCAGTGCCACAGAGCGTACCAGGATAGTTTAGCGACGGAAGCACAACAGCTGTTGTTATAGTCGCCTCGGCGGTAGGCGGTCCCTGGTTTGCCATGGTGGAAAAATTCAAACGTCAGCCACTGCGGAGCTTCGTTATATCGTGTTGTACCCAGCACCACCATCAAATGTGACGGGGGTGAGAGAATGAATGAAATGAATATATTTACAAAATGTACAGGGAAAGTCAGAGCAGCTGCAGCCAAGATGGAGGTACGACAACAACAACAACACGAGTGCGATCGCATTCATTGTCTTTGTCGTCTTCCTGATGCTCTCTCGTTGCCGATGTGGTGTAACGTTATGAAGCATAAAGCACAGAGTATTGCACAGAGTATTGCGTAAAGCACAGAGTATTGTTGTCGATGTTGTGAAAGGCTGAGTTTAAAAGCTTTTCTCGCTGGGTATGCAGGTACAAAGAATGCTGACGTAGAGCTTTGATTCAGACATAATCCGTCCGTGTATTCTTGAATATAGTCCTAATAATTGGTATAAAGGTGTGTTAAAGTGAATTGCTTTATAACAAATATAGGCATATTGTTCTTAGAGTTTAATCCTGGAATCGAAGTTTAATACCTAGGATAAAGTGTCGCCATGGTGGGTGGGATGCATATGGAGACCAGTATTCGTACTTAGGCAGTACATTGTTCAATTCTACTATAGTTTATATATTCTTGCAGCTGATGCCTCCTGAACAGCTTGGCATACAGATGATTACTGTGTTAAATTGCCAACCGAAGATAATGCCAGCAAGTTTCCGTGAATCTCATAGCATAGAAAGTTGGTTGACGAGACTCCGTAATTACCAAAGCACTGGCATACGCTCGCGCTACACCAAAACGTATCCGAAGGCTTCTGGCCAACAATCTTTGAATACTTTCTTTAAGTTACGTGATACCCTGTGTAAAACCGGGGCAGAGTAAGCTATTTTTTGTCGAATGATTGCTGAATGTGCACGCAATAAAAAAACATGAACTACTCCATCTCACTCCGGTGAGTTGACGTGATATATCGATTAGGGAGTTGACCTTGACCTCAAATGATTTTATCTGCTGAGCTCAAGACAGACGTCTGTCTAAAATAACCGCTAGATATTTGAGCTGTCGCACAAGTTGTAAGCGCTGAGAGTCTATCTGAAGTTAAAATTTCTTAAGGCATTTCCTTGTGAATGGAAGTACAGATGTTTTCTCATGAGAAGGTGTAAGGTCTGGCGGTGCAGGCCATGAAAGCGAGTCTTCTCGGTCTCAAAAGGGCGCGCTTCCCAAAACACCGATTCTCGGGAAACGATAATCTCGGCGTAAGCGCGCCCCCTCTGGCAAGAATAACGCGGTCAGTCATGGCTTCTAGAAACCCACTAAAGGGTCCCCGGACTGCGGAATGCTGGCGGGTGGCGTGAGAACAGTACATAGCCACCCATCCGTCAGGTTTAGAGTCCGCGGGACGGCTGTCGTGCTGGACAGCGTAGTCATCCCGCGGTAATGAAGGGGGCCCGCAGCCGAACGGCGCCACCACTGTGTGCGTTCGCACAGTTCGCGGAACGTGGTGTACAGGCCGGTCCGTTCGTCTCTCTCTTTCCGACCGAGCAGTCGAGTGTGGGAAGAAGAGAGGGAGAGGAGGGGACGGCAACAAGTGTGTTGTCTGTCCAATAAACAGACTAAATTGCTTTGGTTGGCCGGGAGGAGAATCGGGTGGGGCAACCGAGGTATTAAAACAAACCTGGCTTCCGAGTCCTCGCGGTTGTTCTGGTCGCAACAAGGAGTGCTCTGCACTATCGGCTCTGCCGAGGCAACATGCGACGGTTCCGGCGGTCAAGTCTTGTAAATATGTACATAAGTTTGTGTATATAAAATCAAGTTGTTGTCACGTTTGAGATGTGCTGGCTACAATCTCTGAACAAGCAGCAGCAGCCACGAG
Organism: Rhipicephalus annulatus; assembly: GCA_013436015.1. Taxonomy (NCBI): domain Eukaryota; kingdom Metazoa; phylum Arthropoda; class Arachnida; order Ixodida; family Ixodidae; genus Rhipicephalus; species Rhipicephalus annulatus. The sequence goes on from WOVY01004767.1 coordinate 28,436, forward strand.
AACACAAGACGGACACCGAGAAGCAACCAACCTTCCACTCCCTTCTGTAGCAAGAGCCGCTACGCGGCTGGGAGAGCTCTGCTCAAGGGAACAGAGGGAGTGGGTAGGAGGTTGAGTTTTACTGGCGCAGTCCGACAGGTTTGAGACGACGACGACAAGGAGCGCTCTGTGCAACGAGGAGATCGTCGTGTTGCGGAGAACACGAGAGACCAAAAGCCAAGACATCGGCTGTTCCAACGAAGAGCCAAGCCACCGAGCTGAGGAGGCGGCAGTGTGGCAGCCATCGACCCCAGGAAGCAAGGGGTCCAGCTACGGTCATCCCAATTCACCAGTCCGGCGACAAACCCGGCGACATCGAGCAAACAGCGAGCAGAAACTTCAAAAGTGGTGAGTCCTCTGGTGTTCTTACATCTCAGGGGTGCCGCTGCCTTTTTTTTGAGTTTTAAGGCGTCCTATGGACACGAGGTTTGCCCACTTAAACCCGGACAGGCGAGCGCAGGCCATGAGTCGTGAGTCGGGGGACGAGAGCGACGTGGGAAACCCGGGAGAGGGTAGTGCGCGGGAGAGCCAGAAAGATGACTGTTTCGGAAATCTCACGCCGGAGCGTAGACTGCAGGATTTGCGGTTGGAGATGGAGAGGCTGTCGCAGATGATGGGCGGAAGCTCTCGGTGGAGTGGACTTGAGTTCGGCAGGCGGGATTCGTGTAGCGAACTGAGACGCTACTCAAAAGTCCTCACAGGGGTGTTACCGAAATTTCCAGCCGAGGCTGAAGCACCGGTGTGGTTTGAGTCCGTGGAAAGTGCCCTAGAAGCGTACGAGGTACCGGGGGAGTTTTGGGGACGTTTAGTTTTCCCGTTGGTAGCGGTGAGAGTCCCGTTTTTGTCCACGCGGCTAAGCCCAACACAGCACAAAGATTATCAGGTAATCAAGCAAACGGTGCTTGAGGAGCTGAGAATTTCAGCCGGGGAATATCTAAAAAGATTTTTGGGGTCAGTAAGCGTGCGAACGAGGGGTGGAGACCTTTTTCGACACGTTTAGAGAGCTACCTCCACTTTTACCTTGAGGCAAGAGGGGTGTCGACATTCGAGGGCCTGGTCAAGCTTTTGGTGGCCCACCAATAAAGAAAAGTTTGTCGGAGGAGGCCTTGCGATATGTCACATTTCAAGAAGGTCGAGCGTGGATGAGCGCCCCAGAGATATCCGCGTTGCTGCGAACGTTTGAAGAAGTACAGGGGACAAACAGCGCCGCGAGGCAGGCGAAGCAAAGCGTGGCGGAGTCGAAAAGCGCGAGCAGGGCTAGATCCGACGAAGAGACAATGAAGGGCCGCGGGGCTGGGAAAAACCGTATCGTGGAGGGGGAACCGAAGCCCAGGGCCTGCTACAGTTGCGGCAGTACAGGGCACCAGAAATGGAATTGCCCGCAGCGTCAGAAACAGCCGACGGAAGTGCTTCCGAACAGTAAAGAAGACAGCTTGGCGGCGCGTGTTTCGATTAAAGGTCCCCCAGCCGCACACAGTGATTTATTCCCAGTATCGCTCGACTGCAAAGACAAACATATCGGAGCAGTGTTGGACACAGGTGCGGAAATTACAGTAGTCCGTGAGAGCATGGTCCCGCCAGAGTTGGTGCGACCGCATGGGGTGGTCAACCTGACTTCGGCGTTCGGGGAGAAAGTACAGGCCAAGCTTGCAGTTATTCCACTGACTATGTCGCGCGAGCGTGGAGTGTTTTCCGACGTTAGGGAACCAGTCCCAGTGTTGTGCGCGTTAACGGACCGTCTAACGGCACGAACAGATTGCCTACTTTCCGAAGAAGCATGGAAACTACTACACGAGGAGAGCACCGTCGAAGGGGTATTGGAGGGTACCTCAGAAGTGGGCGGCGCTCGGCCAGAGTTCGAAAGCGAGCCTCAGCACGCCGAGGCCGTGTGGCGTCAGGACGAGGTGGACACTCGTGTAGAATTGGTAGAGCGACACGCGACCGAGGAGGTGTTCATCAGCGAGGTAGCTGTAGCAAGCCGCGATGAAGGGGATTAGCGGGACGACAGCGTGTTGCATAACGAAGCCCCGAGCGTCGGCGTGAAGGAGAGGTCCACGTCAGATGAGTTTCGCGAGAAACAACGGGGAGACCCGACTTTACAGGAAGCGTGGAGAGGAGCAGCGACAGGAAAAGGCAATATGCTAGTAATAGACGGGTTACTTTATCGTAAGGATAAGGTGTTGGGGCAATCGGTAACGCAGCTGGTACTGCCGGAATGCCGCAGAGGGGAAGTTTTGCAACTGGCGCGTGAGTCAAGCTGGGCTGGGCATTTTGGTTGCCGTAAAACATGCTCTAGGATCAAGAACAGTTTTTATTGACCAGGCGTAGGAGACGACGTACGACGGCACTGCAACAGTTGTCATGGTTGCCAGGCGAGGGCAGACTGGCGTCGCGGGGACAGCGTCCTGATCGAACCCCTTACGAGACCAAGATATCCGTTTCAGCAGGTTAACGTGAACGTTATTGGACCGCTGGAGCCAGTATCAGGCCGGGGCATAAGTACTGTTTATGCGTCGTCGACTTATGCACGCGCTGGCCCGAGGTGGTGTGTTTGCGTTCATTAAGCGCTAGGGCAACCTGCGATGTACTGCTGGCAGTATTTAGCAGAACAGGCATACCCGAGGTTATAGCGTCCGACTGCGGCACTAACTTTACCGTGGCACTGACAAGAAAAGTTTTGTCGAAACTGGGTTGCTCCCCTCGATTTTCTACGCCGGGGCACCCTGAGAGCAATGGGGTGGTCGAGCGATGGAACAGGACCTTTAAGAACATGCTATACTACATAATATAGAAGGAGGGTAGGAATTGGGATCAATTTGTGCCTTTCTTGCTGTGGGGGTACAGGGAAGTCCCACATGATACGACCGGAGTAGTGCCTTTTGAGATGCTGTATGGGAGGCAACCAACGGGTCCATTAAGTATACTTAGGAGGGCTTGAACAGGGGAAACTGCAGTGCCGGGAGAGTTGGGGGCGTCGCCAGCGGCATACATAGAAGAATTACGAGGGCGGCTTAGGCGCGCGGCGCAGGTTGCGGAAATGGTCAGCTCGAAATCGCAAAACACCTACGTTGTGCAATTCAACAAAAGCGCGAAGGCAAAACAGTTTAACGTCGGTGATTTGGTACTGGTGTTTGATGATCAACGACCAGGGAAAATGTTTCCGAAATGGGAAGGGCCAGGCAGTGTCACCGAGAGATACCGCGAGCATTCATACTTCCTGCAGATGCCAGCAGGTAACCGGAAACTGGGGCACGCGAATAAGCTGCGCCCATATCAGTCCAGGGTTAAGTCGGTAGGAGTAATGTTCGAGGAGGACGGTGATTTCGGTGAAGTAGAGTGCACCCCACAGCAAGGGGCAATGCGTGGTGAAGAAGTTTTTCCATCGCGCGATATGGTAGCCCATTTAGTAGAACGGGAACGCGGGGTGATCTGCAAAGTGTTAAAGAGGCATGTGGAGCAGTTTGGCGGGGGGCCGACGGTAGCGGCAGTAAGGCCAAACGAGATAAGGTTGCAAGACGGGTTTGTCCGCAGAAGCCCGCATCCGTACAGGGTACCCAAAAGCTTACAGGCCGAGGTGGGGAGGCAGCTAGACGAGCTGCTCGAATTGGAGTTGATCTTTCCGTGCGAGAGCCCGTATGCCCATCCGCTGGTGTGCGTTCCGAAGAAAGACGGCAGCATACGACTCTCTGTCGATTTTTGGGCATTAAACACGGGGACGGTGGCGGACGCATACCCAATGGCCCTTCAGCGAGAACTCATAATGAGCGTAGGAAAAGCAAAGTACATAACGCTGCTCGACCTGCGAAGAGGTTATTGGCAGGTACCACTCGAGTCTTCTTCGCGCCTGCTGACAGCGTTTGCGTGTCATCGCGGACAGTTTGCCTGGATGGTAATGCCCTTCGGGCTTAGAAACGCTGCTCAAACATTCCAGAGGGCAATGAACGAACTGCTAAGGCCACACAGTCGATACTGCTGTGCATACCTGGTTGATATAGCCGTTTTTAGCGAAACGCTCGAAGAGCACGCGGAACACCTGGGGCGGATGTTTGAGACCATAAAGCGGGTTAACCTGAAGGTCAAGAGGGATAAGTGCCAGATAGCTCGTCCATCGATCCGGTATTTGGGACATGTGGTAGGTTCGGGACGGCATGCACCTGACCCTGAGAAGCTTGCAGCGATCAAAGGTTTAAAGGCGCCGGAGACTAAAAGAGAACTACGCAGCGTACTGGGCCTGTGTGGCTACTACCGAAGCTATGTGAAAGATTACGCAGAGGTAGCGAAGCCCCTGACAGAGCTAACGGGGAAGCGAATCCCGAACCGAATTCCGTGGTCCGCGGAAGCTGAAAGGGTGTTTCAGCGGTTTAAGATCGCACTGTGTGAGGCAGCAGCATTATCGACCCCAGATCCCGAGAGGCCGTATTGGCTGTTTACAGACGCGTCCGCGGTCGTGGCTGGAGTCTGCCTATCGCAACGTGTGGACGATGGTACCGAGATGCCGATCGCATTTGCGAGCCACAAGTTTCTCTCCAACTCAAACGCGCTGGTCGACTATTCAGCGAGAGGCCTTTGCAGTCATCTGGGGTCTGAAAAGGTTTGATTTCTGGCTCTTCGGCGCGCAGGTTACCGTGGTGTCAGACCGCAACCCACTAGCTTTTCTCACCCAGGGCACTCTTCCTGGGGCTTAGCTTACCCGTCGGGCCTTGGCGCTCCAGCGTTATCATGGAGTGATGCAGCACAGGAAAGGCGTCGAGCATGGGAACGCAGATGCGCTTTCGAGGGCGCCTAATGAGTGCTGGGGAATCGGCAGCGGTGCTCCGGGGGTCGAAACACTAGAGGACTAGGTGCATTGTGGACACTCAAGAGTGAGGTGCGTGAACTTGTGGACGATTGAACAGCACCACGCGTTGAAAGTCTATGTGCCTCAGTGAAGTGTATTGTTTTTCTTGTGCGTGTGTGTAGCATGCAGGAGTTATTAGTATTTGGTTGAATTTGAACACCACCATGTGCGGAAAGGTGTCTGTGTGTTTCAGTGAAGTGTTTTTTGTGTATATGTACGACTGTAAGCATGTAGAAGTTGTTGTTGTTTGACTTGCTTGCTTTAAAGATTGTACTTGTGTACACAGTGACCTCGTGTCGGTTTTTTTCCTTTTTTTGCTATGTGGTGGCGTCCGTTTGGTGGGGCCCCAAGGGTTAAGCAGAGAAAGTGTTGCACGCGTTGCAGAAACGTCTCTGGCGTTCAAGGAACTGCGAAGTGTGGCCACAGGGTCGGGGACGTGCGGCGCCATACCTTTATGTTGTTATTCGCGTAGCTGCATTTGAGCGCTTGCGCGAATCTTGGAAAAGGCGTGTAAGGTCTGGCGGTGCAGGCCATGGAAGCGAGTCTTCTCGGTCTCAAAAGGGCGCGCTTCCCAAAAAGCCGATTCTCGGGAAATGATAATCTCGGCGTAAGCGCGCCCGCTCTGGAAAGAATAACGCGGTCAGTCATGGCTTCTAGAAATCCACTAAAGGGTCCTCGGACTGCGGAATGCCGGCGGCTGACGTGAGAACAGTGCATAGCCACCCATCCGTCAGGTTTAGAGTCCGCGGGACGGCTGTTGTGCTGGACAGCGTAGTCATCCCGCGGTAATGAAGGGAGCCTGCAGCCGAACGGCGCCACCATTGTGTGCGTTCGCACAGTTCGCGGAACGTGGTGTAGAGGACGGTCCGTTCGTCTCTCTCTTTCCGACCGAGCAGTCGAGTGTGGGAAGAAGAGAGGGAGAGCAGGGGACGGCAACAAGTGTGTTGTCTGTCCAATAAACAGACTAAATTGCTTTGGTTGGCCGGGAGGAGAATCGGGAGGGGCAACCGAGGTATTAAAACCTGGCTTCCGAGTCCTCGCGGTTGTTCTGGTCGCAACAAGGAGTGCTCTGCACTATCGGCTCTGCCGAGGCAACATGCGACGGTTCCGGCGGTCAAGTCTTGTAAATATGTACATAAGTTTGTGTATATAAAATCGAGTTGTTGTCACGTTTGAGATGTGCTGGCTTCCATCTCTGAACAAGCAGCAGCAGCCACGAGAACACAAGACGGACACCAAGAAGCAACCAACCTTCCACTCCCTTCTGTAGCAACAGCCGCTACGCGGCTGGGAGAGCTCTGCTCAAGGGAACAGAGGGAGTGGGTAGGAGGTTGAGTTTTACTGAAGGAATCATGCCTGTGTTCTTAAAAAAGTCATTGATTATTGTCAGCCCACCGTGAAGTTTTTTCTGAACTGCTTGAGTGCTCGTGTCTGATGCCCAAAGGCATAGTAGGTAAGCTAGTAGGTAAGATATGAGATAGTAGGTAAGATATGAGATAATTCAAGCTAGTAGGTAAGATATGAGATAATTCAGCCATAACGCAAATAAATAAAAATGGGCTTAGTACGCTACACTGTGGAACTCCTTGACTACCTTCATATACTGTTGTTCTGATTTTATACATTAGTAAACCAGAGCCTCGAAGTTATCAATAAAGCAGTACTTTTAAAATGGCTTGGCTGATTACAAGCACGGTACATTCATAAGCCGGCCCAAGCCACCGGCTGTCTCCCCGCCCTTTATTTGTTCTTTTTGCTTATGTCGCCGCCCGCGACTAGGACCAAAAAGCGCTTGTCTTGGTTGTGATACGTATAGACGCTGGCGCAGTGCTCCTGTTGACTGCAAGCTTTCGTATACCAGCTTGCGCGCAGTCTCTCTCATACACCCCTCCCCCCTCACGCACGCACCCTTTCGCAGTGCTGTCGTTCCTGTCTAGACACATAGGCGCCTTTGCCCGGAACTCAGTCGGCGAAGGTCTGCAGGTCAGCGCAGCGCAGGCGTACACGATAAACTGTGTTGTCTCTCCTTTTGTACGAGGAAGAGAGAATAAACATTGCAAAGCATATGTTCTTAGCCAAGCAGGGAGCGCGCGTAACCACGGATAGACACGGGGGCGCATCTCCCGAATCCCGACGCGACAATTTTCACCGAAGAAAACCCACGTTCGCTCGCTCTGTTTCTAGTGTGAGGGGGGGGGGGGCAGCCCGGGTGGCGCCGCCACCACCTCGCGTTGGCGACTAGGCAACTACGGTAACGCACACTAATGGTAGTATATAGGTGTTTTCTTGCCCAACCACACTGGCACCTGCACCCAGCTGCTCGTCCACGCAGTTTTCGTCCGTGAACATAAAAGGCACACCGCAAACAGTTTTTCTGAAGTTACACGCGTATGAAACAAAAGTTACACGCTGCAAAGTATGTTCCGAAACCACACATGCTGTAGGAGTATCATCAAACTGAATTAGGCACCTCAAAATAAAGCACGAGCATCAGTATGCGCCACGAGAGAAAGGGCTGGCAAACCAGCCGAAGATAACGTCCGTCTCCACCGCTGGCTGCAGCTCTGTGCCTGCCCATGGATAGGCTGGTCTTGACGACGCCATGCTGAACATGATTCGCAAGGACATGAAGACTTTTCTTGTCGTCGAGAAAAAGAGATTCTAACACTCGTAAACGTAAGTTTAACTATTTTATAGGCCGCCGTTCATCAAAGTACCTGCTTCGTATTTTTTTTTTTTCAAATTCAAGTCGCCGTCCCGAGCTACAAGTTGCCATTGCGGGATGACCTCAGAGAGAAGTTGCTGCCCGAGAAAGTATCAGCGCTGAAAACCAATATGATGTTACGGGGGAATAAAGTATACACTGGTGAACAAATGTGTATTGGCGAATATACTGGCGAGCTAATGCGTACGACGCTACTGCAGTCCGAGCACGTTCCCGTTCAGCACTTCGTCGTCGTCATCCTCAGGCATCTACTTAGCCTGTGACATTACCCGCCGGCGGCAGAAGCACCGTCCCGGTGCGATCAATTCTCGAGGCGTGAGAAGTATGGCTCAAGCCGTGAGACGTGCACTATATCGGTCGGGCCTGAAGCTGGTACTGACGTGGTATGGAGTGGAGCTATCTCATAGGTCACGCTGGTGACCTTGCGTATGACGCGGTAGGGGCCAACGTAACGGGACATCAGTTTTTCGCTGAGACCAACACGACGTGATGGTAACCACAGCAAGACGAGCGACCCCGGAGAGTACTGTACGTCGCGGTGCCGGCGATCGTAAGCACTCTTTTGGTTAAGCTGCGAGGCACATAAACAATCCTGGGCGACTTGGCGGGCGATGTCAGCTCGGGCCAGGGCATCACGAGCATAAGCAGTTGATGAGGCGGCGTCAGACTGGAGCATGGTGTCCATGGGCAAAGGCGGGTCATAACCGAACAGTAAGTAGAAAGGGAAAAATCCAGCTGTATCATGACGTGAACTGTTGTATGCGAAGGTAACGAAAGGGAAGTGGATGTCCCAATCTTTGTGATCCTTGAAGACGTACATCGCTAACATGTTCGTCAAGGTACAGTTGAGGCGTTCCGTGAGGCCGTTGGTTTGCGGATGGTATGCTGTAGTGAACTTGTGGTGGGTAGAGCAGAATCGCAGGAGCTCGTCGACTACTTTAGATAGAAAACAGCTGCCGCAGTCGGTGATCAACTGACGAGGAGCACCATGACGCAGAATGATGTCATGAAGTTGCAAGTTGGCACGTCAAAAAACATCAAGCACTGAGGACAGACGGGTAAGATGGTCGTCGAAAGTAGTCGAAAAAACAATAACGTCGTCAAGATAGCAGATCCAGATGGTCCACTTCATGCCTCGAAGGAGAGTCCATCATGCGCTCAAATGTCGCGGGGGCATTGCATAATCCAAAAGGCATCATCTTGAACTGATAAAGTCCATCAGGAGTCACGAAGGCCGTCTTCTCTCTGTCTTTGTCGTCCACAGCGATCTGCCAGTAGCCTGAGCGAACGTCTATTGAAGAGAAATATTTGGCACCGTGCAAGCAATCGAGTACATCATCTATGCGCGGTAGGGGATAGACATATTTCTTGGTAATAAGGTTGAGATGGCGGTAATCATCACAGAATCTCCAGCTATTGTCCTTCTTTTAGGGGCGAAGCTCCTTATGGCGTGGCTTGGGCGTCCCTCGTATGTAACCACCAGTGGCACATATTCGAAATAGGTATAACACTTGACCTCCAAGGTGGTGCCAGAGAGAGATTTCTTCTGTGCGTTGTTTAACAATAAAAAATAGTGCTCAATGTACATGCCAAAGCTGCTAATGGGGAATGAGAGACATGGGCATTCGGCTTTTAGTCAACGCGCACGCTGCGATTAGCAGCCATTGGCATGTACATTGAGCACTATCGGACAAGAAAGGGATGCTACATTATACTCGCTGGGTGTAACCTCCTTAGCTTTAGAAAGGTTTAGCGAGCGTTAAGCCGCAGTGCCATGAATACAATGAACTTGTATATACCATGAATGAACTCAAGGTGGTTAAAAATGAGAAGTAGATACGAAGCGCAAGTCGTAAGAAAGTAAAAGCCGAATTCTCCTGTCTCTCATTTCTCATTAGCAGCCATTGGCATGTAAATTGAGCCCTATCTGACAGGGAAAGGTTGCTACGTTATACTCGCTGGTTCGTAACCGCCTTCGTTTTCGAAAGCTTTGTTTAGCGAGCGTTTGGTCACAGTGCGATGAATACAGTGAACTAGAATATACCATGAACACGAGGTGGTTAAAGGTGGGAAGTGGACCCAAAGCGCAGGCCGTAAGAAAGTGTGCGTGTGCCACCTCTCGTTTAGTCCTTGGAATGTCCGCTGGATGGCGGTGCTTCTATATGAGGAATATATATGCAGTGGGTCCGGCGCCACGATCGCGATGACACCAACTCACCACACGCCTCTATCCTTTGTGCAGCTATTAGTCATGGCCTGCTGCTCCTGCGGTGCTATCACCAATGCTTCCGCGGCAATGACTGCTACCCCGAGCTCACCGCTTCGGCAACACCATGGCTGGTCCATCGTCGTCCTTCTGGAAGGCTTCGTCGGCACGTCTTGTCGGTGATTCCATGCGTGTTCGTCCTTGGAACCCTCCATCCGGCCCCCGGCCTCTGCTCGACGACTATGCTGGTGAGCGGCTATGCCACCCAATGACCACGTCCGCAGGGCACAGCCTTGCATCGGACGCCGTGCATCAACAATGGTGCCTGGCTCCCGCTGCCTTGCCTGTGCGGCCCCCCACGGTGCTGCGCATGCTTCGTCCGGGACCACGCGCTCTCGCCATTCCTACACGTGACTGCACCTATATAAATCGCCGTGACATCATCGCTGCTTTCAGTGGGTCCGGCGGCACGATCGCGATGACACCAACTCACCACACGCCTCTATCCTTTGTGCAGGTAACAAACCGCTTTTCCTTATTCACTAAACCCACGCGTTACCGTGGTCTTTTAGTGCTGCCGGGCCCACATGCAGGGTTTGCCATTCTTTGCGATTGTGTGAATATCATCATGAGTCTCCTGCAACTGTCTGGCGATGTCGAACTAAACCCAGGGGCCTGCCACTCATGCCTCTGCCGGTGACGACCATTCAGACGTGTTAGCAGCCTTGCGCGAACTAAAAACAGGCCAATCAGCACTACTTAGCGAAATCAAAGGTATCCGAGATAAACAGGCTGATAACGATAAAATGCTGAAAGACATAAAAGAGAGACTTACGAAAATTGAAGGGGAGTGCCAATCGCTGACGGCGATCAAAGCTGACGTGAAGAGTGTGCATGCACTCGCGGAGGCAAACGCGCATCAGATTGAGCAGCTGACTGCACGCACTGATGACGCCGAAGATAGAGCGCGGCGAAATAACTTAGTGTTCTACGGGATAGATGATGAGTCTAACGAAAGTTGGACAAAATCTGAGGAAAGATTATCAGGTTTTCAAGCGAGCACCTCAAATTAACTATTGCTCCGAAAGACATAGAACGCGCACACAGACTCGGTACCTTTTCGCCGAATAAAGAATAAAACTAGACCAGTTCTAGTAAAATTCACCCATTTTAAAGATAAGGAAAAGGTACTAACTGCTAGTAGAGATCACAAGCATCCCAATGTTAACATTGTGCAAGATTTTTCACCAGCCACACACGCCTAGCCCGTAAAAAACTGGTCGAGTTCAAAAAAAACTCAAACTTTTCCCAGCAGCCTTCGTCATAACAAACTTGTAGCAGGGAAGAACACCTACGTGTATGACCCGGTTAATCAACAAGTCGTTCTTCGCACGCCGTAGCAGTTAGCTAGTGGTTGCCCTTGCGGTCCCAAGGACTATTTATCGTTTCTTTTTACTAATATCAGGAGCGTACTACCAAAGCGGGATATCTTGTCCTGTTTAATTGACTCTTCAGATTCCAACGTTATAGTGCTAACCGAAACGTGGTTAAACTCGTCTGTCATCAGCGGTGAAATATTCCCTTCTTATCCAGATTTCAATATTTTTCGTACCGACCGAGATGGCAGGCGTGGGTGGTGGCGTGCTCATTGCTACTCACCGTGACCTTGGCTGCTATCGTATCAATATACCAACCTCACTCGAAATGGTGTTTGTGTGTTTGTAAAGCCATTCAACCCCACGTAGTCTTAGGTGCATGCTATCGCCCACCTGATTCCGACAGTACATTTATACCAATGTTTCATGACGCGCTACAATCACTAAAGATTCATTTCCCTAATGCACCAGTTGTCCTATTCGGCGACTTTAATTTTCCGAACATAGATTGGTCTGACCTCGTCCTTGTCACATCGAAACAAAACATTGAAAGCAACTTCGTCGATACATGTTTAACATTCGCTTTAACTCAAATTGTTAATGCAGCAACGAGGCAATCTAAACACTCAGCCAATATACTTGATCTAGTACTAACAACCCATCCTGATAGAATCACTTCGCTTTCGTACCTCGACGAAATCAGCGACCATAAGGTCATTCATGGCACATTCCAATGTAGGCTGAAGCGCCCAGACAAAACAAGAAAAAAGCTTACCTTATACGATAAGGGTGATTATAATAATTTCAATAAAGAACTAACAAAATTCTGTCAGTTTGTAGTTAAAGATTTTAACAAACGATCTGTCACTGAAAATTGATTAATGTTTAAATCTAAAATGCATGAGCTTATTAGTACTTACATTCCAACAATTACGATTAGTGAACGTAGCACATCCCGCTGGTTTAATCCTGAACTCAAGAGGCTCAAAAACAAAAGAAACGACAATTTCGCGCCGCAAAAAACAGCAACAATCCTGTGGCGTGGCAAAAATACCCAGACTACCACGAAACTATTCTGCTCTGCCATCGATAAAGCGAAGCGACTGTTTAATAATACCACCTTGCCCAACTTACTCCGCACTAACCCAAAACAATTTGGAGAGTGATTAACCCGCGAAACGAAAACAAATGCATATCAATAATGGATCCAACTGGACAGCCTATCGCGAATAATGCAGTAGCAGAAGAACTAAACCGTACCTTTCTTCCGTTTTCACCAGAGAACCGATTGAAAACCTCCCTGATGTCTCCCCCCACAACTACCCTACCATGCCGGACGTCATTTTTTCACCTCAGGGCATCCAGAAAATTATCGAATCGTTAAAACTTACATCATCCTGCGGCATCGATGGTATAAATGCTAAGGTGCTCAAAAACACCAAAGAAATCACCAGTGTCATTCTTTCCTATATTTTTCAGCAATCACTCTCATCCGGCATCGTTCCTCACGACTGGAAAGTGGGTAAGATCGTTCCGGTTCCTAAGCCTGGTTCATCTAGTTACCGGCCAATTTCCTTAACCAGCGTCTGTTCAAAAATAATGGAACATATAATTCATTCACAAATCGCTAACTTCCTTACCTCAGTTAAATTTTTTCACCCTAACCAACATGGATTCCAAAGGGGACTCTCATGCGATACTCAGCTTGCACTATTCCTCCATGACTTAAGTGCTAGTGTAGACCTTAACATACCAGTTGACGCCCTTTTATTGACTTTGAGAAAGCCTTTGACAAAGTTCCCCACAACCGCCTACTACTAAAACTCTCCCAATTAAGCCTTAACCAACTTGTCTACAATTGGATTCAGGACTTCCTCACTAACCGTCAGCAATTTGTTGAAGCTAACGATACGCCCTCTTCCCTTTCCAACGTAATCTCCGGTGTGCCACAAGGTACAGTTCTAGGACCCCTCCTCTTCTTAATTTACATCAATGATTTACCCGATAACATTTCATCTAACATCCGCCTCTTTGCCGACGACTGTGTAATCTACCGACCTATTACTAACGTTTCAGATACAATTACTCTCCAGCAGGACCTACTAAAGCTGGACGAGTGGTGTCGCAAATGGCTCATGGTATTAAATACTAATAAAACTGCACTTATTTCATTTCACAGACGCCAAAACTTACCCACCACTAACTATAATATTAATGGCTCCATAGTTTCTTCCCTAAGTTCCATTAAATATCTCGGTGTTAACATTTCACAGAATCTAAACTGGTCTTTCACGTAAGTAAAATAGTTAACAATGCTAACAGAGCTCTCGGTTACCTTCGTCGTAACTTGCATCTTGCCCCTCCATCAGTCAAATTACTAGCCTACAAAACACTAATTCGCCCAAAACTAGAGTACGCATCCGCCATTTGGGACCCATTCCAAATTAACCTAAGTAAGTCCATCGAACTAATTCAAAACCGAGCAGTTAGATTCATCTACTCAGATTACTCGTATCATACCAGTGTTACCACCCTTAAAAGAATAGCAGATCTACCTAACCTTGACCTACGCCGTAAGGTTTCCAGACTATCCTTGTATCACAAAATGTATCATACGTTTCATTACAACTGTCCCATTCAATCAGCTCATCGTACTTCAGCCCGCACAAGCCACCACAAGGCCGTGTACCCACCTCCTGCATGTACCACAGCCCACCATCACTCCTTCTTCGCTCAAGCAGCCAGGGACTGGAACGATCTTCCCCCAAGTGTCATCCATCATAGCAACACGGATAGATTTAAAAATGCCATAGAATCATTGTTTTATTAACCCTATATTGTTTGCCCACACCCTAATGTAAAGCCCCCTGTTGGGTGGCCTTTGAGGTATATTAAATAAATAAATAAATAAATAAATATATGATAAAAAATGCGAGATGGTGGGACTTGGAGTGTTGAATAGATGAACGAACGGACACACAAACAGATGCATGGATGGACGCATGAACGAACGCAGGGGCGGATGCATGAAAGAACGCAGGGACGGGCGCACAAACATAGGCATGGACGGTCACACAGACGGACGCATGGACGGACGAATGCTTCGCCCCACTCTCCATCATTCACTCTGTGGATATGCTGCCATTTTTTAACAAGTACAACGGGTGAGGACCAGGGACTAGATGAGGGTTCGATTATGCCCTTATCAAGCATTTTATCGACTTCTCGCTGTATAATAGCACGCTCCGGGGCTGACACACGGTAGGGTCGTCGGCGAATGGGTCGAGCGTCACCGGTGTCGATGCGATGGGTTACCACAGATGTCTGGCCCAAATTACGGTCGCCGAAGTCAAAGATGTCCTGATAAGAAGCAAGCACACAGCAGAAAGCAGAGACTTGTTCAGAGGTGAGCTTGTCAGATAGCATTGGCTTGAAAAGGTCGGAACAGGAACGTGACGAGAACGACGTTGATGAAAAATCGGGTGGCGAATTGGTGTTAAGAGCGGAAACTGTGTGGTCGACCAGTGGTGTAAGATGCGCAAGTGGCATGCCGCGAGGAATAACTTGCGCTGAGAGGCCGAAATTGAGGACGGGAAACGAAGTTCGGTTGTCCTTAACGGTAACCACCGTGTTGGGGAGTGCAACATTGCGTGTCATGGCGACGTCAGAAATCGGGGCAGACACATAATCACCATCGGGTAATGCAGGATATGGCGAGAGTTGGACTTGGACTGCGGCTTGCGGCGGAAGTCTAAGGAAATCGACCGAGCGTAGACGAGGTGGGCTGGTAGAGACGGTCTCCGAAAAGAATGGTAGTTCGAGCTGAAGAAGACCTTTGGAACAGTCAATGAGCGCAGCGTGTGTAGTCAGGAAGTCGAGTCCAAGGATTAGGTCATGAGGGCGTGTGCTCAGATTTGGGTGCACGTTAAAGAACCCCAGGTGGTCTAAATTTCCGGAGCCCTCCACTACGGCGTCTCTCATAATCATAGAGTGGTTTTGGGACGTTCAACCCCACATATCAATCAATCAATCAATCAATAGGTCATGAGGGCAATTTTCCAGTACAGCGAACAGAACTGAAGTTTGATGCTTAGAAGTTGTTAATCGCGCAGTGCACATTCCAAGCACACCAGGAGTACTCCCATCCGCAGTACGAACGGTAGGTGCAATCGCAGGCGTGAGAACTTTTTGGAGGCGGCGGCGGAGGTCTGAGCTCATCACAGATATTTGTGCACCGGTATCAATAAGAGCAGTTATAGGTAAACCATCAACGAGAATTGTAAGGAGGTTGCACCGCTGGTCGGGAGTAATCAGAGGATTTGCAGTCCAAGTCGTGTATGCAGCGTCACCTCCGGGGGCTGCACCGGCTAGTTTTCCGAGCGACGGTCGTAGGGAGACCGAGAACGGCGGGGTTGGGGCGAGCGGGACTGACGACGCACGGGCGATGGCGAGCGGCTGGTCCGACGTTCTGGATTATACTCTGCACCTGTCTCAGCACGGTAGGACGGTGCATAAGGTGCACGTTCAGGGCGAGGCCGCCAATCATAGAAGCTCGGTCGAGGTGATGAGGTCCACCGGCTGCGGAAATGGCGAGCGATGTGTCCTATCCGATGGCACGTGAAACATATGGGCCGATCATCATGAGTGCGCCATTCAGCTGTGTTTCGTCGTGGCGTGAACGTGCGGTTCGGAGTGGCAGCCGCAACGACTGGAGCCGAGCTGGAAGTAGCAGGGGCATTTTGATGAGGTGGCGAAATGCCGATATTCGCGATCTCTTGGCGAACCACGGCCTGAATCATTGAAACAGCACCGAGGTTGTGTCCTGGCGCGCTGACGCTAGACATAGCGGGAGCCATAGCCTCGAGTTCCCGACGGACTATTCTGGTGACGTTTTCTGGCGCTGGTGGTTGGTGTAGTGTGGGCAAATCTTCGCAAGAGGACGTAGCCGCCGTGTTGGGAAGGCGGTCAAATCGGTGAACTATGCGCCTACTTTTTGCCTGTTCGAAGCGACGACATGCTTCGATGACCGACTCCACCGTCGAGCAGTCCTTGTACAGGAGAAAATTGAAGGCATCATCCGCAATTCCTTTCAGGATGTGTCCGACTTTGTCCTCGTCGAGCATGTCCTTGTCGACCTTGCGGCACAAAGCCAACACGTCCTGGATGTACGCGATGTACGGCTCTGTGGATGTCTGGGCACGAGTCGCAAGCTCTTTCTTTGCGGCCACTTGACGTCCGATGGGTTTCCCAAATAGATAGCGCAATTTCTGCTTACAGACGTCCCAGCTAGTCAACTCTTCTTCATGTGTCTCGTACCAGAGTTTCGCCGTACCATGCAAGTAGAAGATGATGTTCGCCAACATAAGCGTCGGACCCCAATGGTTGCTGCTGCTGACGCGCTCATATTGAACCAGCCAGTCATCGACGTCTATGCCACTTGTGCCGTTGAATGTACCTGGGTCACGAGGTTGCACCACATTGATCGGCTGCGGGGCTGACGGATCTTGTTGACATTGAGTAGCCTGGCCAGTCATCGTGGTAGCTGCAATGCGCCGTCCGCTGCGAAGATCCAGCTCGTTGGGCTGTATAGCGAGTGGTACCCCGCACCTCCACCAATGATGTTACGGGGGAATAAAGTATACACTGGTGAACAAATGTGTACTGGCGAATGTACTGGCGAGCTAATGCGTACGACGCTAGTGCAGTCGAGCACGTTACCGTTCAGCACTTCGTCGTCGTCATCCTCAGGCATCTACTTAGCCCGTGACAATATCATCGTCCTTGGCAGGAGCGGAGTAGTTCCGTATCGCACTCAACGTGTGGCCGTCGCGTTCTGTGGAGGGCTTCCTGGCTGTCGAAGTAACATTTGTGCACAGTGGCTTCGCGGCTCACCCATACCTTCTCAGTTTCGCTCGCCTGACGGGGAGTTACACAGGTGCACGGATCCGCTGCAAGTACGACGCAACGCAGCTGCAGTGTAAAATTGCTGACAAGGTCAAATATGTGTTTTTGAACTATATTCACCTGCGTTACCTGTTATTAGTTCATTTTCTAGGTAATTCTCGTGGTGACAAATAATACTTCATCAATGATAAAAGCTTTTGAATTTGCCGGGTGGGAAACTGAAAAAGACAGTGAAGAAGGCAGTTTTGACGAGTGCCCAAAACGCTTTACCAAGGTGCTTTGAAGCGAGTTCCATCAGTTGGAAGAACTTCGGTATGGCTGCGCAGCGCTCAGCCTGCAGCTTGCCGTAAATGACGCCATTCGGCAGGTATGTGCCATTAAATGACATTATGGTTTCATCTTATGTGCATTTATAGATACATTGTTAATTTACTACTATGTTATGATGCTAAGCTTTGTTAAATAATTTGCCATGAATGCGTGGGCAAACAATAAAGGAATACAATACTTGTACGTAGTTTGAACAGGGCGGACAACTGTACTTATTACAGTTTTGATGCACAAAAGCTTTATTATGCAACTATCCCTACCTGATGTTTAGCCGAAATATTGTCCGTGCTTCACTGTTTCATCTCAAGGATTCGTGGATCACTTGCTGCCGTGGCCTAGGTCACGACCTCTTCTTCTCATCAATAAGTGACTGCGGATCATTTTTCTGCCACTGGCGTGCCAGCAAGTTTACGACAGTTCGAGTTCTGCTCTTAACACTTCAATAAACTGTTCTGAAGTGCGTATAAAAACAAACAAAAATGAACAAATCCTGCGGACCACGCAAAGAAAGCCGATGGTGTTCCGAAGCTACATTTCAAGGATTTGGGTTAGGTGGATTCCTTGTTTAAGCTATTTTTGCCTCATTGTATTTTGGGTTCTTTGCTATTTTCTCCTTTCGTATCCTTCGGTTGCATATGTCGTATTTCTCATTCTGGAACTCTGTTGCATTGATAGTTTGTGTTACCTGTACTTGTAATGTTAATGTTCACTAATTGTCATCCTAACTATATTGTAGGACCCAAGTGCCGAGGAAGTCGTACAAAAATGTGGTGCCATCGTTGCATCTGTACGCAAGAGCACAGCCCATGCGGAAGAAGTGTTTAATGTGGCCGGTCTGCATTTGGAATCACACAACGCGACGAGGTGGAACTCGCATCTTCCAATGATGACAAAGCTTGTTACCACTATTTCGAGCCACCCAGGCCTGACAGTAACCCTGCTCGAGCACAAGAAAGTTAAACTTTCAGAATAAGAACTGAGGCTGGCGACAGACTTGATTAAGCTTCTCTGCCCTGTAGAGGAAGCCACGGAGTTGCTGCAGAAAAGGCAGGAGACAGCCTATCTTTTTTTACTTCCCGCGTTGCGAAATATCGAAGGTAGCCTCGCGGAAATCTTAAACGAAGGCACACTTCTTTGCTAAGAGGCAGCTGGAGTCCTACAACATAGCCTCGAAAAGTGGTTCGCAAGCATGGGCGCCCTCCTAGACCCATGGTTTAAGTGTTCTTGGCGTTCATCTGCAACAGCCGAGCAGATGCGTTCTGCTGTGCTGGGTAGAGGACCTCTTTTGTTAGGGCAGAACAGCGCCAGCACCGTCGCGCATGCACACACTGAAGTAGAACCAAGCAGATTGATGTTTAAAAATATCAGTCAAAGTGATGGTGCCCACCAACACGATATGCCTGGATGCATTTCAGGAGAAATTTCGCTATACATTTCAGAGGGAACATGTGCAGACATGATAATGCCCCTGAGCTATTGGAAAGCAAACGGAAGCCGCTTTCCCCTGCTTTCCCGCCTTGCAAGGGTAGTTTTCACGCCCCGCCGCGGTGGTCTAGTGGCTAAGGTATTCGGCTGCTGACCCGCAGGTCGCGGGTTCAATTCCCGGCTGCGGCGGCTGCATTTCCGATGGAGGCGGAAATGTTGTAGGCCCGTGTACTCAGATTTGGGTGCACGTTAAAGAACCCCAGGTGGTCAAAATTTCCGGAGCCCTCCACTACGGCGTCTCTCATAATCAAATGGTGGTTTTGGGACGTTAAACCCCACAAATCAATCAAGGGTAGTTTTCACTGTGAGTTTGACATCACCTGACGTGGAACGCGTTTTTCTCTGCGGCATCCCTGCAGCGAAGCGAAACCAGCTGTCAAGCACCTCTTTCGAGCAACTGATGTTTGTGAAGCGCAACTCACAGCTATAGGTATACGCAATTGTTAATCGCGTTTTTGTTTCTTTTCTTTTAGGCTGCGGTCGTGATCAGCGACTCGCAAGCTGTCGTCTGTGGCTTCGCGTGCGGTCGCATCTCATGGCTGGTGGCCCGGATACTACAATCAAGTAATGGCAAGAAGGACGGCGGCGAGCTTCGAGGAGCGATGGCCTCGGCGTCGTCGTCCTCGTCTCTCATAACTGAAAGTGCAAATGTCTTCCTTCTGTGGACCCCGGCTCACACCAGCTTCTCACTCTCAGGTAACCGGGCTGCCCACACCATGGCTCGAGATCTCACTGAACGAGCCGCGGCCGATTCGGTGGCTGCCTTCACCTCCGAGAGCGGGGTGATGGCCCTATCCACACAAAACCAACTGTAATGGTTGTGGGGTGATCGCCTGACCACATTCAACGACATTGCACAACATTACAGATTAAACAGACGCAAATGCCCACCACCACACAACAACTTTTACAAAAAACAGGCCGTAGCTCTGAGGTCATGCAAATGCGTACCCCAACCCGGTGATCCTACGCCTGTGTTATCCTCATCTATACCCGACGGACGCGTGTAAAGCGAGCAGGGAAAGGGCCACACTGCAGCACATGCTTTGGGAGTGTGCTGAAAAAGTTAACGTCACTGCCGCCGCTCCCTTCGCGACGCATGTTAGGCAGGGACGTAATCTAAGGCCAATTGCTGCTGCCACCACCGCGCGAGGGCATGGGCCGGCCTACGCCGCGGCTGCGGTCACTGTCGCCGATCTGTGGCGTCAGCTGCGCTGCCGCTGGACGGCGGCACTCACAAGCGACGAGCTGGCCGACCAGGTTTTGACCGTAAGGCAAGCTGAAGATGCCACCCGGGTGCAATGACTTCGAGCGGCTACCTAAGGTATACCGCCATCATAATCGATGGAGAATGGGAAGGGACAGGGGTTTATCGCCTCTGCCCCCAACTCACCCGGTAAAACTGTCGGACTTAAATAAAGTCTATTCATTCATTCATTATTTTAGAACTGACCAGAGCAGCCTTCATTTTCATTTATGGTTTTAGAAAACTAAACGGTGAAACGCCGAGTGAGCTCAAAAAATTTGCTTGAAAAAATTACACGAATGATATCAAAATAAAGCTTGTTTTTGCATCTTGCACTGCTTGCTACGTTTATTACAGCCTTTAAAAATCACGGGGACATCTAAGTAAGCACTTTTTCCGACGTAGTGGTTACCAAAGAACTAGTGACCAATTTCCGGACGTGTTGCCCTTGTAGAAACATTTTTTGGGCCGATGAAAATGAATTAAAAATATATTGTAACATTAAATTGTGGGTGCGCTGTTTTACGTTCAGCAAGGTGCGAGCAACCACTACTGCTCTTAGGCAGGCTTGATGTCGGGAAAGGAATCGCGTTGATGACTAATGAAGTGTTTTAGAACATCAAAAAAAAAAAAAACAGGCGTCACCCAATGGTAACTGCGTAACGATTGGGTCGTCCAGTGCTCCAACCCTGCTAAAAACGTGTTCTTGATCACCTCTTAACTGTGGCGTACATCCAGGTCGAGCAAAATTTTTCATCGGCATCAGCCACTGCATAAAAACATCACCAAATTCCTAGCAAGTGTGTAGCCGATGCCACGCTTCTCCGAAGAATGACGGAGGATAGCATAGCAAGTGTGTAGCCGATACCACGCTTCTCCGTATACTGACGGAAGATAGTATAGGCATTGCTGGCTTACTACACAAGAATTATGAATATTTATGGCATAGTCGCTACCCAGCAAGTGGCCTCATTTACCCATAGAGTGCTCAGAAAAGGCTCTGAAAGGCCACTCTCCCAGCTTTCGCGTTGACTATGGTTCGCGTTCCACACAGGCCTGGCGTTTTTTTTTTCCTAGGCATTTCAAATAAATATACTAAACCAAAAGAGAGAACTTACTTTATCATTCATATCAGACAGTATAGCCTTTATATTTAATATAGGCTACAAAAATATCGAAAATATTTGAAATATATCGTTCTCATTTTTCTTTGCATCTCCTCGCTTGGGTGGAGCGGAGCATAGCCGTGTGCGCATCGCAAAGCAGAGGGCGTTGAGGAGGAATGTATTTTGCTATACCTTTGAATGCTACTACGTAGTATCATGCTCAAATTACTGGTCTAGGCCTGTGTACATGTTTTTTATGAAATCAAAGGTTGGCCCGCCACGGTGGTGTAGTGGTTGAGGCAACAGGCTGCAGGCCCGCAAGCCACACGTCCCGGTCGTAGCGACCGCATGTGCAGCCGCAGGTGAAGACGCTTGAGGGTCGCGTGCTTACATTTAGGTGCATGTTAAAGAACACCAGGTGCTCAAAATTTCCAGAGTCCTTTATTAAAGCGTCACTCATAGCCATATGATGGTTTTGGGACGTTAAACATCAATAATTAATATTGATTTCGAAGATCACTACGCATTCTATACACTCTTAACCATATGTATCTTATATGTATACCTTCAGCAAAATTTACCTTTATCCTATAGGTTACATGGCTCGAAGTTTCTGTGTTTTTTGTCTTTTCAAGTTTTAAAGGTTTACATGCTGATTCACAAAGGTTACAATCTAAATTTAAAGGTATATGGCTCGTGTATACATTTAACGGTGACCTTTAGAGCTGACAGAGTTTTCGCCGTATACTTTTAGGCATTTACATTTAAGGGGCAAGTGTTACAGATTTCGCGAAGGCAATCGGTTGAGGAAGTTGTATTGCTCCGTTTGCGTGCAAGCAGCCCTGATATGGTTTGGTGCTTGCGTGTGCTAGAATACTGGCGTCCATGGCGCGCGGCAACGTGGGCGAGGTGGCTGTTATAGCGAGGGTTATATAGAGGGTCCTGGCACTCTGAGTTGTTCTACCGCAACGTTCGCAGTAAGGAGAAAAAAAGTACAGTACCTGCTTCTGTACCTCGTCTTCTGCATCGTTTTCTGCCTAATCCCGCTACTATGCTGTTGTGATTTGGATCAATTTTTGCCGAAGTGAACTGCAAAAACTTGACGGGTCCAGGAATACAAGGCGTTATTTTTGACGGGCGTCAATATGTTCGTGAATCCGGTGGCAGACCGTCGAGAAGCCTCTCTCTCAATATATATATATATATATATATATATATATATATATATATATATATATATATATATATATATATATATATATATATATATACGCACACCGAACAGAAGGACCAACAGCCAGAACTGCAGGAAACTACGCCCTTAAAGCGCTCACAGGCACGCCCTTATGCTCTAAATTTAGCTTATGTTGGCTGAAACAAGCAATTTACTAATTTTGCCTTGTACAATCTCAATGAAATTTTGCGATAGGAAGTCTCACGGAAATAACTGCTACAGAGGCTGTTCACGAAGCTGTCTCGCGATTACAGCACTTCTCTCGCGCTCAGCGCCCTCTCATGGCATATTGAGTCTTTCAGAGGGCCCGCTTACAGCAACTATGTTTCACCATCGTCTCCTGAACGTGACGCACTCGTTGTACACGTGTGGTAGCGTGCTCGGAATGATTTTAGAATGCCCGTCAAGCACAAAGATATCGGTGGCGTGTTACGCGGCTGGTGCGATGAGCTCCAATGTGATTGCAAGCAATATCTGGTGGTGTGAGCCGCCGACGATGCCAAGGATTGCATTGGATGCGACCATTGTTACCACAGTCGGAGCACCCACAACAGAATTGCTGATCTCGGTAAGCAAAGTTTCCTTTTGCAGAAGTTGTGTGTTTTATCTTTTGTGTGCCCTGACCCATGGCCCTGGCAATGTTGTTGCATCTCGTATACAAAAATTAGGCAATCTAATATGAAGATATAAATTTTATGGCATTATTTTGTTAAAAGTAATGCTTACTCGCAATTGACGGACTTATCAAGTGAGCACGTAATACTTGTTTTGCCTGTATATATGTGTGAGCTTAGCACCTCTTCGCAACGTTGTTTGGTAAGGACTGTTACGTACCATGTTCTGGGTGATGTGGCGTTTTGCGGTGTAGTGTATGTGCTAAAACGGCTGTCCGCCCCAAGACATATTCAAGCCTCACTCGCGTGCACGCGACTGACAAGGCAGCTCTGTCTTTTCTAGGTGGCACACATGTGGGGCCACTCCCACTCTCCCCTAACACCTTGCTCTCATATTACCGCGAGCGCAGTCCGAGAATGATGCTTAAATGAGTGGATAATCATTTACCAATGTGTTCCTTCAACTAAAAACCGAGTCTCTGGCTGCAAAGGGAAATAATCGCTTCCGATGTGGTTCAACGAAGCATATATATGGTAGGATAATGTGTGTGCATGTGTGAGCTGTTTGTTGCCGGTGTTATATGAGCACACGTTTGACAGGCGGCATATGGGCGTGAGACCAGTCGTGGGCTTTTGATCTGCGCTGTGGTTTTTGCGCGTACCTCGCCTCGGGAACACGGCTACGCGTGGCTATGCACCTGCAGAGTGCCATTGCATCTAATCTGCTCATGAATCAATGTTGAGTGGTGTAAGAAGAGGGATATAGATGAAGTGCTTCGTGTGCTTTTCATGAATTGGAACGAGTTCGTCCACGTTTGCAGAGCCGTGTTTGACCTCGGTGTGATTTGATTGACCGTGTGCTTCGTTTGTACCGTCCTCCAGGCTCATATACTGGTTGGCGTTTTCAGTGAATCCCTGCGTAATTGTTATTAAAAAGGCACTGAAAAAAAGAATTTTGCACCTTGTGTTTTTTATGGCTAGCGGCCCATTTGTCACGGCTGGGAAGCTCGTTTACTTGAGCGTGTGATGGTTCATAATTGGAAGACTGTTCACTTGCCCAGTGAAGTTTCGGTTTAAAGGGCATTGAGTGAGGCGGGACCTAAAGTGATTTTCGTGTAAACATAGCTGGTCACGTCAGCTCTCAAGTCCGTGTTCACATGAGCAGCGCATTGAAAACTCTTTTCAACCAAGGCTTTCAGGGTGTTGTTTTAATCCCCACTGGTACGTTGTAAATATATATGTGTCAGCCCCTCCCTAATATTAGCATGGCCGGGGCAAAGGCATCAGCATTTGCACACCCGTGAAAGTCTATTAGGGGGGTGCCCCTTATTTCTTATGCAGAAGTGTGCTAGAAAGGAGTGCTCGCTAGGACGAGACAGCTAAGACGAACTCGTGAATCGGTGGCCGTTGGTTGTTTACCATTACACCAAGATGGCGTTGATGTTGCGAAGTCGAGCGCTTCTCGTGCAGTTGTGTGACATTCACATCACAATTAAGTTTATTCATGTTGTAGCCTATATTCACCGTCAATAATTTGTAGATGATGCATGTGTCCATAAATATCTATCCCAGAAGTTATCTAGCCTTCAAAATTATGTGTCGGAAATCTCAGAAATAATATACAACTTTCAAAATGTACTCTAGATAATGAAGAAGGTTACCGTTAAGCAAAAAGTGAAAAAAACGTATTCACGGTAAGTAGTGTAACATTCAGGTTTTCTGCTTTTGTTCCCCTACGCCACTAAGATTTTTTACGAATGACATGAACCATCGCCTTCTACAGTGTGTTTACCCGGTAACCTGGAGGCTTGGTGTGAAGGGGACATACATTCACAAGATAATAAATCCCGGGGGGAAAAAGGTAGGTGTTGTTTCAATTGACAGACGTAAATGACTAACATTTTGCTTCGTTTTCCAGATATTTCCATTGTACAAGAGTTTATGGAACTATTTTTATGTGCGTCGTCAACCTGTCAACCTGGATGTTCTAAAGGTGAATCCACTGTCTTTCTGCCTGCAATATTTTCAGAGTTTGCATGGTGGATTTATGCAGAATGTTTTGTTAGACAATCAGATTTTTTTGTGAAAGTCCTGAAATAGTAAAGCTCCTTTCGTTTTCGCACGCGAACTTTACCTCGAGGCAGAAATGCTGTGTTGCATCTGAAATAACACGGAGCTCGTGTCCCAAAGTGACAGGAGCTTTACTGCCACAGCATTTTCACAAAAATGAGTATTTTATATAAAAATAGGAGACCCCGTATAACAACTTATCGTGCTCCCTGTAGCTCTGGCATTGATTGATCTCTGATTTGCTTAAACGTTCAGCATAATGACGCTATTTTAATTGACTTGGTTATAAGATCGTGTAATATGGCCCAGAGTTGCTTAACAAAGTAGTCAAAATAATGCAATAATGTAGGCTATGTGGGACTTTTCATTTGTTTAAAGTCTGTTGTCCATGTTATAACTAAATTTATTGACGGGTAAAGGAACCAGCGTTTAGGTGTTTTTTTCCTATGCCGAATAACAAGGCATAGTGGTCACGCTACTAATTATTCTTATATTTGGTTCAAAGCAGGCGACATGCATGGCAAAAATTGAAACCCGAGTAAGAGTCAGCGAAACAAAATTGGTACCCCTAATGTAGTACCCATAACGCTGTTTATGAAAGAAAGTGCACTCCCTTGAATCAGCCATTGTGAAACAGTTCAGTGCTAAAAGTGGTTTCTCCTATAGCCTGTTGGACCCCCGCATTCTTGCAGATGGACACTACGTACAGACACGTGCAGTGTTAAAGGGGACACTTGCACACAGAGCATGTCTAGATTTCATTTTCTCGCATAAAAACAAGGGCATAGATTTGCATAAAGCTACTGGTGGTAGACAGCTCAGACTTTTTTCGCAAACTAGTAAAGCGCACATTAAAGTATCCCCATCTATTTGTAGTTAGGGGGCCAGCGATAAGAAATGTGCTCATTGGAGGGTTTCCTGTAACAGCGAACGCGTCTGTACATATAGTGTAGTCTAGCACAATGCCAGATATCACTTGAATACCTACTGTGGTAAATGTTTTTAACGTTGCTGTGCGAATTAATCACCACCTTGGTATCACTATTAAATTTGCAAACTTGGAAGGCGTAACATACGTGTTTCATGTAGATTCAAAGCCCTGGATAGAAGATAGCCCAGTTTAACACACAAACACCACTGAAAATAGAATTGAGGGAAAAAGTTGTTCCTATGAAGGTAAAGATTTTCAAACGAGATATAGGCCCCCTGTGAAACTTTCAGAGCAGCGCTTAATATTGCCGAGTATGCAATCCTCTGCTTAATCTAGCAACGAACTGATCTTGTTTGTGTGCTTGTAACTTTATATGGTCTTTTAATGAAGCAAAATTGCTATTTAAGAGCATTTTTGAACATGTGCAGCATTTCACGTCATTGTAGTGATGTTTTAATAATGACACGCCGAGCTTAAGAATGACAAATTTCTTGTTTTCATTATAGAGCCAGTTCAGGATGCACGCGGAGTGACGCCTACACAAGTAGTAGCACACCCATGCACTGATACATCGAGAAAAAGCTAGGTCACAAGCACTTCTGCATATTCTGCAGGTTTACGACGACGCATTTCCATACTTTTTCTCGTCACCTGAAAAAAAATCACATGAACGAAGCTCTAATTCTGTGTTCTGCTTGTTGTAGACAGTTTACTCGCATTGTTCATTACAAAACGCACATTGACATTGAGTGTCATGGGCGACAGTGTAAAGAACTACAACTTCTTACTAATGTTACTACTCATCATATTATGCCTCCGGCAACTCCTACTGATGTGCTTATGGTAGAGGATACTTCACTCTCCAGTCATAGTGAGAGTGTTGAGATGAGTAATGGTATGGAGCACACTCAAAACCTGTGTTCTTCTCAATTGTTGTCAAACCTGTTCTGTTTAACTAGGTGACTCGAGTCTAAGCACAGATGCTCCAAAGTTGTCATCGACACCGTTGTACGCAGCATTTCAGATATTTTTACTCTTGCTGGATCTGCTGTAAATGTACCTTGCATTTCCTCTGACAGGAAAAGAAAGTAACTGTACTATTCTCAGGGAATATATATTCCTCAGAAAGAAGTAACACTGCCATTCAATAAAAAAGCATATATTGTCCCTTTGAAGTCTTTACTAGAAAACCTACTGCAGCATCCTGAGCTAGCACTTATTTTTGAGGCAGAGCTGATACATACAGATGATTAACTACCCAGATACTTAACAGATGACACCAGATATCGGACACGTCCTGTAGCAACCCTTTCTGGCAAGAACATGATTATAATGGTGCTCTACTGTGATGATACTGAACTTGCCAATGCCATTGAAATGAAAAGGGGTTTACGAGGCAAGCCCACAGTTTTTTATGGGACCTTTGTAAACATCAAGCCATGTGATCGATCCAAAGTGAGCAACACTCTTTTTCTGGGTGTCGGACGGTCAAAGGATCTGAAGTCTCAGGCTGCAAAACGAGCACTGCTTGCTGGCTTCAAAGAATCTTTTGGTAGAAATGTGCGAGTAGCGTTTAGAACATGTATGCTGCCAACAGCAGATTTCCACACAGTTTTTTATGAAATACACTGCCCTGTGCGTACTCAAGCTCAGTATGAAAGGCATCTCTTTGAACTGGACGGTGCTATATCCTCAACAGATTTTCAGGAGCTATCAGCGAAATGTGAAATCAACTGCAGGTCTCTGCTTTTAGATGTCACAGGCTTCTCAGTTATGACTGACCTTCTCTACGACCCAATGTACATTTCGCTGGAAGTGTTTGTGCCTTTCGAACTGTCATTGTTTGCTGGGTTTGCTGTGAGGGAACCGTCGTGGCTGACCTTAAAGCAGTTGAATGAATGCATTTTCGAGTTTTCTTTTCGTAGGATAGTTAGCAGCAGTGACTACCCTCGTTGTTTCGAACAAGGCTTCAACGCACCGTCTTGAGCTAGTTCTAGCTCCATGCTTTTGCTGTATTTTCTTTTTATGTTGGATGGCTTCATTTCAACGAGTACTTTGCAAGAACCACATTATGAGTGCCTTCTGCTGTTGTGCATTTTAACGCAGATTTATCTTTCACTCATGATATCACCTCATGCACTTGGCGATCTTTAAAGGCTTGTGGCGAATCACAATGTGCTTTTTGTTCGCTTGTATGGTTCTGAAGCACCTAAGCTCAAGCTGCACATGCTTCTACGCATGGTGTCACAAATAAGGGGCTTTTTTTTCTTTCACATCATCACTGGACTACGCGGTTTGAATGCAAGAACTCTCTTCCAAAATAAAAAAAAAGTTCTGGAATATTAAGAACATTCCACTCTCTGTGGCCGAGTACTTTTAAGCAACCTTGTCCAGTGATATTTGGGAAGGGCCGCAGCAACCCCAGCCCGTGACTAATCAGCTTGAAAAGGGCTCCTTTAAAATCGGCATTTGTTTTTCATTGACAACTGCATTCGTGCCCTGCGGGCCAGATCCCTGCAACGTAGGTGAGAGAGCTACAAGTTTACCATATCCCTAAGAGAAAAATGCATAATTTTCTGCCTACGATGTCATTGTTTTCGGTAAAAAGAAGGCGCCAGTGTTTGGTAAAATAGATGAAAGAAGATATCTTCTTCAATGTAAGTGTTGTAGTGAAAGTGAACAACTCAAGGCGAGTGGATGCATTTCTTTCTTCAGACACTATGCATACATTGGTAATTAAGTCTGATTGACTTTTCTATCCCTGGCCACTCTTTTCGTACAAGAGAAATGGTCTCTGTTACGCCATATTGAAATGCATTCACCAGGTGCCATTCACATAGACAGCGTTGTAAATGGGCATAAAAACATGGTTTTGTGGACGTCTGCTTCAAAGAGTGCAAGAAAAAACAGAACTTGTATGTACAGAAATCAAACAGTTGTTAAATTCTACTCTAGTCACCTGAGTTGACGAAGACTGGAACCTTATTAACCTTTCTTTTAGTTCCTGTATGATTATGAGAATACGTTTCTGTTGTGTTTTATGTATAATAAATTTGTGTTTTTTGTATAATAATTCATTTGCCATTCTCCTCATTATGTAGGTGTTACATGACTGGCTTGTTGAAAACTGTTGATTGTTGATTGTGTTATTTTTAAAGAAATATGTTGTGTAAATGACCACATATTACTTCAACAGTCTCTTACAAGTATAGATGAGTGGTGTCAAAACTGGGGCATGGAACTTAATAGTGACAAAACAGTTCTCTTGAGAATAACAAGAAAACGAACTCCCAGCCTTTATACTTATTTTCTCCGCAATAACCCACTCAAAGACGTAGAAAAATACAAATATCTAGGAGTCACTTTGACAAAGTCACTTACGTGGTCAGACCACATTACAAGCATATGCACGGCTGCACTTAGGAAACTGTGGTTTCTTAAGAGGAAACTTAAATCCTCAACGAAGGAGACCAGATTATTGGCATATAACACCTGCATCCGATCAAAACTTGAATATGCCTCGGTTGTTTGGGACCCTCAATGTAAAAAAGATATTGCCTTGATTGAAAAAGTTCAACGGAAGGCTGTCAGATTTATATTTAGCAAATATAAAAGATATGATTCGCCAACACAACTTATGCAACTGAACGACATCCAAACACTGGAAACTCGCAGGAAAATTAATCGGTTAACGTTCCTACACAAAATTCTTTCCGGTAAAGTTACAACAAGTCTGCCCAACTGTGTGAAACCTCTATCTTCTAGAAAAACAAGACATAAGCATAAATATTCATTGGCGCCAGTTTTTGCCCGTACCACTGCTTTTAAAAATAGTTTTTTCCCTAGGACTATTGCTGACTGGAACTCTTTGCCAATAAGTGCTTTTCAGTCCGAAGATATTGAAAAACAGCTTGAAACTTTTTTTGTTTAGTTCTGAATGATGTATCCATATGGTGTGTATTCGCAGTGCCCGAGTAATGTAGTTAGTTGACTTCTGCTGCGCATGAGTGTTCTGATCACTGTTTATGTGCCGTAACACTGTTGTGCAAGTGCACTATAAGTTGTCTAATTAAGTGCTGTGACATTGTACTTTTTTTGTTGTTGTTGCCCCTCCTGCTTGGGCCTAAGTATAGGCCTGCAGAACCTGTAAATAAAAATAAATAAAAAAATAAAACTTGCCACCATTCTTCGAGTACGTACAGCCTCTATTTCAAGGAAAAGATTTTCCCGAAAGGTTGTATAAGAGCCAGTGTCGCTATATTCTTTGAGTTAGTTATATATTCTTATGTTTACCATAGAGATAATGAGGTGTTTATTTGCTTCTAGATTTTGTCATATGCATGCTTTGTACCAAATACACATGCAATTTTAGCCGTTGCACTTGCGCTTCAAATTGTCGAATGAATTCTCGATTTTCTCTTGTGAAGTGAAACAGGCCAAATTGACTGCAGTAATAAAGCAGAAAGAAGGTGGAATTACAAACCCCTAGCGGATGCCCTTGTCAAAAAGTACCCTTACTGCAAGTGGAAAACGCCTAAGCCATGCACGCGGATTCAGCAAATGAGAAGTGCTGTTCACGTGAGCATGTCATACCATGTTTATTAAAGCTTTTGAAAAATGTGAGAATGAACTAAGCTAGAAGCAAATATTCATAGGTCAGAAGATTACCGCAGTGTCCTTGAAGCGGCATTTAAATAAAGAAATCAGCAGAAATTAGATAGTGCTGAGGTGAGAGAATGTGGTGTAAAATGCTTTAAAATGATTGGCCCATGAGATTAGTGACCTTGCTGAAACTGGTAGATATGGCAGTTTAACATAATGAGATATACGAATTGTGCAGTTCCTAACAAAAATTTTTAACTCTGAGTGCGTTGTACTGAGCTTTTTTTTCCTTTGTTCAGGGTACTCTATCTTGAATAGGCTCCACCATATTTTTATGTTTTCGTGCTCACTCTTTTTTACTGTTTTCCACAGAGTGTCTTCATACGGAGGCTTTCTCTGTAAAAAAAAATTTGCAGCGGAACTGACAGAAAGGAAGTAATCCTGCTCTCTTGAAGAAATCGAGGCCAGAACTACCAAAAGAGGGGGCATTGTGAGAGTTGCAGGTAGGCTGCAATTTTTATTCAATTTTCATGCAAGACAAAAGACTCACGAAGGACGTTTATGTTTTTCAACCTTCTATGTCAATGGGGACTTTAATTGTACAGTCATATTTGTATTTTTCTTTGTTCCAGGTATTGGCTTCGAAGAGCCTAGAAGGGGCCACAATCAACTATAAAAGAATTTCGTACCTCTTGAGAGCCAAAGCATCTGTTTCTCAGTACTGGCACTCAGTAGAGTTGTAAACTCACACACGAAAATTAATCTTATGGCGTTGTATTCAAGGCTCGAATGGTTTTTTTTATACTCAAGGTTTAATATAACATAGGCCTAGCCGAATGACTTGCTTAAATTAAGTTTTTTTAAGGCGCGTGAAGAGAAAATAAGTGTTTTTTTGTTGCTTCTGCCATAGCTTTGTGCTGATTTCTAACGGCGATATCGGTTCACTGTGGACGAAGCGGAGCAACGTCTAAAAAAGTGACACAAGTTTTGTCCAAGAAGAAAGGAAACTTCATTTTTAGAGCTCTCAAATCATTTTCAGGGCTCGTTAGAGTACACACTGATTATTGAGGTCAGTTATTTTTTTTTCTCTGCCTAACGGTATACGAAAAGTGTGAAAGAAGCACTTATAAGTGCTCATGTGTCAAATGACGCGCGAAAAACAGACTTGGGACGACTGCTGAAGGCCTAGCAAATGGCTGCATTTAGCATATAACACTTTTTTGGAGGTCTTTGGTGATTCTAATTTCAGGCTGCTCCACCGACAGAAATCAAAAATTGCTGCACTACATGTATACGTATACAAGGATCAAGCTTGGGTATACATCGGCAGCAAGGATGACATAGTTCCCCTGAAGGAACTGACCTTTGAGCGTGCCGTCGCCATATGCTTTCTTATATACTATCTGAAAACCTCATGTACCCATTTGCTTTTTCGCAGACCCTGAATTTGGTTCAAAAACCTTTAGGACCTCAATAAACTATCCCATACGGGCTTATTTCAAACCGATAAAAGTATTTCTTAGCGCTTTTGAAGAAGAAAAAAAGTCTGATCACTATATGCAATTAGTTGGTCAAACATTATTGCTAAAGATGAATTTGGCAGACGTTTGTCTGTTCCCATATTATATATTTTCCCAGAAGAACTGTTCAGTTATGTATAGCTGAATTACTGTATATTTCTGTATTTTAAATAAAGTGCTTCATGCTTTTTATTTCTCTGACTAATTTGTTTATTTGCTTTGCACCAGGATGAATGTCTGAGACCCCATGCTTTTGCATTAACTCTTGGGTTCCGTGTATGTCGAACAATTTCACATAATTCTCACAGAATTTACCATGCACATGCAGCCCTTTATAAATATTTATTGATTGAAAAGTTTGTGTACCACTAAGCTAAAATCGTGGTATGCCGATATGCCTGTTTCTCATTCAGGGCACTTTTTTTTTCAGATTAAAGAAAGGAAAGTGCCGTTTTGTGAATGGAAGGAATATGGACCCACAACTTCTGCATGTCCCGTGTGATGTTCTTTCTGTAATAGAAGAGTTTAGCAGCGAGGCATGCAGATGTCGTATAAGGTTATTTCCGTGCAGTGATCTGCTTGTAATAAAAGTTACATTTGAAGGTTTGCCGTATAACCTTTCAGCTTAGAAGTTCTTCAAATACCTATACAGACGCAAACGCTATACCTCTCACAAAAGTGACAATTTTAGAGGTTGGTAGTTAATTTTTGCTTTAAATATTTCTCTGTGTCTCACAAAACTACCGTGACTTATATGGCAGAAAATACCATACTAAAAGGTAATGCATAACCTTTAAATTAGACAGATACAAACCTTAAAATTGTATGCCTCTACTAAATGTTACGTGGTTAAGAATTCACCTGCACTTTTAGTCAGCCAAAGCCAAGCCAGAGCCAAGAGTAGGCGTGATAGTAAAGTATAAACGACCTGCCTATTTGTAAAAAAGAAACCTAGAGATACATTAGGGCACAAACAAGTGCATTATCGTGGCATATACTGAAGGAAGAAACACGTTATCCGTGCGCGTGGGTTCTTAGTGATACTCTAGGTACAGCCTGAACTTTATCTCATCAGATGTTTAGTACCCTACAGACGTGAATAGCCTTTGCGACGAAGGAAGAGATTGCATACCTGCGCACAGGCGAACACAAGTTCTCACCCCATCTACGTGCGCTCGACAAGCGAGGCTGCAGTGTTCCAGTGTTGCGCATTCGATGAAAAGGCACAAGGTGCCCGAGCAGTGCACAGTTTCAACTAATACAAGGATATCTTGGGCATTTTGCTCCGCTTTAAGAATATCTTAGTTTCCTTCATATTGACGACCGCTCAACACCTGGCAAAACTGCTTAGTATTCTTGAACATTAATATGGTTGGCAGAAAAAGGCGCTATGCCTTCACTTTTGCATTAACACATTTAGGCTTACACGATGTTAGAGCATCACCATTCGATTAAACAAGCTGATCATGCAGATACTATAGGTAGCGATAGAACTACTCTTGGGGGAATTAGCAGGGTAGAGTATATTACAAGATATGTCACCAAGCTACTAACCCTAGACTTCAGTAACGTGCTTTGCATTTTTATGCAAACTCGAAAACATTTACTACACCTCATAGAATCCCGTGGCGGATTCGCAATATCCTGCCCCTTCCAAGGCGTATATATCTGTGTACCCGAAACAAACGCTCGAAAACATATAGAGCACTAACAAAGAGGGACGTAAGGAAGACGACAAAGCAATGCACTTAATATGTAGCACTCAATATGTTTTCGAGTCGCGTTTACTAAAACACCCAAAAAATGGCAATGCTAAAAGTTTTAAATGCGAAGCAATACTTAGCGAACTTCGGCGACCTTCCGCGTATCTATCTATCTATCTATCTATCTATCTATCTATCTATCTATCTATCTATCTATCTATCTATCTATCTATCTATCTATCTATCTATCTATCTATCTATCTATCTATCTATCTATCTATCTATCTATCTATCTATCTATCTATCTATCTATCTATCTGCCTACGACTTTTAGCTGATGATTGATTTGTGGGGTTCAACGTCCCAAAACCACCATATGATTATGGGTGACGCCGTAGTGGAGGGCTCCGGAAATTTTGACCACCTGGGGTTCTTTAACGTGCACCCTACGACGTTTAGCTCTCCAGGCCATTTCAATAACGGTATCGATACCAAACTTGGTATGGCGTAGCTTGACTGTATTAAGAACATATGTGACTAGTCGCAACATGAAAATGATAACATGTATGTCATGAATGTCATGATGTATATATCATGGTCCTGCAGCTCTTGCGGTGGTTTTGTTCACATGGCATGTTGCAAAACTGGCATGGTATGACAATACTGCATGACGAACGCAGGCGGCCCACGCTAACATGAAAATCATGACACGCGCGTTATGCAACAACATGACTACATGCCACGCTCGTGATGCGCTCGTGGCCGTTTCGCTAGCGTCACTTATAGCAAATTCCGTATAACGGGACGTGAATAGATGACGAAGATATATTACTGGTGCAAACATGATAAACATGAGATGCATGTCATGTAACAACATGGCTACGTGCTACGCTCATGATGCACTCGCGGCCGTTTTGCTAGCTTCACATGTACCAAACTCGGTAATACGTGACGCGAACGGACGACATAGGTAAATGAGACATCCAAACATGATAATCACGACATGCGTGTCATTTACCATTACTGCATGCCACACTGATGATGCACTCGCGGCCGTTTCACTAGCTTCACATATGCCAAATGTGGTATTACGTAACGTGAATGGATGACGAAGGTATGTGACTGGTGCAAACGTCACATACCTTCGTCATCCACGGTGCAACGTGATAATCATGAGATGATTATCAATCAATGATTATCACGGTGCAAACGTGATAATCATGAGATGCGTGTCGTATGGGAACATGACTACACGCCACAGTCAAGGCGCCAATACATTCCAACGTGACGTGGTGCCCGTGCTCACCGGCGTTCATTTCGTCGGGACACGCGAGCGTTGCCAGTTCAGGTGCCGGTCTTGCCAAATCTATACTCGCAAGCGCGTCGGGCTGCGTTGCTTTGGCGCATACGCGTCTTAGCGCGTCCAGCGACCCTCCGTCACGAAAAAAAGGAGACCCATTGTTGTCTGGGTAACGCATCGGGGTGAAAAGCGACATGCTGCATTTTGCGCCGGTTGCCGTCGGGCCGCGCTGACGGACGCTGGTTGCATGTACCTGGCGTCAGACTACAGAGCACTCGCGTTTTACTAGCGTAGCGTCGCTGTGCCCAGTGTGCGCGCACGTCAACGCACCATTGGAGTATATTTGGCCCTTCATGATGCGCTCGCTGTCGTTTTGCTAGCTCCACATATGACGAATTCGGTGTTACGTGACGTCAACGGATGACGAAATATATGACTGGTGCAAACATGATAATCCTGACATGCCTGTCATATAAGAACATGACAACATACCACGCTCATAGCCTGCTCGCGGTCGTTTCGCTTGCTCCACATAAACTAAATTTGGTCTCACGTGACGTGGATAGATGACGAAGGTCAAGATGCATCCAAACATAATAATCATGACATGGAAGTCATGTACTGCATCATTTACCTTGGTCTCACAGTGTTGTTGGGCTGATTTTAAAGTTACATATCAGCATTCCTCATTCGTGATTCGCATGTCATCGATTCCCACTGCACGTGGGATCTGCCAATTTTTAAAGACGACAATCTTTCTTGGGTACCTTTGACGCAAGAAGTTTGATCTGTCTGTCTGGCTGTCTGTCTGTACATTTGTGTGTTTGTTCACTCTTAACGGCACCGGGTACTTGAAACGGCAGACCCCAACCTTAGCACCCACCAATGTTGCTCAAGATTTAGCATCCATACGTGTGCAATAGTCATATAAAAAGCAATTATTGTGCATGTCTGGGGCACCATAACAACAAGTATATATTCTGCATGTGCGTCTTTTACTAGACAAGGCATACATAAATAATTTTAAGGGCCGTAGCGCTTATCGCGCTGCGCTGACCATGCAACGCTTGCACGAAAAGGTGTGTGTTTAGAACGCTTTGCTAAGACGAGACGGTGGTGGCACCTACCCGTCGCCTTGCGTTCAACACCTTATCACCTGTGAGTTACCCGCCTAGGTGGTCTAGTGGCTAAGGTACTCGGCTGCTGACCCGCTGGTTGCGGGTTCGAATGCCGGTTGCGGTGGCTGCATTTCTGATGGAGCCGGAAATGTTGTAGGCCCGTGTTCTCAGATTTGGATGCACGATAGAAAACCCCAGGCGGTCGAAATTTCCGGAGCCCTCCACTCCGGCGTCTCATATTCATATGGTGGTTTTGGGACGTTAAACCTTACATATCAATCAATCACCTGTCAGACGGGCGCGCACACCCATCTCAGAGCCACGCGCTTCGTTTTCCAAGAAAACTGCCAGATGGCGCTCATGTCTCACGTTTGACGTGTCTTATGTGCTCGTTCGCCTCCGCTGCACGCTCGAGGCACCCTAACGCAGCACCTGCAGAATACCCTTCACCAATTTTCTTGCGCAGAACATCAAAAAACATGTTCTGTTCACTTTCTCCACACGCAAGACTATCGTCTTTCGACGACATTTGCAGACTAACATGCAGATACGGGGCAAATTTTTCCTTGCAGTTTTTGTTTATTCAAATGACGTCAGCTTTATGGGGTATACGTCCGGCACCAAAACACCAAAAATACGTCCGGCAAGCCTTCAATTATCATTCTCCAATAAACACTTATTTACCCCTGTAAAGGCGGGTTTTACTTTCGTGTTATACCCTACTTTCTACGACGGAAGGATCAAGCACGTTTCTTCAACGAAGGATTGTTGTTATACTTTTTCATAGTAAGTATTACACTTTCTTACAGATATTCAGGAATGTGTGTATTATAACTTGCCTTATTTGCTAATAGACTGAACACTATTTCTGGAACGTGCAATTATTATTATATTGCTATTTTTATATTAGTGTTATTATCCAATTATGAACTTCTCAACTTTTTTCTTTAGGTTGCATATCTTGTGGTGCTAGGGGCATTGTGCATTGTTTACTTTCATTGTATTCTCATTAAAATTCCTTGATGGACCCTTAAGTACCTCCGTAAGTACGCCAATACAAACGGTGTAAACAAAATTTTCTTTTGATAGAACAAATTGTTGGCGATTATAACGTTGAAATATCCCTCGTTGCTTCCATTCGAAATGATCGTTAGCTGCATATAATTGGCACAAACAGTGTTTGTCATGCCCACAGCACCAGTTTGACACGCAAGAACCGAATGACGTGAAAGTCATCTATCCCATAATGACCATATATGTACGACCACGAAAAAAATAAAACAATAAACAATTCTTGATACAGCCTAAATTTTGCCAGTGGTTCCTCGGCATTTCAAATTTTCTGTGTGCCACAAAATCACCTGCTTGTTACATGACGTCACAAAGCCATAGCGCATCTTCTACCAATTTTAATTAAAGTGGGCAACTGCTGATCACATAAGCAGCGGCTACATATTGTCACGTGCTACAAAAGGTCTTCAACTCGGAAGAACTGAGCTGGCGGGGAGACGCACCGAAAACTGGCAAGATGGCTGCTTCAATAATCAACAACTAACCACGGCATGCGCTGCTTTAGAACATTGTCTTTCATTCTAGCGGGAAGCCATGGCTTGCGCTCGCCGTACCTAGTAGCCAAGTGGCATTATTTTGCTCTGAAAAAAAAATAGGCATCGCTTAGATGCTCGGAAAGTAGAAAGGCAATGTCGGGTCAAACCAACAGAAAATACACGCATGCCAAAAAAAAAACAGCAATCAGGCTCATGTGCAGTCGCACTACCGCGTGAAGTACGGCTTCAGTCGCACTACGTGCAGAATCTCTGAGGAGTGCCTTCGCCGCCGTGGTGAGAAGGCGCCATCGGGGACTACTTCATAGTTCACATCACTCACGCGTCGCAACACTTGGTACGGTTTCAAGTAGCAACTGAGGTGTTTTAATGACAATCCCTGGCGTCGGACTAGAGTCCACACCTAAACGTGATCGCCTGGATGGTATGAAGCTTGTCGATGGCGAGCGTTGTATGCATGCGTCTGTACTCTGCTGGTGCGTAATGTGTAGGCGTGCTAACTGGCGTGCTTCTTCGGCGTATTGGGTGAGCTGCACAGCGTCAGGAGTAATCAAAGCGTCGCAATTCTGTGGAAGCATCGCATGCAGCTTGGTCTGGACCTCACGGCCATAGACAATACGGAAAGGCATGACTCGCGTAGTTTGATGGATGACCGTATTGTATGCGAATATGACGGACGGTAGCACCTGTTCTCAGGTCTTATGCTGGACATCTACGTACATGAATAACATTTCAGTGATGGTCTTGTTCAGTCGCTCTGTCAAGCCGTTGCTCTGCGGATGATATGCCGTGGTCTTGCGATGGCTCGTGTAGCTGAGATTGATAAC
Source organism: Rhipicephalus annulatus (assembly GCA_013436015.1). Classification (NCBI taxonomy): domain Eukaryota; kingdom Metazoa; phylum Arthropoda; class Arachnida; order Ixodida; family Ixodidae; genus Rhipicephalus; species Rhipicephalus annulatus. The sequence goes on from WOVY01004767.1 coordinate 67,174, forward strand.
GTCATGAATGAGCTGGGTCATGAATGCTGTTCCTCTGTCTGTTATTACGCACGACGGGGCGCCATGTCGAAGAACGATCTAGTCCATGAAGAATTGGGCGACGTCGGAAGCCGTAGCGCGTTGTACTGTTTTGTTTTGGCGTACTTCGTCAAATAGTCGGTGGCTACTACAATCCCTTTGTTGCCGGCAGATGATAGCGGAAAGGGCCCCAGTAAATCCATTCCTATCTGATCGAATGGTGCTTACTCTAGGTGGTTCTATTGGTTGAAGAAGCCCCGCGCTTCATTGGCGGGGATTTGCGGCATTGACATTCTCGGCAGCTTTTTGACGTAACGCTTTACGGATGCGGAAATGTTAGGCCAGTAGTACGCTTGTCGAACTCGAGCGAGAGCTCGAGAGGAACCCAAGTGACTAGATGTGGGCTCATCGTGGCAGGCGAGAAGAATTTCGTCAAACATGTCAGTTGGCACAACTAGAAAACAGGTTCTCTCATTGCCGTCGGAGTTTTTCTTATACAGGAACCCATCTCGCAGACAGAATGACGACAGACCTCGAGACATACATAGAGGTCTGGAAGAGTTGTGTCCTTTAAGGTTTTCGATAACTGCGCCAATTTCTTCGTCCGCGCACTGTCGTGTAATCAAATCCATTGTAGTAAGGGCCCAAAGAAACTACCGTCATCTTTGGTGTCGTGGCCACAAACTTCGACACGTGCACGGAACAATGAATCAGCATCTTCATGCTTGCGACCCGATTTGTAAGCGATCGTCACATTGTAATTCTGCAGAAAGACTCCATCGTGCCAGTTGTCCACACGGGTCCCGTAGTTTGGCTAACCAGCACAACGAATGATGGTTCGTCACTACCTTTAAGTGCTGTCTGTAAAGGTAAGGCCTAAAATTTATCGTAGCCCATACAACAGCGAGGCACTCTTTCTCTGACGTGGAGTGTAGTTGTCCTCGGCACAGGAAAGAGTGTGGCTAGCGTACGCTATCACCCGCTCTGTACCCTCTTGTTGTTGGGCGAGGACAGCACCAAGACCCATATTGCTGGCGTCAGTATGAATTTCAGTATCAGCCTCTTGGTCAAAGTGAGCGAGGACTGAAGGTGTCTGCAAGCGCCCTGTAGTTCAGAGAAAGCTGCGTCCTGTTCTTCCTCCTAGGCGAATGGGACATCTTCACGAGTGAGTCTATAGAGCGGTTAAGCTAATCCTAGAAAAATTGGCTATAAAGTGGCGATAGTACGCACAGAGCCCTAGAAAGCGAAGTACTGCATTTTTATCACGTGCACGGGAAACGAGGCCACGGCGGTATTTTTGTCAGGGTCTGGTCAAATACCATCCTCACTGACAACATGGCCGAGAAACTTAAGTTCCTTGTAACAGAAGTGGCATTTTTCTGGCTTCAGTGTCAGGTTAGCAGAGCGGAGTGCTTCCTGCACATTCTACAGACGCTTCAGGTGCTCCTCAAAGGTCGCAGAAAACACAACATCATCCAGATAAACTAGGCACGTGTGCCACTTTAGACTGGTAAGAACAGTGTCCATCATTCCCTGGAATGTCGCACGTGCAGAACAGAGAATGAAGGGAAGCACTTTTTTTTAATCATTGTGACCTTTATTCAGTACAGTATAGTGCAAGTAAAAAGTTTATATTATACAGAAGGAGGTCCCAAAGTAAGAACTGTCAGGGGGACCTCCTGTGAATTCATGTATAAAAATATAGAACAAAGATTGCCAACTAAGGAAAAGCTGCAGAAAAAAACAGCACTTTGAATTCATAAAGGCCATCCGGTGTAACAATGGCGGTTTTTTCATGATCTCGTTCATCAACTTTGATCTGCCAGTAGCCATTTTTCAAGTCTATCGATGAAAAATACTTGGCCTGCCAAAGTCTCTCGAGGGAATCGTCCATGCGGAGCAGCGGATAGACGTCTTTTTTAGTCACACTGTCAAGTTTCCTGTAGTCCACGCAGAAGCACAGTGATACATCTTTTTTCTTCACGAGCACGATCGGAGATGACCAGGCACTCTTCGAAGGATGGAAACGCCATCTTGTAACATCTCTTCGACTTGATCATTTATCAAGTCACGTTCCTTTGCTGAAACACGGTACGGGTGTTGTTTTATGAGCGAGGCGTCGGTATACGTAAATATTCGGTATTAGGTGATCAGTGTCTGATGAACCTACGAGGTGGACGCGAAACACTCTTTAAATAGATATAGCACTTCACAGAGCTCGGTCTGTTGTTGTTCCGTGAGGGTCGAGTTGATCAACTTTTGCAAGTAGTGAAGTCACGTCGCTTGGTGTCGGTCGAAGCCCCTCATTGGCTGATGTAGATGAAAAGCATTCAGAAACGTCTGCGATAGGATAGACAAATCTGATGGCAGTGTCACGAAACAGGTGCCGGTACTCGTTACTGAAATTACTCACAAGTAGGGCACAGTGTCCGTCATGAAGCGTGACGAGGCTGCGTGCAGCGCAGACACCTAGCGCAAACAAAAGCGCCAAGTTGCCTTAGGCGACAACCTCACCTTCCCGCAACTTATCGGAAACCATATCAACTAGGACGCTTGAATGCGGAGGCAACGTGGTGCTGTCGGCAGAAAGGCGCAAATTGCTGTTACGGATGTCGTCAGATTTGTCGGACGATGCAGCTCTCGAAAACGTCGAGGTACGCTCTCGAAGATCGACAATAGCGCCATGCTCCCGCAAAAAGTCGACTCCCAGGATTAGGTCTCGAGAACAGTCACAAAGTACGAGGCAGCTGGCGAGAAACGTACATCTCTGAATGCTCACTCTAATAGTGCACATGCCGATTAAGGTGACTACGTGCCTGCCGGCAGTACGAATTTGAGCTTCGTACCAAGGCGTAACAACTTTTTTCATGTGCACTGCTAGTTTTCCGATCATGATCGAATAGTCCGAACCTGTGTCCAATAATGCACTAACGTCGTGGTGACCATCGACTATTACATGTACATCCAAAAGAAATCTGCTTCTGGCTTTCGTCGCTGTAGTCGGGGGATCGCTCCGGGTCCGTGCTTGCGTCGGTGGGAGGCTTTGCTTGCGTCGAGTGTCAGTGGCCTCGCTTCCGAAGGTCGTTGTCGTTTGTTTTCCCGCCTAGGGCTTGGCGAGCGTGCCGGCGCCACTCCTGGGAGGCTCCAAAAATTTAGAGAAGATCGCCTTGGAGATGCGGACCGCAACGGCCACCGCAATGGCATGCACTGTTGCGAAAGGCTTTTGGTCATTCACCGATTCTTGACCGTGGCGAGTCAATGGCAGAACCCTGTAGTCAGAGGTAATGATAGGAACATTCCCGGTACACATGTCCAGCTTCAGAACAGTGATAACACAGTGGTCGTCTGTACAGTGTGCGCCATACGTCAGATTTTCTGGGAAGCGGCTGTCGATTTTCCAAGTGCTGAATTGGCTGCAGCAAAGGAAGCGCATCCTCAGGCATAGGATTAACGAAGCACGGCGAAGCAGGAATATATCAACTGGCCGCTTCTGCGTATGATGCACGATGTGGCTCTGTCGGAACAGATGGGACATAACTGGAAGGCGGCATTTGGAGAGCTTGTCGTACTTCGTTTCTGATGAGGCTGCAAATAGACCCTGCAGTTGCTTGGGAATGGCACTGAATCTTTTGTAGTTCGTCGCGCACCACCGATCGAATGAGGTCGAAAAGAGACTCGATGTTGATGCTGCTTCCTGCGCCTCCGATCTGACCTACTGCCGAAGCGACACTCACTTGCCTGTCGTACACAGTAGATCGGTGCTGCAGCACTTCTTCCATAAATGTGGCTTCGGTCGGAAATTCTGCCATGGTCTTTGGGGGACAGCGAAGGAGGCCAGCGAAAAGCTGCTCTTTCACTCCTTGCCACTAAATGACGGACCTTCGTTTCTTCCGCCAGGTCGGAGTCGGCTCGACCAAAGAGGCTCGTCATCTCCTCGACGTACATCATGACGCTTTCATTCGGCATTTGGAAGCGCGACTGAATCGCTCGCTCGGCTCGTTCACGGCGATCGGGATTTGCCAACTCTCGAGCAAGTATCGACGAAAGATGCTCCACGAGGGAAAAGTCTCACGGTTTTCGTACCACGTACGAGCGCCGTCCTCTATGTTGAAATACTTGTTCCTAATCTTGTCGAAGTCGGTCCAACCATTGTAATCGGAGACCCGTTCGAACGGAGCCAGCCAGTCTTCGACATCCTGCAAGTCGGAACCGTGAAACACCATCGGCACACGTGGCTTCCACAGCGTATGAGGCGTGGCTGTAGCGCTTTCCAGTGCGTTGGAGGCTGCAGCGTCTTCCCTAGCGTTCTGAGGTGTGACAGACGACATCTCGGGAAGAGGTCCACGCTCAGGAGGTAGTCCTCAGAGTCTTCTGCTTGAGCGGTGAACAGGTGTTGTCACTGCAGATACAGGGCTACTTGGAGGCGTTTGCGACATCGGCTGGGGGTTACCCAGCAGCTCCACCAGTTGTCGCGTGCTATAAAATGTCTTCAACTCTGAAGAACTGTGCCGGCGGGGAGACGCACCGAAAACTGGCAAGATAGCTGCTTCAATAATTAACAACTAACCAGAGCGCGCGCTGCTTCAGAACATCGTCTTCCATTCTAGGGGGCAGCCATGGTTCGCGCTCGCCGTACTTAGCAGCCAAGCGACAATATAGCATGGTGAGACGGACTATGAGTTGATTAAACTATTTTCACTTTCAGCATAACAATGTTTAGTAGTTCGTGCGCGTATACATATCTTTGAGCTCATACTTGCTGAGAGAAACAGGAATAAAGAGAAATAAGGAACGCTGCACGTGTGTGCTTCTTTGCTTTCCGAGATGTATTTTGAGCTGTAAAGAACAATTCAATTTGAGTCAAAAGCAACTAGCCCGATTCCTAAGTAAGCCTCCATAGTGCTAAAAACCACGGTCTTTCACTTTCTCCCTGCTCCACTGGGTCAAGTGGTGGGGCAAGCTTACAAGCTCAGCTTCCTACTAAGCTCGAGTCTATAAACACGTCACCATAAGCAACGCTGGTCAGGTTTATCAGAGACTAAACTGGAAACATTTTTTGGCGTTATTTTACGCAAAAACTTACACATACAAAAATTGGCAGATACCACGTACAGTGGGAATCGATGATATGCGAAGTAGGAATGAGAAAGGTTGGCATGTCGCTTTAAAATCAGCACCACGTTACGAGGTAGAGGTAATAGTGCCGTACATGACTTCCGTGTCATGATTATCATGTTGGAAGGTGTCGTTTATCTTCGTCATCCATTCCCGTGATGTGATACAAAATATAGTATATTTGGAGCTAGCGAAACGACCGCGAGCACGCTATGAGCGTGCTATGCTGTCATGTTCACACATGACACGCGTGTCAGGATTATCATATATGCGCAAGTCGTATACTTTCGTCAACCATTGACGTCACCTATTACTAAATTTGATATATGAGAAGCTATAAAAAAATGCCCGCAGCTTCCCTCGGGGGAACACTGAGGAGGATGCGGAGCATATTGTCACGTCGCTCCAGGGGATGTCGACAAGGTCTATTGATGTCCGAGCAACAGGGCTCTAACCAAGCGCGCCGGTTGGGCTTGTCTTCTAGAGCGGGGGTTCACGCGCACTTCTTTCTTCTTCGTGGTGTGTGCCTTCACCTTGGCATACGACCCACTACTAGAAGCAGGTGGCAATATTCCTCCTCAACAAAAAAAAGAAAGAGCATCGTCCCGATGCTGTAAAGTTATTGAAAAAAAAACCAAAACAAAGTAGGTTAGAACAATGAAAAAGGGCACCAATAATCAAATGTTAGACGCGATAAGTTCACCAATGATGAGGCAATCGTCGGAGCACAAATAAAAAAAAACACAGGAAAAGTGGTCTTTTAGAAACGCGCAAAATAGGGCTTCATGCGCACCACGTGAACTATGTCAGAGGTCGGTTGTTTTCGTTGTGCCCATCGTGACGACGTAGCGTCCGGAACCACTTCGTAGTTTACGTCGCTCACGCGGCGTATTACTTTATACGGACCGAAGTATTTGCTGAGCAACTTTTCGGAGAGGCCACGGCGCCGAACAGGGGTCCAAACCCAAACTTGGTCTCCCGGACTGTAAGATACGTCATTGTGACGCTTATTGTAACGTCGTGCATCGACCTGTTGCTGCTGACCAATGTGTAGCCGGGCGAGCTGGCGAGTTTCCTCGGCACGCTCTGCAAATTCTTCTGCGTCAGTTGTTAATCGATCAGCGCCTTCATAAGGAAGCATCGCATCCAGCATCGTCTGAACTTCGCGGCCGTAGAGAAGGCGAAACGGTGTAAATAGGGTTGTTTCTTGAACGGCGGTGTTATAAGCGAACGTCACATAGGGCAAAATGCGATCCCATGTTTTGTGTTGGACGTCGATGTACATGGCGATCATGTTTGTGACTGTCTTATTTAGTCGCTCGGTTAAGCCGTTGCTCTGCGGATGGTAAGCAGTCGTCGTTCGATGCCTAGTGTTACTTAGCCGAAAAACTTCATCAATAAGTTGTGCAGTGAACGCTGTTCCTCTGTCGGTTATCACTGTAGATGGAGCACCGTGGCGCAGAACAATGTGGCACATGAAGAACTGTGCTACCTCAGAAGCCGTGTCTCGTGGTATCGCCTGTGTCTCAGCATAGCGGGTCAAATAGTCAGTTGCAACAATGACCCATTTGTTGCCGTCGGACGATAAAGGAAATGGGCCGAGAATGTCCATGCCGACTTGGTCAAATGGCTTGTGGGGTGGATCAATTGGCTGAAGTAATCCAGCCGGCTTGCTTGGTGGCGACTTTCGACGCTGGCATTCACGACAGCTTTTAACGTACTGCTTCACGCTTGCTGAAAGTCCGGGCCAGTAGTACGCCTCACTTACTCTGGCGAGCGTTCGCGAGTAACCTAGATGACCAGATGTGGGTTCATCATGGCACGCGGAGAGGACTTCGTCCTGCATGTCCTTCGGAACGACGAGGAGGTAAGCGCGGCTCGTAGAACGGGCGTTTTTTTTATACAGGACATAACCTCGGAGGCAGAAAGACGTCATGACACGAAATAGATGGCGAGGTATAACGGCGCTATGACCCTCCAGATAGTCGATGAGCGGTCGAATCTCTTCATCCTCTCGCTGGCGTCTGCTCAAGTCAGATGAGCTAAGGGCGCCCAGGAAACCATCATCGTCGTCTTCTTCTTGATTGACTAAAGGTATGGGTGCACGCGACAGCGTATCAGCGTCTTCATGCTTCCGTCCAGACTTATATACGATGGTAACGTCAAATTCCTGTAGACGCAAGCTCCATCGGGCCAGTCGTCCAGAGGGATCACGAATGTTTACCAACCAGCAGAGGGCATGGTGGTCCGTCACCACTTTAAATGGACGACCATAGAGGTACGGGCGAAACTTCGTGATCGCCCACACTACTGCGAGACACTCTTTTTCTGTGGTCGTGTAATTCACCTCGGTACGGGACAGTGAGCGGCTGGCATAGGCAATGACTCGTTCTTTGCCGTGTTGATGCTGGACGAGCACTGCGCCGAGGCCGATGTTACTGGCGTCAGTGTGCACCTCTGTGTCAGCATCATCGTCAAAATGCGCAAGAACAGGGGCTGACTGCATCCGCTGTCGTAGCTCGGCAAAAGCAGCCTGTTGTTCGGTAGCCCATACAAACGGTGTGTCGTCGCGTGTAAGGCGAGTCAAGGGTTCCGCTATCTTCGAAAACCCTCTAATAAATCGTCGATAGTAGGCGCACAAGCCCAGAAAGCGTCGAACAGCCTTTTTGTCTGTAGGATGCGGAAATGCGGCTACAGCGGCAAGTTTGTCGGGGTCGGGTCGAACTCCTTTCGCGTTGACTACATGGCCAAGGAATTTGAGCTCTTCATAACCAAAGTGACACTTCTGCGGTTTGAGTGTAAGATCTGCTGATTGAATAGCCTGTAGCACACTCCTGAGGCGATGAAGATGTTGCTGGAAGGTTTCAGAAAAAACGACAACATCATCAAGGTATACGAGACAAGTTTGCCACTTCAGACCAGTAAGCACAGTATCCATCATTCGCTGGAAGGTTGCGGGCGCTGAGCACAAACCAAAAGGAAGGACTCGAAATTCATACAGGCCATCAGGGGTAACAAAGGCCGTTTTCTCGCGATCTCGCTCGTCAACCTCGATCTGCCAGTACCCGCTTTTTAAATCCAAAGAGGAAAAATAGTGGGCGCGGCGTAATCTGTCTAAAGAGTCGTCGATGCGTGGCAGCGGGTACACGTCCTTTTTAGTCACGCTGTTCAGCTTCCGGTAATCGACGCAAAAACGTAGCGTTCCGTCTTTCTTCTTGACTAGGACGACCGGAGAGGACCACGCACTGTTGGAAGGCTCGATGATGCCGTCGTCAAGCATTTCTCGAACTTGCGTACGAATGGCTTCTCGTTCCTTCGCTGACACACGGTAAGGCTGTTGGTGTACTGGGCGAGCGTCGTCGTAAGTGATGATTCTGTGCCTAGTGATCGAAGTCTGGCGCACCTTAGAAGAAGCAGCGAAGCATGACTTGAATTCAAGCAAGAGTTTTCGCAGTGCTGTCTGGTTCTCTGGTGTGAGGTTAGAATTAATGTCGATATTGTTTAGAGACGTATCGGCGGCCTCCACTGCGTCCGACGAGAAGCAGATGGGAACGGTACTTAATTCATCTGCAAACGCTAACGAAGTGCCACGAAAAAGGTGTCGGTGTTCGTTGCTGAAATTTGTAACGAGCAGTTGAGATCGGCCATCACGTAGCTGTATGATACTTCTAGCCACACAAACACCTTGAGACAGCAAGTGTTCAAAATTACTTTCTGCAATCGCTTCACCATTTCGCAATCCACAGCATGTGACGTCGACAATAACACTGGCTCTTGGAGGAAGCGTTATACTTTCAGCAGAAACACGAAGAATGTCGGCACGTTGTTGGTCGTCCTGCTTGTCGATTGCTCGGTCGGCTGAGAAGGTGATGCGATTCTCTTGAAGGTCAATGACAGCTCCATACTCCTGCAGGAAGTCAACACCAAGAATAACGTCGCGTGAACATTCACGGAGCACAAGGAAACTTGCTACAAAAGTATAACCGCAGACCCGAACTCTGCTCGTGCAGGTTCCAAGCGGAGAGACGGTGTGGCCACCAGCCGTTCGAATCACAGAGCCATGCCAGGGCGTGATTACCTTCTTTAGTAGTCTGGTCATTTTCCCGCTTAGTATAGAATAGTCAGCCCCGGTATCAACTAAAGCACCTACTGCATAACCGTCTATCAGCACCGGTATATCCAGAGAAAGCCGCACATATCGCTCAGTCGAATCCACACCCTTTACTGTTAGCGTCGATCGGAGGTCTTCAGCACGTCGACTGCCAGCGACCTCGCCTCCAAGGGTCGCTTGCGTTAGTTTTCCCGGCGGGGACTGGGGGACCGTGCGCCAGCATGGCGCTGTGGCGAAGATGAAAAGCGCCTCGGCGACGGTGAGCGCGGCTGCCGTCCAGAAGGCGGTAGCATGCGCTGTTGAGCCAGGTAGTCCTCAATGTCCCGGGGTCGCTGGCCATACCGAGGAGGCGCTGAATATACTGAAAAGCCGCGCAGCCCGAGGCGCCGGTATGGACACTGGCGGTACAAATGGTCCGCTTCACCGCAGTGGAAGCACAAAGGCCGGCGATCAGGAGTGCGCCAAACATCAGATTTCCGAGGCGAAGCACGTCTGTCGTCAAGGTAGTGCGCTGGTTGTTCCGCAAGATGCACAGGGTTGGCGTAAACGAGGGGTGGGGGCGCGCGTGTGTTCTCGTAGTACCGTAGAGGCTGCGCCGACTGAAGTGAAACTGTAGGAGGTGCCTGAACAAACAGCGGGGAAGAGGAAGCTGGGCGCTTCAAGGCTTCCGCATAAGTCGCACGGTGGTAGTCAGCCGGGTCCGGTGCGGCGTTATCCAGACTCACAGTGTCACGCAGGGCATGATGCAGCTCGTCCTTGACGATACTTGCAATAGAACTCACCGTAGGTAGTGGTGGTGTGGCAGCCTTTTGCAGCTCCTCGCGTACTATAGAGCGGATGAGGTCGCGCAGACACTCGGTGTTGTTCCCAAAAGTCGTGGGAACTTGAGCAGTGGACGTGCTCACTTGCCGGTCATACAGGGTGGATCGATGCTGAAGCATCTTTTCCATCGTGACGGCTTCAGACAAAAACTCGGCGACCGTGCTCAGAGGGCTCCGTACAAGGCCAGCGAAAAGCTGCTTCTTAACTCCTCGCATCAGGTGACGCAACTTCTTTTCCTCTGTCATACCTGGATCAGCCCGTCGGAACAGGCGCGTCATATCTTCCACATATGTCATGACAGTTTCGTTGGGCATCTGGATGCGGGCCTGGATCGCTCGCTCCGCTCGTTCGTGGCGATCAGCACTTCTGTAAGTGTCCAACAGCCGGCGGCGGAATTCGGGCCACGATGTCATCTGTTCCTCGTGATTCATGTACCAGGTACGTGCTCCATCCTCCAAATAGAAGTACACACGCCGTAGTTTCGCCGTGTCGTTCCAGTCGTTCAAAGCAGCCACGCGTTCGAAGTCGACCAACCAGTCCTCGACGTCTTCGAGCTCGGTGCCATGAAACGGTGTCGGAACCTGTGGACTTTCGAGGGTGTACCGAGTCACCGGGGGGTTTCCCGTTCCTGTTAAAGTGGTTTGAACGGACGTGCTCATCATACTGGTGTGAACTGTGGGGTCAGCTTCGGGTGGCAATCCCCTGATCCTGCGGCTTGTCCGATGAACGGGAGTGTGGACTCGCACTGGGCTTGTGGTGCTGCTTCCAGGAGGGGTTTGAAACATCCGTGAGGGGCTACCCAGCACCTCCACCAATTGTCACGTCGCTCCAGGGGATGTCGACAAGGTCTATTGATGTCCGAGCAACAGGGCTCTAACCAAGCGCGCCGGTTGGGCTTGTCTTCTAGAGCGGGGGTTCACGCGCACTTCTTTCTTCTTCGTGGTGTGTGCCTTCACCTTGGCATACGACCCACTACTAGAAGCAGGTGGCAATATAATTGGTTAACGGGGTGTTAAAGTGCGACTTAGTTGGGTCGATGGCTAAATAGGTTAACGTGGTGGTGAAATGGGGTGTTAAATTGCGACTTACTTGGGTCGATGGCTAAATTGATTAACGTGGTTGTAGGAGGGGGTGTTAAATGAGTGAACGCGTACACACGTATGCGAAAGGGCGGCGCTGGTCGAAGGGACGTCGATCATTGTGTTTGTGGATTCGTTGGAATTAATTTCACCGCGACCTTGGACGTCGACGCGCCGTACAAACCAACCGACGAGCGGCAACTGAGCGAGCGAGCGCCGACCTTGAGTATATATACAGCGCGACGGCGCATGCACTGTCAGCTGTTGAATGTTCTCGAAGCGCGACGGCGCATGCGCGTCCACTGGAGAATCAGGAGAATTGTAGAATGTTCTCGAAGGGGAGAAGCGCGCGCGGCACAGATGGTTGGTGACGGTGCATGCGCGCGTCAGCTGTCGAATGTTCGAGAAGGGGGAGAAGCGCAACGGCGCATGTGCGCGCGTCAGCTGCCGATGTTCTCGAAGCGCGACGGCGCATGCGCGCGCGTCAGCTGCCGATGTTCTCGAAGCGTGACGGCGCATGCGCGCTTCATTATAAAGCTAGCGAATGTTCGTGAAGAGGAGAAGCGCACGCGGTGTGTAGAGGAAGAAGGGTGCACAGATGGTGGGGGAGTGAAGTGCGCGCGGTGTGTAGAGGAGGAAGGGATGCACAGATGGTGGAAGGAGGAGGAAGCTTGCGGACGGCGCCGCACTACAAGCCTCGAGTATTAGATGCTCCTCATCTAAAACGGCCACGAGCGCATCATGAAGAGCTTAATATACTCCAACGTAGTGTTGACGCACCCGCACGCTGGGCACAGTGACGCTACGTTAGCACAACGCGAGCACGCTACAGTCTGACGCCAGGCGCGACTGGCACGAGCAGCGTCCGTCGGCGCGGTCCGACGGCATCCGGCACAAAATTTGACACTGCATTATGCACCGATGCGTTACCCAGACAACACAGCGTCTCCCTTTTTTCGTGACAGAGGGCCGCCGGATGTACTGAAACAGGAATGCATTGAACCAACGCAGCGCGGCGCGTGCCTGTGAGTGCATGGCAGGACCGGTGCCTGGCGAGGCGTCGGTACCCGACGAAATGAATGACGGTGAGCACTCGCAGCGCGTCACTTTGGAATGTATTGGCACCTTGACTATGGCATATCGTCATGCTCTCACATGACACGCATCTCACGATTATCATGTTTGCACCAGTAACATACCTTCGTCATCTATGTCACGATTATCCTGTTTGTATGCGTCATTTATTTATGTCGTCCGTTTGCGTCGTGTATAACCAAGTTTGGAACATGTGAAGCTAACGAAACGACTGCGAGTGCATCATGAGCGTAGTTTGTAGTAATGCTGTTACATGACACGCATGCCAAGTTTATCATGTTTGCACCTGTATCATATCTTCGTAATACATTCACGTTCCGCATTACCAAATTTGGTATAAGTGATACTAGCAAAATGGCCGTCAGCGCATCATGAGCGTTATATGTAGTCATGTTGTTACATAACACGCGTCTCATGGTAATCATGTTGAACCAGTCACATGTGACGCTAGTGAAATGCCCGCGAGCGCATCATGAGCTTGGCATGTAGTCATGTTGTTACACGACACGCATGTCAAGATTTTCATGTTAGGGTCTGTCAGCTGTGTTCGCCACGGAATCATGTCATACCAGACTTGTTTTGCAACATGCCATGTGAACGGAACATCCGCAAGACCTGCACGACCATGAAATGTAAACCATGACATTCAGGACATCCATGTCACGATTTTCAATAAATGACTAGTCGCTTATGCTCGCCATACAGTCATATTATGCCGTACCAAGCTTGGTATCGATACCGTTATCGAAGCGGCCAGGATAGTTGATTGATTTGATTGATTGATTTGTGGGGTTTAACGATCCAAAACCACCATATGATTATGAGAGTCAACGTAGTGGAGGGCTTCAGAAATTCCGACCACCAGGTGTTCTTTAACATGCACCCAAATCTGAGTACACGGGTCTACAACATTTCCGCCTCTATCGGAAATGCAGCCGCCACAGCCGGGATTTGATCCCGTGACCTGCGGATCAGCAGCCGAGTACCTTAACCACTAGACCACCGCAGCGGGGCGGCTAGGAGAGTTAAAAGTCGCAGGCTGATAGATAGATAGATAGATAGATAGATAGGTAGATAGATAGATAGATAGATAAATAGATAGATAGATAGATAGACAGATAGATAGATACGCACAAAGTCACCGAAGTTCGCTAAGAAATGCTTCGCAATTAAGTAATTCTTTTCACTTATCGGCTTGCAACAGCTTCGAAAGATCAGCGGGGATGATATCTTCTTTTCGAAGAAAATTATCTTCCGGAAGCAGCAATTGGTTTGACTGGTTCATAGAAAGTTTGCTCGAACATATCGGTAACTGCATCGAGAAGACAAAGATAAAAGCATGAACGAGTGATGTAATAGTAGAAAAACCCCTGTTCAGCGGTTGCATGCTCTGCAATACTTTAGCACAAGACAGGAAAGCATCGCATAGAGGACCTGAACTGCGAAGAGCCTATAAGAAAAACAACCACTGCGGAATGTTGGCGAAATTTCATTATGTTGTAACACGGCTTCGTAACATTTTCATCGTTCCGTAAGAACATAATTGAGTGATTACTGTTGTGAGCGGAAACTTCACCTTACTTTGTGGTTTCCCCAGCGTTCAGCCAATAGTGAGCACTGTCGAGACGGGGGGGGGGGGGGAGATCAGCTTTCCTCACTTTTCTCAGTGCCCCCCCCCCAAGTGATACGCCTAATTTCTTGCCATTATGATTAAGCTGTGGCAAAACCAATTCTGGAAATCGTGACATTCACCTACTTCATTCTCACGTGAGTCCCAGTTACTTATGGTAATCAATAAACACAGTTCTTTTAGAAACAAGTTATCAAACGGTGCACTTGGTCCTGACAGTACCTGAGATTCTGTATATGTACCCATAATACACGTGAAGTATGGAAGTCTGAAGCAGCGAAAAAAAAAAAAGATACCCTGAAATCTCAACTTAGTGGCTTGCGCCGCCACCTGTTGCGCTCTGTACGCACTTTGCATGATCAGACATAGGCTCCGAAGTGAGCGACATGCACTCGAGTCTCTAAGGATGCTGTTTACAGTGCTGCCAGCTTGCGGAGGAAGACGAAAACAGTAGCTCACGTCGAATATCTTAACCGAGCCAAGCCTTTCATGTTCAACGGCGCCGCTGATTTAAACTTAAGGTACTCCACGAAAACTGCGAATCAAAGACATGGGATCGTGTATAATCTGGTAACGACCAAAACTCACGTAGCTGTTGTTAAATACCCATATTGACTCTCCCAACCCTCACCGCAGTCGTGGCCTATTGGATAGGACGCCCGGCTCGACTGCGGGAGGTGCGTGGTTCAAACCCCACCGCCGGACACCCACCGGTCTATAAGAAGGGTACAAGCAGCCCCCCGGCCAGGCGTGCGGCTTTCCTGGGTGCGGTGCTTGGGGAAGATTCGCACAGACCGCTATGCTTGCTGTGCAAGAACAAAGACCACTCACAAAACAAACACCACTCTCAATATCCCCTCCCCTGTCCGTAACAGCTGCGGTGGTTACGGGCTCTGCTGGCGAATCTTTTTTTTTGTTTGTTTCTTGAATAGAAAGCGAGTATGCTGCTGCATATGCTTGTATTTCTGAACTGAGCTACCAGCCTGCCGGCTTGTTTGTTTGTTTGTTTGTTTGTTTGCTTGCTTGCTTGCTTGCTTTGCTGTGTATCGTTCAGCGAGATCGCGCAATGCAGGATTCAACAAACTCACACAATTCAGAAAAGTGGAGCCATTAACAGCTCTAAGCCGAAACCAATGTGCGGAAAGTGAAATGCATCAAAGAGCTTACAGTCCGTGTCTCTCCTCAGCTCACGACCCGAACGGATCTTCGCTGCATCGGAATAGTCATGCAATTCGATGTAAACTTCGTCATTCGCGCACGGATGGACGGCGAGCGTCAGCACTGAGAACTAGGTTCTCGGTCGCACTTGACAAGAGCGGACTGAATGACGAAGCAAAGAAACAAATCCTTGACTAGAGGAACTTGTTTCTTTCCGTATGCGCGAGGAACTTGTTTCTTTCCAATTGTCAGTGTAGAAGTCTATGTAGATACGTATTGCATTATTCTGATTTATATACAGCACCCCACGTCTCATGATTCTGCGAGCGCAATCTGATTCGTATTGCCTAAGCACGATGTTACGAGGTAGCAAAGATTTTGCTTCACTGGTGCGTTGCCTTGCAAGGAACTTCTCTTAAGGCGCCAGTCTTTCTTGGGGCACTTTGACGCAAAAACTTTGGTCTGCCTTTTATTGCTTGTCTGTAGAAACATATCTGAGACGACAAAATCCAACCACATTTGCAGCACCCACTAATATTGCTCTAATTTCTGCGTTCATACTTTTGCAACTGTTCGATAAAAGAAAAATATTCCGCTTATATGAAGCGCAGTATCAATGTGTCAATAATCTGCGGTGTGTTTCTTCATGCTAGAGGAGGCAGACATAAGTATTTTAAAAAACCGTAGTGTTTATCGCGCTGCGCTCAGAATGCAGCGCTATGAACGAAAAGAAAAGTGTTTCGTACGCTTCGTTAAGACGACGCGGTAGTGGCACCTACCCGTCGCCTTGCATGTTAGCCAAATTGGCCTCAGAGATAAGAGCGCACGCTTCACACTTACCATTTCAGAGGCGATCTTTTTGTTTCGCCCCGTAACTCTCAGATGGCGCGCGTACCTCACATCGTTTATCTCGCGCAGAACACAAAATAAACGTTTTGTTCACTCTCTCCAGACGCAAGACTATCGTCTTTCGAGGACATTTGAAGTGAGACATGAAGATATGGGGCCAATTTTATTGTTTTACAAATATGTCATACGACAGGGTGATTCCTGACTTTTCAAAGACGTGTAGTGCTACAATATAGTTTACATATTCTTGACAACCTTCAGAGATGTTGCCTCCGAGTCAAATCGAAGTAAGGTTGCGTTCCATGTAGCTTGAGATAGGCCTTCTCATAGGAAAATGCCTGTCACTCCTTTTGTACACAGGTAAGTTAAATCAAGCAGCTTCTAGCAGCTATTACGGTTCAAAAATATGTGACCAAATATGCGTTGCACGGGTATTTTCCGATGTCGGCCCATAAAACAGGATCTGATGCCTCTCCTAGACGTTTCTGATTCCGGAGAAGTACGCGGGGTGGATTGTTGCAGTATTGTAATGCTTAAATATATAACGTAAAATAAAACCTGTATCATCGATTGCTAAAAAATTGCTTTGCGGCGGCTGAATTACCGGCAATATTCCTAGGAAAAATGGCACTGCAAGTGCCGTGGTCGTCATTAAGTGAACCACATATCTTACGGCTCATATGAGTCACGACGCACTCTCGTATTCACGTAGCACATCGCACCTCGCATCTGCATTGTTAGTAGAAAGATCCGCAAGATGGGCCACTATAGTGATCAAATAAGCTTTCATTGACAGAAAGAATGGAAACACCTCAGGTTTTGATTGTTTGTTGAGAGCCGGGATGTGAATCAAGGGATGGTAAGGAAGGTCCTGCTTCCACCCCCCTCCCTCCTTGTGCTCAGGCTTGGAGGGACACCCCTTGAAAGTGCCCCCCCCCCCTCCGAAGTTTCCCTTTCGCAAATCAAATATCTGAAAGGCTTGACAGTTACGTATGGCGCGTTGAAGCTGTTAAGGCTCGTTTTTTTTTTGTTCTTTGTAAAGTGTACCGCTCATCTATACCACTCAACTATGTGAGACTTTTGAAATTGCAACTGCCGCTTGATCGGTTTCAAAAAAGATTCAACAGAACAATGTAATCACGTGAGCCGGGAACAAGTTGAATTTCTTTTCAAGGTGTTATTCCAAGTTTTATGAGCTAAAATAAAATCTACAACATTTAATTAAAGGAAATTGCCACCATGGCAAGATGTGTGGTCCCCCGTCTGATTTTCCTAGATTTATGCCCCTGGTATCAATTACCCTGTGTAAGCCGGTATCAATTACCCTGTGTTAGCCAACAATTCGCACAAGTTCAAGCGAAACACATTATATGCGGCAAGAATACATTACAACCAGTTTAGGACCTCCCCTAAGGATGGAAAACGTACGAAGAAACGAATACTGACAATATCGCACCAATGTCACGCACTGACAATATTGCAGGGCGGCGCTGCCTTCGACCGTGTCGTTGCGGTCTCCAGCCGAGCGGAGCAGTGGTGAATCGAGCCGATCTTCGGGCGAGCGCACGGATCGAAGTTGGGAGGGTCTTAATTGCATCCAGATGAACGGCGTGGTAGAAATTAAGGAGCCAAGCTAATTTTTGACCATATTTTTTTGGTCCTTTGTAGTCTGCTCGTTTATTTCAAATTTTCATCGTTGTTATATTGCAAAGAAATTAGGATCGCGTGCGAACAGTAAAGGTACGCGTTTCAATTATCGCTGATGTGCCTGCGTCATAAATTAAAAGAAATTATTGAAGTCTTACTTAATAACTCATTAGAGTAAACTCACACAATTTCTACACCTAAATTTGCTTGTAGCTTGGAGTAATTGTGCCGATGAGAATAGTTATACTGTGCAGATGAAACAACTGGCAACAACCATTCTACAAGATATAAAACAAACACGAATTCTAAACAACAAATTAAACGGGAGTATTGCTGCAGAGAGCGTTGGTGGGTGGGATTTCTTTAAATTACGTTTATTCATGTATCAGACATTTTATTCGGCGTACGTATGAAATAATCACCAAATCTAAAAAAAGCACTCACACTCACTTGGACTCCCTCATGAAACTTACCTCGACCTTGGGGCTCACCCAAAGTCGAGGTAAGTTTTCACAGCTGCGATCCATTCGAAAGACTCCTTTGAACATGTGTTATTTTTTTGCCTTCTGATAAACTTTTTCAATAATTTAGATAATACCTCAGTGCAGGGCGGCAAATATAACGCTTGTCCCTCCTGATCTGTCTGTATTTCCTTTATTTCGGATATCGTCTTTAATAACTTCAACGTTGGTTACTCCTAGAGCAAAATAGGAATCAATTTGAAGAAGATGGAAGTATACACAGAAATCGGAAGCGTAGGACTATTGAATGTGTGGGATGGTCCGAAGAAAGGGCTATAGTATTATGATTGTGTCATTTCGGAAGTGACTATAGCCACTTCCGAAATGACACATTCATGATATGACACATTCATTCCGGAATGAAGCGGTTCTATAGGAACCGCTTCATTTCCGTGTCCGTTTCGAGAAGCAAAGAAGCATTCGTATCTCCGCCGCCCATAAATACGGAGATTTTTTGAAGGTGTTGTTTTGTTTATAAAGGCACACTATAAACGAAAGTTTGATAAAGGGCGTGGGTTGTTGTTCACCATTCGCATATACCGCGCTCAGTATATCAGGAGTCATTCTTCTTTCAAGCACACTGATGTTCGACTACAAAAGCCGCTGCATGTCTGCAATTTCGTAATGATTTAGTATCACGCTTATATATAATCCAAAAATGCTTACTATCATTTGTTCGCCTGCAGTTTATTAACATAAAAATTGTATGAATCATATCAACTAGAAATTGCCTACTTATACTCCATACCATCACGGCTTTCCGTGGTCGTTTTT
>WOVY01004768.1:0-70793 GCA_013436015.1 Rhipicephalus annulatus
ACACAGTTTGTTTCTGCTAACAATATTGATTCCCCCGTCCAGCCGGTGCTCTCGGTGTTCCCCAAGGCTCTGTGTTGGGACCCTTACTGTTCTTAATTTTCATGAACGACCTGCCAACTATGTCTCATCAAAGGTATGCCTATCGCAGATGGACTGTGTAATTTATCGGAAATAACTAACCAAATGATGTTACCTTACCTCGCTCCACCGGATTTAAATAACATATTTACCTGGTGTCAATTATGTAACATGGAACTAACATTTCAAAATGCAAAGCAATGCGTGTGTGCCGCCCGCCCTCACTTGCGTATCCAGATTATCATCTCAACGATACCCACCTCGAGTCTGTTTCATTTTACAATACCTAGGTGTTCATATTTCCAGTAACCTGTCATGGAACCACCATGTGGAGCACATCATCGCCAAGGCTAACCGTTCTCTCGGGTATTTTCGCAGGAACTTCTACATGGCGCCCCCTCATCCCTTAAGAAACTTCTTTACACTACTTATATTCGTCCATCACTTGAATACGCATCATCCGTCTGGGATCCTGGTGGCACTACACTTACACATGAATTAGAAGCAGTCCAGAATCGTTCAGTTCGCTTCATTTTAGCCAATTATAACCGCACGGCCAGTGTTACCTTAATGAAGTCCCAGCTCAACCTTCCTGAACTCGCCATTCGGTAAAATAGCCCGACTCAGTCTCCTTCATAAACTTTATCATAGCAAAAATCTTCGTGAACAGTTTATTAAACCCCCCTCATTCATATCACCCAGATTGGACCATCTACAAAAAGTTCATGTTCCCCGCTGCAGAACCGTAACCTATTCGCATGCCTTCATTCCAAGAACCACATCCGAATGGAATCTACTACCACAATCAGCTACGGCTATTACCGACACATCACGTTTTAGGGCCTTTTTGCAAAACATGTTTTGCGATGTTTGATTCTGCTTCGTGTTATATATGTCGTGCTTTCTTCTTTCTTTCTTTTTTTGTAGTGCTTTGGCTAATCATTGTTGTAGTTCTTCACTTTGGTTCTTGACTATGTACTACCTGTAATATCGTTACCGCTACATTGATCTTTTTTTTTTATCGTTGTCATGTATTCCCGCTGCTACATTTAATTCTTTGTTACTGTGTGTTTTTTGCCAACCGCTTTGTATTTTCCTTCTTTCCTTTACGTTTTGCCGTTTGCTGTATTATTTTGTATTGCCACTCCCCTCTGTAATGCCTTCGGGCCCTGAGGGTACCATAAATAAATAAATAAATAAATAAAAACTAGCGGACAAATACAAATATTTGGGCGTATAGAAAAATAACGGGGCTGAGTATCTAAGGGAGCACGAAAGATACGTAATGACTAAGGGTAGAAGGAATGCATCTGTAATGAAAAGTATTGCCCCATGAAGCTACAATAGGTATGGCGTTGTGAGAGGGATTCGGGAAGGTGTCACGGTCCCAGGTTTGACTTTCGGCAATGCAATCTAGCACTTGAATTCAGAGGCTCAAGCAAGATTGGAAATCAAGCAACTTGGCATAGATAGACTTGCTTTGGTGGCACATGGGAGTACACCAAATCAGGGGGTACAGGGTGACATGGGATGGACATCGTTTGAGTGCAGGGATGCTAGCAGCAAGACAGAATTTGAGGAGCGATTGAGAAACATGATGTTGAGACGGCCGGAGAGAAATCGCACGGAGAGCGCATGTTTCCAGAAGTGGGCGTAGTCCGCTCTTTTGTCCGCACCGCGGCGCTCTTTTCTTTTTTTTTCGGTAGAAACAGGCTGCCGCGTTGTTGGCGAAGCTTGTATGTAGCGAGGAAAAAAAATAGTTTTGCACTTTTATATAGCTTTGTGTTCGTTCGGAAGTGCGGGTCAAAGAGTATGAGAGGAAAGTCAATGCTGGGGCGTTTTATTTTCAAATGGGGTTCTTATTTTGCTGTAGATTGGCGCCGCCCATATTAGAGCAGTTGAAATTGCGATGCCTCTGCAAGAGACCCGCATGTGCTCGAAACTATACTTCAAAGTTCGCGGACTGTATAGAAAGGGCGGGGGGGGCACCGGCGAAGAAGAAAGAAAAATGGCGGCCCCATCCGCAAGCGAGATCAGACGACTGCAGAGTTATACGTCCATGGATCACTTTTTGCACTCGAATAAATGATTTCTTCTTGCTCTCATTGAACTAGCGCTGCCCTTTCATCTTAATGCTGTTTCGAGAATTATTGTAGACGTCCTAATGTGATCACAGGTGCGCCACGACGTGGTTTCTTTAGAAGCGTTCTTCGCTTCTTAGGCTGGCACGCCGGCCGTCCAGCCGAGCTCACCACAACTTGTCTTCCCTATAGATGAGGCACGTTCAGTGGGACTTGTCAACGACAAGCAAAATGCTGTTGTCTTGTCGAGTTCGTCATAACTGTGGACAGGAAACCTGTGTCCGTGCAAGAGGCCCTAATCGTGTGGAATGCCTGCGGAGACGATGGCGGTCCGAAGGCCTCGCAACGAGACCCATGAGAAGCCTGGTGACCGACCGCATCAATTCAGCCGAGCCACATGTGGCAGCTCGTCCTCGTGATGCATTGCTTGCTGGCGGGAGTGCTGTTGTGCCGCGGGCCTCATAGGTCTCTACCGGAAATCGTCATCCTGTGTGGAGCGACATTCCAAGGCAGCTTCAGCTACACTGGTGGTGCGGCGAGTCTGCTGGGCCCGTAAACCTAAAACTCTTTAGACACACCCTTGACTACCCGAAGGGGACTATTTCAGCCTGACCTGAAGCCTCCTCTGCGTTGTGGTGGTGGTGGCAGCCCAAGCAACAATTTGTCCTCGGCAAGATGTATGTGACTGACTGTAAAGTGGTTGGCCGGACCTTGGCAATTAACAGAGGGCCGGTCTTGAGCGTTGACTTGGACTCAAGCTGGTCGACGTCGGAACACAACGTAGGCACGACCGCGTTGGCCGGCGAACTGGATTGTGTGCCGCACGCGGGTTGACAATGGCCCGACCTTATATAAGCGTCGATTTACCAACGGCTTAAGTTGACTGCCAGCGTTCCTTGCTTTGCTTTTTTTTGTATTTTGTGCACATGTAAGACGAAATGGAACGCTTCTAAAGTCTGCACTTGTTAGCGTGCCGGTATGTACCATGCAATAAAAGAAAGACGACCGTAAGCTGCCTCACTTTATATGTTTATTTCGCAGTTGTATAATTGCCACTATGTTTTCATGCTGCATTGTTCGCATAGAACGATTAGCAGCAGGCCTTGTGCAACCCAACTATGCAGTCAATGGAGTGGTATTCCTGCTAGATCAGTTCTCTCTTTCGGTCAATTTTCGTGCTCTTAGTCGTGAATACGCATTCGGTGTGCGACGTTTTACCACCAAGATGTGAGGCTAGTTTTTCGATGGAGGCGGAAACGCTGTAGGCCCATGTTCTCAGATTTGGATGCACGTCAAAAAACCCTAGGTGGTCAAAATGTCCGGAGCCCTCCACTACGGCGTCTTTCATAATCAGATGGTGGTTTTGGGACGTTAACCCCACATATCAAGTTAGGCTAGTTGATTTCTGTGAGTATCATTGTGTCTTTGAATAAGGGTACGCAGCCGCTCCAATCGAATACGGCTGTGTACGCTAAATCAAGGACACAATAATACTGTAGCGTCATAAAAATCAACTAGCAAGAGAAGTGATTGAATTCTCCACATCCGAAGAAAAAACGATAAGTGTGTCAGCGTGCCGTCACTTGCGCTCAGCGACGCAGAATTCAGCTATGATACCAATGTTATAATTTCCCCTTGCTTTAGAGAGCTGCTTCACCGCCTCTTCGACGAAGGACACAGACTCACGTTTCAGTGGATTCCAAGTCACTGCGTCATATTGGGCAACGAACATGCCGATGCAGCTGCTCGATCAGCATACGGAGATGGTGAAGAATAATCTATGCCATTTTCAAGGACTGATGCTGCAATGACAATCCGAAAAATCGCTAATGCAGAATTAAAATCCCTGTGGAACGCCGAGTGCTTACGACCCATGCGACTGCATAGACTGGACACGTCTCGTCGACACCGGCCTCCGTCTGGACTCTCTCGACTCGAGACAACGGTGCTTTGCCGACTATGGCTTGGTGTCGCCTTCACCAAAGCTTTCGCCTTCCGAATTGGCATGGAAGATAGTGCTGCTTGCAGTCATTGCAGCAGCGATGAAACTATAGAGCACGTTCTCTGTCACTGCCCTCGTTACAGCGTGCAAAGACGGCAACTAGCTGCTGCGTTAGCTCGCCTTGACGACAGACCTTTGTCTGAACAATCAGTGCTTGAAAGGTGGCATGATTTGTGTGCTCACAGAAAATCAGTGAAGGCCTTACTGAACTTTTGCGTGGCAGTGGCCTATTGTATAGACTATAGCACCCCACCCCCCCCCCGCCCCTTTTTTTGTGCGCGTCTATTTCCCTCTTCGCTTTCTTTCGGATCTTTCTTCCCCATTCCTCCTTCCCCTAGTGCATGGTAGCAAACCGGATGCTCCATTTTCTGGTTGACCTAGCACCCCAGCCCCCTCCCCATTTTTTGCGCGCGTCTATTTCCCTCTTCGCTTTCTTTCGGATCTTTCTTCCCCATTCCCCATTCCCCTAGTGCAGGGTAGCAAACCGGATGCTCCATTTTCTGGTTCACCTCTGGTTAACCTTTCTCTCATTTCCGCCTTTCCCTCATATCCGCCAATGGTCTGAGTGCCTTTACTAAGTTGAGTGTAAATATTTGCCTATATCTTGTACTAACTGTATTGATATTTTGGTATTGTATATTTCAGTGTACTATGAGTGCCCTTCCGGCAAGAACCGAATTCTGGTCTGCAGTATGTTATAAATAAATAATTTTATTCTCTCTCTTCCCTTGCTTGTGGCGTGTTTGGGTTTTTTTTGCTGTTTAGTGTTTTATGCATTTTCTGTTGAGTGACACATCACCTATACTTTATCTGTTTCTTTGCCAAATAAATGTAAGTTGCGAGTCAGCGCTTGTCAGTGTTCGTATCTCCCGTCCTCGTCCCGCGTGCGCTAATCAGCCAAGATGGACTAATTTCGTCGTAAACCACAGTACGACTCACGCCCGAACGTCAACTTCTTGCACTACCTTCTCGAGTCCTTTTTATATCTGTCCCAGTATACACTGAGAATGTTAGTTGAAATCAATCAACAATATCTTTTATGCCTGCCTAAATAAATTCACGTTGTTTTACCATGCACATTCGGCAACCAAGGCTGGCCCGATGTGTTGCCGACTGCTCACCCCGACGAGAGTTTGGCACGATCGGCGTTCACTCGGCCGCCGACAGCCACCGACCCTTTTCAAATATCTGGAGGCCACTGGAGTCGGCTGCCGACTACATGCCAGCCATCCACCAATGGTCGGTGGGTTTATTTGCAGGTCAAACCGTTTCGCTACAGTGTCTAGAAATATACTGCCTAGTGTGCTGAGCACGCGCCTTCCGTACGAGAGAGGGTGGCCCCGCAAGTGAGGACTGCACTCAGATGCCACAAGCGGCGCTGCGTGTCAAGAGGGTGCACGAACGCGCGAAATTCATTCCTCTCGTCCTGTTGCTGCCGGAGCCTCACCACGTTAAAAATCAGTGTGTAACAGCTACTATCTAATTTACTGTGAAGTTCGACGGAGCCATATGTACACTTCAACCCCCTGAGATGTTAAAGTTAAGGGCAATGCAAAAAAAGGACGTGTATTGTGCCGCTGTGTCAAAGAAGTTATCGGTCGAACAAGGAAAAGGTGTCTTGTTCCCCGCACTAACGGATCCAGCGCGATTTCCTGAATGAAAAAGTAAAATCAACAGAAGGCTGAACTGAAGGCTGTCGTGTGAGAAAAGCATTCTGAGAGTGACTCCATCGAACTATCTTTTCGGATTAGGGTGAACGGTGTCGGGAACGAAATCGCCGTTTAGGCATAATTTCAAATATCAATATTTATCTGAAAAAAAATTTAAAATATCTTTTCAAATTTCATTCACACAGTTTTTCTTTCATTTCAACGTCGGACTCCCTTTCCAACAACGTTTTGGGTATCATATGCGGCGAGTGTCAGATTGTTCATTGGCATGTTATCATTCTTTGTTTTCACTTGAATCCTAATGAAATGCAGGCTAAGAGGTAAGGTTTTTTGGGTCTTCTGTGATCATTCTTGCTCCCAAGAACAAAGCAGATATTAAAAAATAACTCTGGTGGCTACACTGTCTATGGTTCTTAAAATTAATTTCTTCGCGTACTGCAAACACTTTGAGCACCTATCTATCTATCTATCTATCTATCTATCTCTGTATCTATCTATCTATTTGTCTATTTGTCTATCTATCTATCTATCTAATATCTATCTGTCTGTGCGTCTATTTACCTCTCTATCTATCTGTCTGTCTATATATCTATCTATCTATCTATCTATCTATCTGTCTGTCTGTCTGTCTGTCTGTCTATCTGTCCGTCTGTCTATCTGTCCGTATGTCTGTCTGTTGGTCTATTTATCTGTCCGTCTATCCGTCCGTCTGTTTGCCCGTCTGTCTATCTGTCCATCTGTCCATCCGTCTGTCCATCCATCCATCCATCCATTCATCCATCCATCCATCCATCCATCCATCCATCCATCCGTCCGTCCGTCCGTCTGTCTGTCCATCAGTCTATCTGTCCGTCCATCTATCTCTCTATCTGTCCATCTATCTGTCTAGCTGTCCATCCATCTGTTTGTCTGTCCGCTCGTCCGTCTATCTGTCCATCCATCCGTCCGTCTATCTATCTGTCCATTCATCCGTCCGTCTGTCTACCCGTCCGTCTGTCTATCTGTCCGTCTGTCTGTCTATCTGTCCGTTTGTCTATCCGTCCATCTGTCCGTCTGTTCGTTTGTCTGTCTGTCCGTCCGTTCATATATCTGTCCATCCATCTGTCCGTCCATGTATCTGTCTATCTGTCCGTCCGTCCGTCTGTCTGCACATCCGTTCGTCTGCCTGTCTGCCTGTCTGCCTGTCTGTCTGTCTGTCCATCCGTTCGTCCGTCCGTCTGTCCACCCATCCGTCCGTCTGTCTATCTGACTGTCTGTATGTCCGCCCGTCTGTCTGTCTGTATGTCTGCCTGTCTGTCTATCTATCTATCTATCTACCTATCTATCTATCTATCAAATCGCCTAAATCTGGGTGCCCTCACGATCACCGCCTTAACTTAGGGTAATCCCAAATTAGTGTGGGGCCCCGCCGCGGTGGTCTAGTGGCTAAGGCACTCGGCTGCTGACCCGCAGGTCGCGGGTTCGATTTCCGGCTGCGGCGGCTGCATTTCCGATGGAGGCGGAAATGTTGTAGGCCCGTGTACTCAGATTTTGGTGCACGTTAAAGAACCCTAGGTGGTCAAAATTTCCGAAGCCCTCCACTACGGCGTCTCTCATAATCAAATGGTGGTTTTGGGACGTTAAACCCCACAAATCAATCAATCAATCAATCAAATTAGTGGAGGTAGGTAAGATGGTTTGATTAATATGACTCGTTGGTCCTGACATGAAAAATTTCACAATCCCGTCACGTACGCCGTCAAACCCTTCTGGCCACATCTTTTTTAACGCGTGAGCGTTAAGCTGGCATTGGCAACATTGACCCTACGAATGCAAATAATGAACGTTTGTGTCCTAGCAGAGAAATCGAAGCCAAGCAATTTGCGTGGAAACCAGGTATTCTATACTACAGAGCCACGCCAGGTCTTCGAAATAATTTGCAAGAAGAGCCGAACGTTCGTGCAATGCCAATGCTGGTTCCAGTGTTGACTATCCAATTTCTCGCATATATTTAGCGCCACTTCATAATGTTTCACTGAATAAAAAATTACAACCGAGTCACCTTGCATAGCATTGGTTCCCAGTTAAGTGGGATCTGCCTTTTTTTTTCCTGGCAGTAGCAGATGGCGATATGTATGTCATGATATAATCCTCATTTGGTATTGCAAAGCGCCAGTACTGTGAAAGCAATCGAGTAGTTCTTATAAAGCATTATGTAAAAAACACTCCAAAAATGCAGGACAATAATAGTTGGCCTCACGCGGCTCGGCCCCCTGAAAGCTTCGCAGCGCTTGCGGAGCGCAATGATTTAACGCAAATGCACCCACTCGCACAGCAGCGCACCATGCGGGTGCCGCCGGCAGTCATCAGCTGCAGGGCCATCTCCGAGCCCACGCTCAGCAAACTAGGCAGTATATTTCTAGACACTGTAGTTTCGCCCACTTGACCATTTCTGTGACGTCACCAAAACGTCATGGCTGTCGTGGCCCTCTTTTTTTCATTCGCAGTCCTTTTCAAGTCGAGAGAAGCCGGGACGAAGTGAAAAAACTGTGATCACGGGCGGCTGAATAGGTGGCATGAAGTGTCCGAGGAAGCCTTGAATGCGAAGATTCCTTCTTCTGTGGAACAAATGAAGGTCGCCAAAAAGCACTTTCCGTGTCAGATCCGTCGTCACCGACGTTTTCGCATGCTGGAAGGTGTTTGCAATTTGTTTCGCGTCGGTCTTCTGAGTACACAAGCATGTGGAGGTCACTTCGGTGGCAAAGCAGCTTGCGCTTCTTGTTTTGTGAACTCTCATTGCTGTGAGATAGCTGGCCAGTGCCGGGGTGCCCCATATTGAGACTTCTTATTCGCAACGTTTAGCGTTAGCTAACGACTACATCCGCTGCTTCCAATTTGTACAGACAAGCACGTCCTAATACATGCTACTTATATAAGTGAACATCTCCTACCGATATCTGTCTGGCTGGGTGTACTTTCATACTAATAACATAAACTCTCCAGCCAAGTTATAGTCCAAAGATAAAACTTAAATACTGTAAACTGACCCGACGTTTCGGCTCCGTAGCTTGCGATTTTTCTTGCTGGTGTCGCCCTCTCCATCGTACTTCTTTCCACCGCTGTTGTTGCTGATGTGTTTTTTCAACTAGTTCCGTAGACGATAGACATAGTATACCCTGGATAAAGTTCCAGTGCTTATGTAAGCAAAATACGTTGGGGTGTTTTGTGGTGAAAGCCCCTCCACGGTGGTATAGTGGCTAAGGTACTCGGCTGCTGACCCGCAGGTCGCGGGATTGAATCCCGGCTTTGGCGGCTGCATTTCCGATGGAGGCGGAAACGTTGTAGGCCCGTGTACTCAGATTTAGGTGCACGTTAAAGAACCCAAGTGGTCGAAATTTCCGGAGCCCTCCACTACGGCGTCTCTCATAATCATATGGTGGTTTTGGGCCATTAAACCCCACAAATCATGTTTTGTGGTGAAATGGTGCAGAAGTGTTTCTACGCCATTCGTTTTCTTGCCGGTCATTTAATGTGGCAACAAGCTATAGCGGCGGACGTGTTACTGCGTTGATGCTGCAAAACATTCGCGCATGTTCTATTAGTTTGGCCTAGAAATACAGTGCGAATGCATTGTGCGCTGTCTTGTTGAACTGTCATCTTTATCAACAAACTGTTCTGTGCATGCTTTGATCCCCGTGTAGATGCTTGTTTTTGTTATTATAAAGTCTTGGTAGTCTTGGCTGCATCAGCGTTTATTTGAGGAAAGACCTCGCAAAACGAACGGGCAGAGCCAGTACACAGACGATGACGATAATGATGACCCAGAGTGGCAATGAGGACAAAGAGACAAGTGGATTATGGTGATTGTGATCATGCAGGGATGAGGACGATGTAAGTAACAAATGCCCACACTAATTCCCCCCCCCCCACTTGGAAGCGGACACCTCGGCCGCCGCAAGTCACAGTGACGTGGAACGTCGCGTGAAAGATTTCATGCGACAAACGTGGACAATCTCTGTGCTGTGGTAGCGGCGGTCTGTTGGGGCGACGAGTGGTGTCACACGATAATTAACCGGCGAAGTTTGTTCTAAAACAATGTATGGCCCGATGAAGCGTGGTTGGAATTTGTCACAGAGAGCAGGAGTGCAAATAAGTGTCAAAAGTAGCATCTCGTGACCAGGTTGGAAAGACACAACGTGGTGGGCTTCGTCATAGATGATCTTCCGCTCATGCTGTCTCGCTTCTGTATTGATGCGAGCCTGATGGCGAGACTGGGCCAGGCGGGAAATGTATTCTTCGCTAGAAGACTTACATGAATTCCCATGGCTGTTAAAGAAGGATACGTCGAGAAAGGTAGTCGGGGTGCGTCCGTACACGAGGTAAAACGGTGAGGAGCGAGTTGTTCGCTGAACGGGGGTGTTGTAAGCGAATGTCAGGAATGGTAAAAGAGTATCCCAGTTTTTGTGGTCGGGTTGGACGTAAACGGCTATCATGTCAGCTAGGGTCGGTGAAATCTTTCTGTGAGACCATTTGTCGGAGAGTGGTAGCTTGAAGCTGTATTGTGAGTAGTTCCAGAAGCGCGCAGTACTTCATTTACCATTTGTGACAAAAACACTTTGCCGCGGTCACTAAGCAGTACACGAGGATCCCCATGACGCAGGATTATGGCGTGAAGAAATAAGTCGGCAACTTCCACAGCTGAGCCTGTAATAACAGAGAAAGTCCCTGCGTAACGTGTCAGGTGGTCCACGGTGGTAACTATCCATCGTTTTCCAGCAGATGTGACGGGGGAAGGCCCGTAAAGGCCAACACCTACAACCTCGACCAGCATTGAAGGGCACGGAAGTGGCTGTAGAGGTCCAGCAGGTGCAGACGTGGGGAGTTTACGACACTGGCATGGGTAGCAGGAACCGACGTACCGCGCTACAATAGAAGAAAGGCCAGGCCAGCAATAACGACATCGAATGCAGTCAAGAGTTTTTTTTAAACCAAGATGACCAGCAGTCAAGTCGTCGTGGAAGGCTTCAAGCACCTAAAGTCGAAGAGAGCGTGGCAGTACAGGAACCCAGCGCTGACCGTCAGGGTGATAGACGTGGCGGTAGAGAACCCCACTGTCCAGCTTAAAGTGCAGGAGTTGACGACGGAGTCGCTCGTTTGGTAGATGAGAAACTCCCGAAAGGTGGTCCATCATGCGTCTGCAGTATGAATTGGACCGCTGGTGGGAGATAAATGTTGGCTCGTCGTCCGAAAAGGATTGCCTTATTGATGCGAGCGTATGAACTTTGGTAGATGTGGCGGTTGAGTTCTCACTGATATGCCCGGGGAGGGGTTTGAGGCTGCCATCCAGGATCCGGCGAAGGACGAATCTTGCGACGCGTCTCACGAACAAGTAGAAGATGCGTTTAATTTACATATTTGCAAGAGAAGTACATTGCAACGAGAGCGTACAGACGCGCCTTTCCATCACAAGGGCCCAGAGCGCACTCGAGACGAGCGGGCCAGCGAAGTCCAGAGAGAGAGCTCCGCGCACTCCCGACACGCTCCTTTTATAGCCGTCCGTGCACGCGCTAGACGCCGGCTGCGTACAGCAGGCCTGCCGATGCGCGTTCCTCACAGCGCGCCAAGAGATTTCCCGTGTTCCTGCGGAACGCGGACAGCGTATAGCAGGTACGCCGATGAGCATCCCTTGCATGCCGGTTCCTTGTATTGCCGGTTATGACAGCTCGTCCGCCGTCCGAAGAGGTCACGTAAGGGCTGCAGTGGCGCTGCTCCCTGAAGTGGCCGTAGTCCGTCTCCGTAGGCGCAACACTGTCCACCACAACACAGAGACACTACCACACAGCAGGTCTTACGGTAGGCGCACCTCGACGTCGTAAAGAGGCCCAGCCCATCACACGCTTGGTCACAGCATGGGACTGTCCACAGCTGCAAAGGCCTCATCACCGCTGCCTGGTCGTTCACTGGCCAAAGGAAGCAGGAAGCCCTACCGAAGGGCCACAGTCCGCAATAGCTGGTTCGTCGTGTCCACCACGCCATGCTGTTGGACCGGTAGGCATAGCAATCTTCTGCCTGCCTTTAGCAGGGAAGACGCTCTCGAACCGGACACCCACACTGAGAACACTCAGCTCTCCTGAGAATCACCAGGTGTAACTTGCTGCAAGGCTCGTAATTTATTGCACAACAGAGGACTACACTAAGGTGGTGAGTGAACTCGAACAAAGAAATAAAAACGCGCGCACACACGCACAAGGCTAAATAGTAGCACTTGCGCCTGACAAAGGACTCAAAAGAATTGTACAGTTCCGCGTTTTCTTTAGCTTCCTTTTCCTTTTTCTCTGCTTCAAAAGAATATCAGACTTGTTCGAAAAAAGGTACGGGTACTGCTTCGGTAGGTTCGGAGATACTGCTGCCTCAGTCTCCAGTACCCCAAATGGACCCTCAATTGTTACCTTTGCGATAGGCAGGCAAACGTTGTTCTTTTCTACTACCTGCTTTATCCAAGCGCACTCACCCGTGAGGTGTTTAGCTTCAACGTATTCAGGATGGACAATGTTCATTGTAGCTGCGGAGTCACGAAAGACCTTACATTCTTTTCCGTTTACGACTAAGTCTCGAAGGTACGGTCTCGAAAGCTGCATTTTCGTCGCCACTGCTCGTAAAAGAAAACAGTACCTTCGGTTTCCGACAGCCAGCCGCTATGTGCCCTAGCTCTTGGCACCGGAAGCACAAAAGTGGCTTTTTCCCCTCAAAACTCTTTTCCTTCCCCGAGTTTTCCTTTGCTTCGGTCTCGGGTGCATTCGTTGCAGAGCTGGCGCCCTTACGCACAGAGCAATCTTTGAGCGGCTGTTTGCTGAATGGACGAACGCGTGCTTTTTCTGACTGGCGATGGACGGTGTACTCATCAGCTAGCTCAGCCGCGCGTTCCATGTTCCTCTCCCCAGGTCTATCTTGAATCCACAGGCGAATTTCCTCATCCAAGCACCCGTAAAATTGCTCAAGGCAGATCAAGTCCACCAGCTTAATCCGACCCTCGTAGACACCTTCTCCCTTCAGCCACTCCACCAAATCAGCCTTCATGTTGAATGCGAATTCCTAAAATGTCTCACCCGTTTTCTTTTGTGCGTCCCTAAACCGGCGGTGAAACGCTTCTGCTGAAAGCCGAAATTTCTTTAGGAGGGCAGCCTTCACTTTATTATAATCATCCGCGTCTGTTGCTGGCAAACGCGCAAGCGTGTTCGCTGCTTCGCAGGGCAATACCATTAGTAGCTTTTGAGGCCACGTGGCACGATCAAACCCCATCCTCACACAAGTTCTTTCAAAATTTACAAGAAACAACGCTATGTCCTCGCTCATTTTGCAAGGCTGCAAGAGGTCACTCATGCTCACTCGTGCGCCTGCCTGAATCTCTGCATTTTCCGTTCCCAGATTACTAGTGCATTTTGCCTCTGCAATCTTAAGCTGAAGCCGCAAGCGCTCAAGCTCCCTTTCTTGGCTTTCCGCTTCTTCTTTGCGCCTGACGGTTTGTCTTTCAAACATAAGGCGCTCTCGCTCTTCGACTTCTTGTGCCCTTTTCATCCTCTCCTGAATTAGCTCCCAGCACCCGGTGAGCTCCTCCGCATCCGCGCCAGAATCCTTAACCGCCTGTATTAAAAGTGGCTTTCTATGTATAGTCGCCACCTCAATCCCCAGCTCCTGGCACAACAGCACTAAATCCTGTTTCCTCAATTTGTTCAAGTCCATGGTCACCCCGCGCAGACTTCCGTTGCTCAAACTGCCGTGAAGGTACCTCTAATAAACCCAATCCTTCACAAAGCAGCAACTAATCTACCCTTTTGGATAAACATCACCATCTATCCAAAACACCTGGCAAAATCTCTACGGAAAGTGAGCACTCACCAGCATTGGTACCAGAAAAGAACACAAACCGTCCCGCCGCTGCCAACCAGTTTATATGCCCGGCGAGGGATTGAGGCTGCCACCCAGGATCCGGCGAAGGACGACTCTTGCGACGCGTCTCACGAACAAGTAGAAGATGCGTTTAATTCACATATTTGCAAGAGAATTACATTGCAACGAGAGCGTACAGACGCGCCTTTCCATCACAAGGGTCCAGAGCGCACTCGAGACGAGCGGACCAGCGAAGTCCAGAGAGAGAGCTCCGCGCACTCCCGACACGCTCCTTTTATAGCTGTCCGTGCCCACGCTAGACGCCGACTGCGTACAGCAGGCCTGCTGATGCGCGTTCCTCGCAGCGCGCCAAAAGATTTCCCGCATTCCTGTGGAACGCGGACAGCGTATAGCAGGTACGCCGATGAGCGTCCCTTGCATGCCGGTTCCTTGTATTGCCGCTTATGACATCACCAACGCTGTAATGGGTAGTTGGAAGCGGGCAACAAGATAAAGCGTCGGCGTCTTGATGTTTTCTGCCTGATTTGTAAGTTATGTCAAAGTCGTACTCCTGCGAGCGTAGTATCTGTCATAATATATGGCGTGCGGGGTTAAAATATACAAAAAACAAAACAGTGTGCCGTGTGGTGGCGACTTGTGTGTCGACCTTTTTGAATGTGTGCGCCGTGCGGGGGCGAATCGCGTATGTGCAGTGCGGTGGCGAAGAGGACGGCGATCGTGTGCGCGGCGTGCCTCGAGACAGCGTGACCAGTGCGTGGGCCCTGCGCGAGGGTAGGAATTCCAAGGCTGGGCTATCCTCCACTGGGCATCCGGTATGGGAGAACCCGGAGCCCTACCTCCTGCTGCCTCGACTTAGAGCGCTCCCGCCTGTTCCGCTACGAGGAGATCGGGCCAGGGAACGTGCACGAGGCCGGGCCAAGGCCTTGACGCTGTGTGCAGACGGGCACACTCAGGGTTCGGCCCACGAGCACGCACAGGCCGAGGGCGTCCACCGTGGAGCGGGTTCCTTGGGCGCAGCGTCCCGGCATCAACTGCCGCGGAGTGGACCTCCGGGACTTCACGCGGCCAGACCAAGAACCGAGCTACGGCATCGGACAGACGGTCTACGCACGACGTCTTCGACTCGGCGACCTCATCGGCTCCGACAAAAAACTGTACGCTACTGCTTGACTATTTGGCGTAGCGCCTTTTATGTCAAATGTAACTTTTACTATTCGTTGAGTCCTGTCGTGTGTGTAAAGATGTCCTACGTGTGTTTGTCCACTTGCGTGCTGCATCATTCTTTCTGGAGCGAATCCTGAACCCCAACATAACATCACAGTATCCACCAACCCAAGCGTCCGGACAAGTTCTTCAGAGTAGAAAGCCAGCATAAGGCATGGTGGTCCGTAACAATTGTGAAGTGACGGCCATAGAGATAGGGACGGAACTTCTGGACCGACCAAACCACAGCCAAACACTCTTGCTCAGTTATCGTGTAGTTTTTTCGGCAGGGGTGAGTACGCGACTGGCATATGCAACAACTTTCTCTAGGGAAGACTTGTCGTGTTGTAGAAGTACGGCTCCTATACCAAGGCCGCTAGCATCGGTATGGAGGATAGCCGGTGCGGCTTCGTCAAAGTGGCAGAGCAGAGGTTCAGACGTGAGTGCCCGCTTCAACAGGTCGAATGCCGTTTGACATTTTTTGAGGCCACCGAAAGGAGCCGTTGGAAGCTAGTAGTTGGTGTAATGGAGCAGCAATAGAAGCGAAGTTCTGGATAAACCGGCAGAAATAGGAGGCGGGGCCAAGGAAACTGCGAAGCTCCTTCGGTTTTTCGGGACGCGGAAAGTGAAGGACTGCAGAAATCTTGTCAGGGTCGGAGCGGATGCTATCTTTGCTAACGACGTGTCTTAAGACCTTGATAAATTTGCTAGCGAAAGAGCATTTTTTCGTGTTTATTTGAAGCCCGGCGCCAGCAAGGCACATCAGAACTTGATCCAGACGTTCTAGGTGCTCAGGGAACGTTGACGAAAAGATAATAATGTCATCCAGGTAGCAAAGGCAACTTTTCCATTTCAGGCCGCGCAGTACGGTATCTATCATGCGCTCAAAAGTCGCGGGTGCGTCGCAGAGCCCGAAAGGCATCACGTTGAATTCATATAGCCCGTCGGGGGTTGCGAACGCCGTTTTCTCCTTATCGTCTTCATGCATGGGGATCTGCCAGTACCCAGAACGCAAGTCGATGCTTGAAAATAATTCCGCGCCTTATAGGGAATCAAGGGCGTCGTCAATGCGTGGCATAGGGTACACGTCCTTGCGTGTGATCTTATTGAGCGCCCGGTAGTCCACGCAAAACCTCACAGAGCCATCCTTTTTATGGACCAAAACAATAGGGGACGACCAAGGGCTAGATGAGGGACGAATGACTTCCCGTTTAAGCATGTCCGCAACGTTTTCTTCTATTTTTTTTCAGTTAGAGACAAGCGGTAGGGTCAGCGGTGTACGATATATGTCCCAACAGTTTGAATTTGATGTGCTGTAGCATTAGTGCAGCCCAGCTTAGACGAGCAAATATCGAAAGAATTTGCATGTTTCTGTACCAATACCAGCAGCTGCTGCCTCTGTGAATATGTCAATTTGCTGCTGATAGCGGTGGTAAAGGCGGAGGAAGAAACATGCTCACCGAGGCAAGGTTCTTTGGATGCGATGGCCTGAAGTGGCGCGACAAATACAGGCTCGAAGTCAGCAACACGGGCCACAGTAGTGCCCTGTTGAAGTAAGATCTTCTCCGGTGTAGAGTTGACAGCGGTAACAAGTGCCGAGCCATTGCAAAAACGAACGACACCGGACGGAAGAACTATACCTTTGCGAACGCAAAGGGGTGACGGTGAGACCAATACATCCCCGTGATAGATGTCGTTGGACGTAATGCTGACAATTTGCTCTTGTAGTGGCGGCAGTTCGATGTCTTTCGCAGCGATCAGACGAAGTGGCTTCTGATTGTCGTCTTCAAGCATGTAGTCGGTGTCAGCAAGGTGAACGACGCGTTGTCCACAACAAATCGCCGCGAAAGCAGATGATAGAAAATCCCACCCTAAAATTAGTCGGTGAGAGCAGCGGGACAGGACAGCAAACTGGACATGATGGCGGATGCCGTCGATGAAAACACGCACAGTACAAAACGCAGAAGGGCGAATGACGTTCCCCTGGGCAGCAACTAACGTGGGGCCATCGTAAGGCGTCATTACTTTCCCTAAATGTTCACACAAATCAGCATGTATCACAGACAATGTTGCACCTGTGTCCACCAAAGCATCGACTCGCACTCCTTCCACTTCCACAGATACCATGTTACATGGGCCTAATGGAGGAATTTTAGTTCTAATTCCGAATGCAGCTTTTCCCCACAAACTGCATCACTTAGTTTTCCGAATGAATATCAGAGAAGAATGAGGCGTGCCGAAGTGGAAAAGTGGAACGGCGGAAGGGCGAAGGCGAGCAGCGTCTCGTGTTTCGGATGTTTCGTGGTGCAGTCGATGCCGGAGGAGATGGAGACCGGTGCGGGGAGACGAATAACGCCGACCTTGTTAAGACGCCCCAGTGTACATATCCCGTTCGCGCACGTCGTTCCGACGCTCATCTTGCTGGCGCTTTCGGTAGAAACGAGATATGTGACCGTGATAGCCACAGTGGTAGCATACAGGGCGAGACGAGTGCCACAGTGGGGAATAAAAGGCATTCGGGGCACCTGGAGATAGCGCGGTCAGGTGGCCCGAAGGGTCAAGGGGGCACGGAATGGTAGTTCACCGGGGGAGCGGCAGCAGCTGACGCGTAGGATGGACGTGGCATTGTCGCGTGGGCGTCGCTGGGAGGCACGGCAGCAACTTGAGGGTACGTGGATATTGGGCGAGAAGCAGGTGGCTGTACGGGCGCAGAGCCACTCAGGTATGTAAATTCCTCCCTGATGATGTCACGTAAGGGCACTCCCGAAGGCTCTGTAGGTCGCGGTGTAGGAGGTGTGAAGCCCATGGACCGCAATTCTTCGCGTATGTGTGTCCCGGATGAGGTCACGCAGATGGCCATGTGACGTGGAGTGGTGGTCACCAATGTCCGGTAGGAGGCAAACGGAGTACAGCGATTGCGGCGGTGCGTGGTTGATGACATCAGCGCCGGCAGGCTCGGTCTGGGACATGCTGCCTGACTGTGGGCGCAAGCGGCGGCCTGTACGAAGCTCCAGGGGGTATTGCGGGCTGCGGGAGGTCAGAAGACCGAAAATCCACCTCCACCACGTATGACGTCTTGGTAGTCTTGGCTGCGTCAGCGTTTATTTGAGGAAAGACCTCGCAAAACGAGCGGGCAGAGCCAGTACACAGACGATGACGATGATGATGACCCAGAGTGGCAATGAGGACAAGGAGACAAGCGGATGATGGTGATTGTGATCATGCAGGGATGAGGACGATGTAAGTAACAAATGCCCACATTATCTCTTTGGTCTTTTTTCCATTTCACAGTACGGGCGCACGAATTGTTTCAATCACGAAGACAGAAGGAGACAGTTCTCTGTGTACGTTTTTTTTACTTATGCTAACGTTATGGTGCCCGTAACAGCCTACTCGTTTCCTCGATTGATTTGATTGATATGTGGGGTTTAACGTGCCAAAACTATCATATCATTATTAGAGACGCCGTAGTGGAGGGCTCCGGAAATTTCAGATGAGGGTTCAACAAGACAGCGCACGATCCATTCGCACTTTCTTTCCAGGCCAAACTAATCGAACACGTGCGAATGTTTTGCAGCATCAACATGTCGTGACCGGTAAGTAAACGAGCGGCATAATAACGTTTTTGCATCATTTCACCACAAAACACCCCAACATATTTTGCTTACATAAGCAGCATGTAATCGTACGCGCCTCATCGTACAAGTTGGAAGCAGCGGATTCAGTCATTTGCTAACGGCAAACACGGAGCATTACAGCACTGGCCGGCTATCTCAGAGCAATGATAGCTCCCAAAATAAGAAGCGTGAACCGCCTTGCCGCCCAAGTGGCCTCCACATGTTTGTGCGCATGGAATACCAACACCAAACAAATTGCAAACACCTCTTAGCATGCGAAAACCTCGATGACGATGGATCTGGCACGGAA
This sequence comes from Rhipicephalus annulatus, assembly GCA_013436015.1. Taxonomy (NCBI): domain Eukaryota; kingdom Metazoa; phylum Arthropoda; class Arachnida; order Ixodida; family Ixodidae; genus Rhipicephalus; species Rhipicephalus annulatus. The sequence continues at coordinate 18,849 of WOVY01004768.1, forward strand.
CGTGCTTTTTGTCGACTTTCGTTTGTTCGACTTCACAGGAGGAAGGCATCATCTTGCGACCATATATCCAAGGCTTTCTTAGACACTTCTCGCTATCTCTTCGGCCATGATATTATAGCCTTTATCACAGTTTCTTACAGTTTTTTACTTGGAAGAGGGAATAAACTGTTTTTTCATGAAATACTTTTTCGCCTCGCCCCGGCCTGTCTCGACTTCGAACGGACTCGAATTGTAAAAGAAAAAAAGCCCGTGGCAGCCGTGACGTTTGGTGCCGTCTACGAATTCGTCACCTGGGTGAAAGGGTTCGACCTGCAAAAAAAAACGTCCCGTGGTCGGCAATCGAGCAAGGTTGCTTGGGAGTGGTTAGAAGAGAAAAAATGCACCTTATTCCTAAAATTGTTCTCATCAGGTTAATACGGCAGCCTGAAATACAAGCTCAAAGGCATAATACTTGTAGTTAAATTGAATAATTTATGTATTATTGGCATTCATTTCTTTATTTTAGGTTTTGAATTTCATTGCTTACCTTAAGCAACATTTAACAGTTTCAACGTTGCATTCTTGCCCAATCCCCCAAAGTGGGTACGTACAACTTAACTTGGGAAAAAAACAAACAAATCTGCAGCCCGGTAGGGAGCACGGCGCAGTGGCCGTCTGCGTTGTACACCGGACAAAGGGCCTCGCATCTCGACTTGTTCCGCGTGAATGCTTTCCACATTCCTGGGCCAGCGACTGTGCCTTGGTTCGTTGTGTTCGGGGCCTGCGAGGAGCTAGCAGCGCCGGATTAGTCAACCTGGAATGTTTCTCACCGGAGGAATCTGCGCGAGGAGTTCCAGGTCATTGAACTGAGCCAGTGGTGCCGTATTGTTCCTACCTGTGCAACAAGGTGTGCGTGCCCTTGCGCTTTCCTAGAAGAAGGTTTGACTGCCTGTTCAGGGGTGGAGTGGAGGAGGACCATCCTATTGGAGGGACCTGGACTCAATTGTCTTCCCTCGCAGAGAATCTTGGGAAGACAGAGTGTATATATTGTTACGAGTAACTTATTGATTACAACATATGTGATCCACTGAGCTCGGCGAGCAATGTGGCGCCAGTTCATCAACAACCAGCAACCGACGTCGTGTTTCTCGTTTATGCAGCAAGGCTGTGGCGGCTGTTGTGTATCATAACCCCCCGGTGGTAGAAGCACCGTCTCGGTGGTTGAGCTACTCGCATGCGGTGGAAGGAGGATGATAAAGCTTGAGTCGAGCTATGTGCACGATGTTCCTTGAAGCTGATGATGATGACGTTGAATCGGCTGGAACGATCTCATATGTAGCGCCAGTCACCTGACGAACGACGCGCATTGGTCCAGTATAGCGTGACAGCAGTTTTTGAGAGAAAGATCTACACGCCGAGTGGGGGACCAGAGAAGGACGAGTGAACCCGGTGTAAAGTGCACGTTTTGATGATGGAAATCGTAGAGCTGTCTCTGGTGCTCCTGTGAGGCCTGTAGACAGCTGCGGCGAAGTTGGCGTGCGCGGTCGCCTCGCGCGATGGCTTCGCAGGCATATTCAGTGACCGAAGGCAGCAAAGTGTGAAACTGTAGGGCGGGCTCTCGATCGCATAGAAGATAGTACGATGAATAGCCGGCAGTGTCATTACACGACGAATTATATGCAAACGTCACAAATGGCAAATGAACGTCTGTCACAAACGAGCGCTCACAAAAGAGCGCACCGCCGAATTCTGGCGTCAATGACAATACCAAGCGCCAGATACACGCCTCAAGGTCAACGCTAAAGAGGAAAACAAGCATCCAGACTTTCCGGGTGCGCAATCTCTCCCCCCTCAGAAGCGTAGTTTCGCCGACCAACCTCCTCACATTAGCCGCCGAGCAAGCCCTGGAAAGATCTGGAAAGAAAGGGGCGTGGAGATGTAGAGTTGCGTCACGAGTCGCGGACGGTCCTCGAAACGTCTCGCTCCTTCCCTAGTCTTGGCTGTGCATTGCGCCGCCGAAACGATTAGAATTTTCTTGAATATAGCACAAAAGGTCTTTAAGCGAGCAGCCGAGAAGGGAGATCAGGAGATGAAGACAATTTACGCCAGTGTGCGTAGATAAGAGAAGAAGAAAACGTACGCCAGTGTGCGTAGGCCGGAGATGAAGAAAGTTTTGCGCAAGTGTGCGTAGGGTCACTCCGCCGTGTCGGCGAAGGCTTTTGTCGTCATTCACAAAGCAGGTAATGAAGAGTTTCCACCTGAGGAGTGAAGGTTTGTGTTTCAAGCAGAAGAGTGTGTCTACCGCCAGCGAGCGAAGATGCGTTGTAGTAGCTGCGTGTGGGAAGCCGACTTGTTTCTGGCGAAGAAGTTTGGTGCTTGGAGTGCGGCCAATTGTAGACGCGAGGTTTCCTGGAAGAGAAACTTCGGCGGCAGCGGATCGACAACAGCGCTGGACTTTGAGTGAGTGACTCCTGAAAGAGTATCATTCAAACAATGTTCCAAGGACTTTGGACTGAATACGTTTTCGAACTAATCTTGTCTTTAAGTGTCTTGGTTGCTTGATGCATGTGTTTGCATCGTAGCACGTATTGTTGTTTGTGTCCGCTGTTTCGAATGTAGCGGATTGTATTGGGTAGTCCGTTGTTATATTGGTGAACAATTGCTGAGCGTTCATAATTGTGTATCGTTTGATCTGCCATATTTGAGAATACAATTTTGTTTTGTTTATGAACTCTCGACTCTGACTAGTTCTTTCGACCACAGCCGGCGTCCGCTGGCGCGCCACGTACGACCACTTCTAAATTGTCCACGCTTTTGTGGTGCAGTTCGGGGGTCCAATACTTCGGCCCTTAGAATTAGCTTGGCGATCACCTCCCTAATTAACGGGACCCGTGACAAATATTCTAAAGTGCGCAACAAGGACCTTTTGGTGCATAGTGGGTCCAAAGTAGTGAGAAAGAGCCTCGAGTCATTGATAATGCTATCGGAACAATTTTTGTATGTTGCTCGGTGTTCTCGTTAACGAGTGGGCAGAGTGTGTCGATAGACGGAGTTAGGCCGATATCTTGTGCACGCGGTGTGAAGGGTTGATTGATTCATTTGTGGGGTTTAACGTCCTAAAACCACCGTATGATTATGAGAAACGCCGTAGTGCAGGACTCTGAGAATTTCGACCACCTTGGGTTCTTAAACGTGCACCCAAATCTGAGCACACGGGTCTACAACAGGTGTGAAGGGTAGGAAGTTGACGATGGCATCCAACAACTGCCACCATTTGTAAAGGGTATTGGGTCGATGGTAGGTACGGCGGGTTTTCTCTAAGATATCTGGCTCCCCGCCGTCGTCCGCATAGCTGATCTTCGCCAGTTAGGAGACGTGTTCGTAAGAGAGAAAGAACGAAGGTTTATTTACATGATAGTTAAAAGATGGAACTGTGCAGATATTCAGTTCATGATTCAGCGCATGATTCAGCCCTTACTTACAAAGTGTTTCTGCTTTTATAGCCTGCCATCTCCTTACACGGAGGTCCGAAGAAGGCGTTGACCACCCTTGCCACAAATCATGCGAGGAAGTCCCAGTGGTCCACCCATCAGAAAGGGTGCAGATATTGCACCACTCGGTTGGGCGAAAAGGTCCAATGGTAGGACGAGCACCTTGAAGGCATCACAGGGCGAGGAGGCATACAGAGTCCGGAGAGGGGAAGTTGAGCTCCTCCAGGGAGATGGTTGCTGACCCGCATGTCAGCATCGGTCTATGGCTGTTTTCAGCTACATGCTTCTAGAACTCTCTCGAATATGGCAGCCCAAATGCTCGATCGCTGAGAACGGCTTCTTCGACGCGTTCCCACGCTTCCGGGCTGTCGGTACGTTGCGATGGCCTCGCGTAGATGACAAAAGCCGAGTCGAGAGGTTGACTTAAAGAGACCAGCCACAGTGGCGCCGTCCCACGCTGTTCCAGACCGTTCAACAAAAGGCTTGTCTCGCGAAGCATTCGTTGAGACCCGACTGCTACCTGGAACATCTACAGGACAGTGTCTTGCAGACTGGGCGCCAATGGGGTCGACAGAATTCCTAGCAGACCGGCTTACGCACAATGGCGTCTGCCCTGAAGAATTGCCGGGCCAAACATAACGGCGGCTAGAATTTTATTTGAGAGGCACCATAGATCTGGAGAAGTTAATAGCTCTTGGTGAGAAGATGGGTCTATCTGGCGCCGAACTACGCAAGTGGGTCAGCCAGAAGGAAAAAGAAGAAAAAGAGAAGGCAAGGAAGAAAACGCAGCTGAGTTGGAGAGAGAGAGGTTGGCAGCCGAGAGGTTGAAAGAAGAAAGAGAGCAGCAATTGAAGTGTGAGCTGGAGAGAGAAAGGCTGTCAGCTGAGAGGGCGAAAGAAGAAAGAGAGGCAAAGGAGTGACACCTGAAAGAAGAAAGAGAGGTGGCGATGGCTGAAAGGGAACGGCAGTGGCAGCACGAGATGGAACTCTAGCGGCTCCGTTTGCAGCAGCGAAGCGAAACTCCCGTCCAATCTAGAGTTGAAAGCAGCGAGCGGGAAGATAATGGCTTCCACTTGAACCTAAGCAAGCTGCTCGTAGCGTTTGACGAAAGGAATGACGACCTTGACGCGTACCTTCACTGATTTGAGACGATTGCAATGAGCCAGACTTGGAGGAAGCATCAATGGGCAACTGCTTTGAGTGCTTGCTTGAGTGGCGAAGTGCTCAGTGTGTATGGTAGGCTGACGCCAACCGATGCAGCCAACTATACAAGGGTGAAGGCTGCTTCACTGAGGAGATGTAGATATACTGTAGAAGGTTTCCGGGACAGATTTCGGACAGGAAAACCATCGCGGGATGCTCGGTGAGACGGCTACGCTGGTGAGACGGCTACGCTGTACGCAGCCCGACTTAGCCATTATTTTGACAGATGGACCGAACTTTCAGGCACAGCACAGGATTACGATGAGCTTAGAGAGCTCCTCATTAGAGAGCAATTTCTTACCAGTTGCCACCCAAGCCTGTCGCTGTACTTGAAAGGGAGGAGAGCTAAGTCACTTGAAGACGTGCTTGAATTGGCTGACCTATTCTTGGAAGCGCAAGGTGGCAAAAATCTGGCCAAGGTTAAGAAGGAATGTTCCGAAGATATGAAAAAATCGGCACCCAAACAAAAGTAGCGTGCACCGGAGAGTGTTCCGCGATGTTTTCTGTGTAACCAAGTGGGTCATCGCGCTAACAGCTTTCGAACTAACTTGAAGAGCCCTACCGTTGAAAAATGTTTCAAATATGGTTAGACCGGACACAAGGCAGACGCACGTCGTAACGGAGCGAGTAAACCCACAAGTAGCCTGTATGCAGGTGTCACCAAAAGCTGATTATGATGACGTCACCGGCGAATTTGTGGAGTTGAAAACTGGGAAGAAACTTCCTATTGTAGGTGCTGTAATGACAAAATGGCCAACCAGTGTTATGAAGGGAATGCCAACGCTGCCTGGAAAAGTTGCAGGCAAGAAGGTTACAGTGTTAAGAAACACCGGTAGCTCCACTGTTATCGTGTGAAGAAACTTGGTGCCGGAAAGCGAATTAACAGGCAAAACTAAACCGGTTTGCCTGATTGACAGTACGGCTCAGATGCTTCACGACGCAGAGATTGAGGTGGAAACCCCTTACCTTAGCGGGAAGATCTGACCCCTCTGTACGACCTCATCATCAGAAACATCAACGGGGCGCGAAGGCCGAGTGATCCTTGTACGTTTGGGGGAAGACCCGAAGATGGAGCCCTCTCCGACACAGGGACCACGAGAGACAGTGGAGGAGCATCCCGCGACGGATTTCACCAGAGCTCAAGGTGAAGCCCGGGTACAAAAGACAGTGAATTAAGAGATGATCGTGATGAATGACAGAACGTGCCGTCCAGCTGTTATTGCGGTGGGACGACCTCAACTGATCTACAGTGAAAAGGTGACGGAGTCCGCCAGTCAGGCCCGTGACGTGAACGAGCTGGTAAACAATCAGACAAGATCGGTTGAACGTTATGACTCGTTAATGGTGTCGAAAGTGTCAACGATAGCTGAGACATTGCCTCTGATATTGTCATTCGAAACAACTCGCCCGACTAGAAAGAATAAGAAATCAAGCGAACACCGCAAGTTGGGGCGTAAGCGCAGCACTATAGGTGCACAGGATGGGAGATTGGGTTGAATTTCCATGCGTGTGGCAGTGTTGCGCGCAATATGTTGTGTTAATATTGTGGTTATCCTGTGTCAGAAGTGCCAATGTTTGTTGCGATGACGTGATTTTATCGATATGGTTGTACAATTGTTGTAAAGACCAACATTTGTACGTCTGAGTTGTTTGAAGTGTGTGATGAAGTGTTGTACTCAAGTACCTGTGGTTATATTTCACGTGTTGTGGAATTGAATTGCAATGTAAATTGTATTGAGTGTTCTGCTGTGATTGTGACGCACCATGAGCGACGGTCTGTGTTACGCACTTTTTATTGTGTGGGGACTGTTCGCGCTCATTTGTGTCTATTTGAATATTATGTGATAATATTATTAAAGGGGGGCAGTGTCACAAACGAACGCTCAGAAAAAACGCACCGCCAAATTCTGGCGATAGTGGCGATACCAAGCACCTGAGAGACGCCTCAATTAAGGTCAACGCTAAAGAAGAAAACAAGCATCCAGATTTTCCGGGCAACCCGTCTCTCCCCCTCGGAAGCGTAGTTTCGCCGACCAACCTCCTCACATCGACCGCCGAGCAAGCCCTGGAAAGATCTGGAAGGAAAGGGGCGTGGTGATGTATAGTTGCGTCACGAGTCGTGGACGGTCCTCGAAACATCTCTCTCCTTCCCCAGCCTTGGCTGTGCATTGGTTCGACGAAACGATTAGAATATTTTGGAATCTAGCGCTAAAGGTCTTTAAGTGAGCAGCCGAGAAGGAAGATCAGGAGATGAAGACAATTTACGCCAGTGTGCGTAGATAAGAGAATAAGAAAGCGTACGCCAGTGTGCGTAGGCCGGAGATGAAGAAAGTTTTGCGCAAGTGGTCGTAGGGTCAATCTGCCGTGTCGGCGAAGGCTTTTGTCGTCAGTCACAAAGCAGGTAATGAAGAGTTTCCACCTAAGGAGTGAAGGTTTGTGCTACAAGTAGAATAGTGTGTCTACCGCCAGTGAGCGAAGATGCGTTGTAGCAGATGCGTGGGAAGCCGACGTGTTTCTGGCAAAGAAGTTTGGTGCTTAGAGTGCGGCCAATTGAAGACGTGAGGTTTCCTGGAAGAGAAACTTCGGCGGCAGCGGATCGACAACAGCGCTGGACTTTGAGTGAGTGACTCCTGAAAGAGTATCATTCAAACATTGTTCCAAGGACTTTGGACTGAAGAAGTTTTCGAATTTGGTGTTTAAGTGTCTTGGTTGTTTGATGCATGTGTTTGCATTGTAGTATGTATTGTTGTTTGTGTCCGTTGTTTCGAGTGTAGCTGATTGTATTTGGTAGTCCGTTGTTAGATTGGTGAAATATTGTACTGAACAATTGCCGAGCGTTCATAATTGTGTATCGTTTGATTTGCCATATTTTAGAATATAATTTTGTTGATCAACTCTCGGCTCTGACTAGTTCTTTGGACCACAGCCGGCGTCCGCTGGCGTGACAAGTAGGACCACTTCTAATGTGTCCGCGCTTTCGCGGTGCAGTTCGGGGGGCCGATACTTCAGCCCCTGGAATCAGCCCTGCGATCACCTCCTTAATTAACGGGACCCGTGACAACTTCCCAGTCCTGATGGTCGACCGCTACGTATTTAGAAAGCATGTCAGTTATGGTCCCGTTGAGGTGCTCCGTAAGACCGTTCGACGAAGGGGCAAACTTGTGCTTGGCAGAGCACGAGCAGAGGATTTCGTCAACGACAGCTGCCAAGAAGGTCCGGCCCCGGTCAGTGAGAAGTTGGCGTGGAGCTCCGTGTACTAAAATAATATTGTATACCAGAAAGCCCGCCACATCGGTTGCGCAACTCGTCGGAAGTGCTTGTGTGATAGCGTACCGTGTCGCATAGTCAGAGGCGACAGCAATCTGTTTGTTGCCTGAGCTGGAGCTCGGGAATGGACCAAGTAGGTCGAAGCCAACTAAAGAAAAGGTTCAGTTGGAATGTCGATTGGATAAACTTTTATTTCAATCGACTGAAGGAATTCAGCTGGTAGGGAAGATGGCCTTTTGCGGCGCTAACAGGGCTCACAAGCGGCGACGTAGCGTCGAACAGAACGGGCAAGACCAGACCAAAAGAAACGACGACGTACACGGTCGTTTGTGCGAGAAACGCCCAAGTGGCCCGCCAAAGAAGCGTCGTGAAGTTGGCTGAGGACAGTCACACAAAGATGTGCCGGTACATAGGGGAGTAAGTCAGGGCCATATGGATCAAGGTTACGGCGAAACAGGATCCCGTCTTTGAACAGGAACATTTGTAGTTATGCTTTATGTGGCTATAATTCAAGCTTTTCAATGATGGATCGCAGAGAAGCATCCCGGCGTTGTTCGTGGCCAAGGTTGAGTAGCTGCGTCACCGACGGAAGGTCTGGAAAGGTGTCAGTATGGGTGGGTTCTTCCACAGGGTAGCGGGATAAACAATCCGCATCTTGATGTAACTACCCTGTTTTGTACATTAAAGTGAATATCTATTCTTGTAAACGTAGGGCCCAACGAGCGAGGCGTCGTGTGGGATCCTTGAGTGAGGCCAGCCAGCAGAGCGCGTGGTGATCGGCGACTACTCGGAATGGACGCCCTTATAAGTATTGGCGAAACTTGGCGACTGCCCACACAAGAGAGAGGCACTCACGCTCCGTGATTGAATAGTTGCGCTAGGTGGTAGATATTAGTCGGCTTGCATATGCTATAACACGGTGATCTCCACGTTGGCGCTGCACTAACATTGCTTCTTTACCGTGCCCACTAGCGTCAGTGCGAACCTCGGTTGAAGCTGATAGATCGAATTGAGCTAAAATCGGTGGTGTTGTAAGAAGGTTCATGAGCTGGGAACAAGATTAAGCTTGATCAGCGCCCCAGGAGAACGGGGCATCTTTCTTCTGGAGGTTTGTGAGTGGGCGTGCAATGATTGCGAATTCCTTAACAAGGCGTCGGAAATAGGAGCACAATCCCACAAAACTGCGAACGTGCTTTGTGGACTTCGGAACAGAAAAGTCCGTGATGGCGCGAATTTTCTCGGGATACGGGCGGACTCCACGAGGTGGCCAAGTACGGTTATTTGACGACAAGCGAAGAGGCATTTCGAAGAGTTCAATATAAGTTCGGCTTGAAGAAATACTTCAAGAATCGCCGATAAATGATCGAGATGGGAGTCGAATGTGGGGGAGAAAATGATAACGGCGTGTAAGTAACGTAAGAAGGTTGACCATTTGAACCCTTGGAGCAATGAGTCCATTATTCTTTCGAATATGGCCGGCGCATTACAGAGACCGAAGGGCATAACCTTGAAATCATAAAGACCGTCAGGAGTGACAAATGCGGTCTTCTCATGGTCCATTTTATCGACAGCAATCTGCCAATGGACAGATCGAATGTCGATAGTGGAAAAATACGTAGCACCGTAAAGGCAGTCTAAGGCATCATCGATTCTAGGCAAAGGGTAAACATCTTTCTTAGTAATTTTGTTGAGATGCCAATAATCCACACAAAAACGCCACGTTCCATCATTTTTTCTGATCAAGACGACAGGAGAAGCCCAGGGGCTGCACGAGGGCTCATTTATGTCTTTTGCAAGCATCTTTTTGACTTCCTGTCGTATGACTGCATGCTCGGACGTGGAAACACGATATACGGACGTCGGGGAATGGGACTCGTGTCACCAGTATTGATGCGATGAGTAACAACACTAGTACGGCTTAAGAACGTGCGGGCGAAGTCGGAAATATCACGATAGGACTCCAGGACGTGACGGATGGCTTCCGCTAGATTAGGAGTGAGGTCTGATGGTACCATGCGGTCAACGTCGACGCGCGGTGAATGTGATATAGTTGGATCACGGTCGGAGCTGCAGCAATCATCTACTCTGAAGGGCTCAATCATATGGTCTTGTAGGGCAGAGGCAGGACGACGTTGGAGGGGGGGGGGTGAACGAGATTTACGGCGAGCAGGGGATGGTGAGCGGGCGTAGCAAGGTCTCGATAGAGCTGTGGCAGAATCAATGTGGTCGGCATAGGGGAATAAAAATCAATGCTGAGGACAACTGGTGGTCAGAAGTTACCTGGGGAGGGGGCATAATGTGCCGGCGTGGCCCAGTGATTGAGGCAGTGGCGAGCAATATGACCAACACGTCGGCAGTTGAAGCATATGGGCCTGTCGTCCAGTGTATGCCATTCGGACAAATTGCGTTGTCGAGAGCAGTTGAAAGCAAAGCGAGGAGCGGAGGGACGACGATAAAAAGGCTCGGCAGAACAGACTGGTTGAACAGGATGTAGGCCGACGTTTGATAACTCTTGATGAACGACGACTTGTATCAGTAAGATCGTGGTCGCTGAAGGATCAGGCGTTGGGAATGGAATGACTACTGGTTGGGCTGTCTCGGCACGATGAATGATGCTGGTGATGTTGTCACATGCATCGGTGAACTTGTTGGAAAGCGTCATCGCATAAGGAAATAGCCGCTGTGTTTGGCAGGCATGTGATGCCGTGGGTGACGCGGCGGGCTTTAGCCTCTTCTAGACGGCGGCAATCTTTCAGGATCGTGACATTAATAAAACCAGCAGGCTGAAGGCATGGTCAGCAATTCCTTTGAGGATGTTATTAACTTTCTCGTCTTCCGACATGCACTGGTCGACCTTGCCTTAAAGCGCCAAGACGTCAAGAATGTCATCATCATCATCATCATCATCATCAACATCATCATCATCATCATCAGCCTGACTACGTCCACTGCAGGACAAAGGCCTCTCCCATGTTCCGCCAGTTAACCCGGTCCTGTGCTTGCTGCTGCCAATTTATACCCGCAAACTTCTTAATCTCATCTGCCCACCTAACCTTCTGTCTCCCCCTAACCCGCTTCCCTTCTCTGGGAATCCAGTCAGTTACCCTTAATGACCAGCGGTTATCCTGTCTACGCGCTACATGCCCTGCCCATGTCCATTTCTTCTTCTTGATTTCAGCTATGATATCCTTAACCCCCGTTTGTTCCCTAATCCACTCTGCTCTCTTCTTGTCTCTTAAGGTTACACCTACCATTTTTCTTTCCATTGCTCGCTGCGTCGTCCTCAATTTAAGCTGAACCCTCTTTGTAAGTCTCCAGGTTTCTGCTCCGTAGCTAAGTACCGGCAAGATACAGCTGTTATATACCTTCCTCTTGAGGGATAGTGGCAGTCTACCTGTCATAATTTGAGAGTGTTTGCCGAATGTGCTCCACCCCATTCTTATTCTTCTAGTTACTTCAATCTCGTGGTTCGGCTCGCGGTTATTACCTGCCCTAAGTAGACATTCTTTTACAACTTCAAGTGCACTATTACCTATCTCGAAGCGCTGCTCCTTGCCGAGGTTGTTGTACATTACTTTCGTTTTCTGCAGATTAATTTTAAGACCCACCTTTCTGCTCTCCTTGTCTAACTCCATAATCATTAGTTTCAATTCGTCCCCCGAGTTACTCAGCAATGCAATGTCATCGGCGAAGCGCAGGTTACTAAGGTATTCTCCATTAACTCTTATCCCTAACTGTTCCCATTCTAGGCTTCTGAAAACCTCTTGTAAGCACGCGGTAAATAGCATTGGGGAAATTGTGTCCCCCTGCCTTACACCCTTCTTGATTGGTATTCTGTTGCTTTCTTTATGAAGCACTATGGTAGCAGTTGATCCCTTGTAGATTTCTTCCAGAATGTTTATATATACTTCATCTACGCCCTGATTCCGCAGTGTTTGCATGACGGCTGATATTTCTACTGAATCAAACGCCTTCTCGTAATCTATGAAAGCTATGTATAGTGGTTGGTTATACTCTGAGCATTTCTCTATTACCTGATTGATAGTATGAATGTGGTCGATTGTTGAGTAGCCTGTTCGAAATCCTGTTTGTTCCTTTGGTTGATTGAATTCTAATGTTTTCTTTACTCTGTTAGCAATTACCTTTGTAAATAGCTTGTATACTACAGAGAGCAAGCTGATCGGCCTGTAATTCTTCAAGTCCTTGTCATCTCCTTTCTTATGTATTAAGATGATGTTAGCGTTCTTCCAAGACTCTGGTACTCTTCCCGTCAGGAGACACCTCGTAAACAGGGTGGCTAGTTTTTCTAACACAATCTGTCCTCCATCTTTCAGCAGATCTGATGTTACCTGATCCTCACCAAAAGCTTTGCCCCTTTGCATGCTCTCCAAAGCTTTTCTGACTTCTTCTATCATTACTGGTGGGGTGTAATCTGGGTTACTGCTAGTTCTTATAGTATTAAGGTCGTGGTTGTCTCGGCTACTGTACAGATCTCTGTAAAACTCCTCCGCTATTTTAACTATCCTATCCATATTGGTAGTTATTTTGCCTTCTTTGTCCCTTAGTGCATACATCCGACTTTTGCCTATCCCAAGTTTCCTCTTCAATGCTTTGACACTTCCTCCGTTTTTCAGAGCGTGTTCAATTCTCTCCATGTTATACCTTCTTACATCGCATACCTTACGTCTATTAATCAACTTCGAAAGCTCTGCCAGTTCTATTTTGTCTGTTGTACTTGACACTTTCATGATTTGACGCTTCTTAATTAGGTTCTTCGTTTCCTGGGAAAGCTTGCCAGTGTCCTGTCTAACTACCCTGCCTCCAACTTCCACTGCACACTCCGTAATGATACTCGTCAGATTATGATTCATTGTATCTGCGCTAAGGTTGGTTTCCTCACTAAGAGCCGAGTACCTGTTCTGAAGCGACACTCTGAATTCCTGTACTTTCCCTCTCAGTGCTAGCTGATTGATTGGCTTCTTGCGTATCAGTTTCTGTCGTTCCTTCTTCAAGTCTAGGCGAATTCGAGACCGTACCATTCTATGGTCACTGCATCGTACCTTGCCAATCACTTCCACATCCTGCACGATTCCAGGGTGTGCACTCATTATAAAGTCTATTTCGTTCTTATTTTCGCCATTAGGGCTCCTCCATGTCCACTTGCGGTTTTCTCGTTTTTGGTAGAAGGTATTCAAAATCCGTAAATTATTGCGTTCTACGAATTCTACTAGTAGCTCTCCTCTGGCGTTTCTAGTACCGATGCCATAATCTCCTACTGCCTGGTCTCCAGCCTGCTTCTTCCCTACCTTTGCATTAAAGTCGCCCATCACTATAGTATACTGTGTTTTTACCTTACTCATTGCCGATTCTACGTCTTCATAGAAGCTTTCAACTGAAGCGTCATCATGGCTGCATGTAGGCGCGTAAGCCTGTACTACCTTCATCTTGTATCTTTTATTCAGTTTAATTACAATACCTACCACCCTTTCATTAATGCTATAGTATTCCTCTATGTTGCCAGCTATGTTTCTGTGAATTAGGAACACCGCTCCCAGTTCTATTCTGTCTGCCAAGCCCCTGTAGCAAAGGACGTGCCCATTTTGTAGCACCGTATAGGCCTCATCTGTCCTCCTAACCTCACTGAGCCCTATTATATCCCATTTAACACCCTCTAGCTCCTCGAATAGTACAGCTAGACTTCCCTCACTAGATAAGGTTCTAGCGTTAAACGTTGCCAAGCTCAGGTTCCAATGGCGGCCTGTCCGGATCCAGAGATTCTTAGCACCCTCTGCTGCGTTGCAGATCTGAGCGCCACCGTGGTCAGTTGCTTCGCAGCTGCTGGGGACTGAGGGCCGTGAGTTATTTGACGTAAGCATGTGGGAGGTAGTGGCCAGATACTGCACCAGGGTTGCCAATCCTTCTTTGGTGAGGGAGTGCGTTCTCGGCGGTGTTTGCCGGTGAGGCCGCACACCAGGCCTCTTAATGCAGTTCCATCAACACGCGGATTTTTTTTAATCCGGTTGGGAACTGCGCGGTACCGGGATTTGAACCACGGACCACGGACAGCCAAAATCTTCTACACTAGTATAAAGGTCTGTTGTAATCAGGTTAGCCTAGCCTAAAAAAAGGAGAGAGAGAATGTTTTTGTAAAATGATCGAAACAATTACAGGCAACACAGTGTATAAGTCATGATTATTGTTGTCGTGCTAACTTTTTTCCCTTGTTTTTCAGAGCTTACGCAAGAAGAAAGGATTTATCAAAAACAGGCCCACTGTGGTAAAAGGAAAGAGGTCTGGAAAAGTCATATAGGACTATCAAATCAAATTACTTTACAAGGAAAAAGAAGCTGTAAATGCTGTTCTCAATGCACGTCGAAACCTGCACATAGTCATCACATGAAGACGAAGACTTTTTTTTTCCTCGTTTGTTTTTTGTTTTGTTTTTTCACTTGCTGCGGACAACCGTGGGTGCCTCCATCCAGTGTTTTGTGTGTGTGCGTGCATCGGAGTGCAAGTTCAGCTTTTGTTCATCTGCTACAGGTGCAGAACGGGCAAGCACCTGCCCTCTTCATTTGTTTTTCCAGTGGCATTCAGTGCTGTTTGCGCAGCTGAGACAGAGGGATGCCATCGCCCGGAGGAAGATGCTTAGTTTTTATTTACCATTGTTTTTTGTTGGCTATTTTTGAACTATTGCGGGACTTAAGTGAGTGAGCACTTTTGTGGTGGTTTTTTTTTCCTCATTACTGTGTGGATGACTCATTACTGGAGAAAGTGTCTGGGGTTGTTGATATAATGAATTTGGTAAATAAATACACTAAGGAAGAACTTGTCTGTCTCGATCATGTGCACTTTTTACGCTAGGCACGGCTTCAACCTTGCTTCCTTATGCAATAAACGGGCAACGGGATTTTGTTTTTGGCTGCACCAATATGGGTAAATTTACTAAATACAATTAAGAGTAAAGACATCGTGCGGGTGATAGCCAACCAACATTTCATTTGTATATATTACAGTAGTTTGTAGAGACAATAAACAAAGTAAAAGTTTATTACATTATGGATATCTAAAGCTGCAGCATTTAAAGGCAGATTTGTTTATAAGATTTGTATCAATGTAGACTCTGGCAACTTGTATGAGCTGAATATGAAGTTTTAAGGTAACCTATTTAGTTTCTCAGCATATCTAAACATCTACAACAGCTGGACCTATACTTCATTTTAGGGGCGAAGCTCCTTATGGCGGTGGCCGTTCAATGGGATAATAAACTGAATTCAGATGCATACAATGAAAGCTGCTCGCCCAGCGCAGTATCTATCGGAAATCATCGGGAAACGTCTTCTTTCCACGTTGGATGTAAACCAAAGTTGATAGTTATTTCTCCTATGAATAAACACGATTATCATTTAAAAAAGTAACATTACTGTAAACACTGTTATGATTTGTTATGATTTCCCGTCACTGTTATGATTTCACTATGGTGCCGAGCCCCCTCACATCAGCGATAGTACTGCGCTGACGAGCCCCGTCACTATAGTCCCGATTACACTATGTTGACAGGCCCCCTCCCTCCAAAGATACTACTGAGTTGACAGGCCCCGTTACCATAGTCACTGCCAAAAAAAATGGCCAAGCAGACCGACACAAAAGGACAAAGTGTTAGAAAAGTTACTGCTGGCAGGGACCAAACCTGTAATTTCTGAATAATGCATATGATGCTTTACCAACTGAGCTACAGTTTTGGTCATCCCCTGTCCAGCGCTCTGTCCACTTGTGTCGGTTTTCTGGGCCCTTTCTTCTTTACCGTAATGCGCTATATACCAGTTCAAGTACAATGAGCCAACTCGCACAATCTTCAACATTTGTGCTCTTGCAGATTCTGAGCTCTGCTTGCCAACTTTGGGGCTATATGCAGCTCGGAAACTAGTGCTGGTGGCCTTGACGACGAGTGTGGAACACTTTTGTTTTGCCTGTTGGCATCATGTAGCATGTGATCTTATTACGAGCGTGGAGCTGACTAATATTCCTTCGCATACTACCTGAAGCCGTCAAGTCTGCCAGAACAAGACCCTAACTATAAATAAACGAGAGTAGAAATTTAAAAGCTCGTGTTTTATAGTGAAAGATATTATGAGATTACAAGGGTCACGTGTGCCGAAGTTGTCTGTCGCAGCCGGTGTCCGTAACCAATATTGCACAAAATAGGAAAAAAACTAACTAAAGGAAAAACAACCAGGACACAATGAGATTCAAACCCGGGTACCCTATGTGCCAGGCCAGTATTCCACCACTGAGCCACGCGGCTGCTGTGTTTATTTCTTCAGTGATCTTAATCAAACTGCACAGGATTATGCAGTTTTTTTCTGCTAATTTCAAATATTTAATTAGTTCCCATAACTCAACATGTTCGTGAAATAATTTAAGTTCACCTTCTATTGTTTAAGGCCTCCATAGAAAAGAAAGTACCTACTTAAGTGATATTTAAGATATGCCGACATGAACTAATGACTATAGATTGAAAGTATGCAAGAGTTTTTTTTTATTTCTAGGCCCTTCATGGGTATTTTACAGCAAAATGAGCTATACATTTTCAAAAGCAGTTGGAATTGTGTTACAATTTCGATGAGTAATTAATTAAAAACACTTGTGCTCCAAATTCTGCTCCTATGCTTGCATTCTACAACACACATACACGTTTCCATAGCAAAAAGAATTATTGTTGTACCTGCCCTAGCTGCAGAGATATATTGAGGCCTCAAAATCGAACCGTCATAAACTTTTTTGAGACAAATGAAAAAAAAACTGAAAACACACAGTTTCTTCAAAAAGCAACAATCATGGTGTGGATGTTTTGCAATCCTCATAAAGTGTCATTAATTCATAGAAGAGCTTCTAACACAGGTTATGGCAAGTTATAAAGAGGCCTCGAAGTCGGTTCCCCATTTTTTTTGCAGGTTCTGCATGTTAACAGCACCAAGAATCTGGACAAAATAAAATTACAAGAAAATTACCACTTCCTGGTACTTGAAAATTTGCAGAGAGATAGAAAAATACTTGCAGAAACCAAATATGTCAATTTAAAAACAATGAATTTTTTGTCACTTTTTGGTCTCAAAGACCAGTCTGCCCTTTTAAGTCTTCTCTTTGCCCATGCCTTTAAGTCTTCCCATGTGTCAGCCCAAAAGGTGTGGCAGCTTTCATGCAGAGGCACAACCTACGTCTCTTTTATTGCCACGTGACATCTGCAGTTGGTCACTGCAGATGCGCTAGAATTTGTTGAATGTGTTCTTTTCATTGCACGCGTAGACCTGTGCTCACTGTGTTTCATGATGCTACTGCCTGTTTTTCTGTATCACTTTTTTGTGTGATGCATCGATAAGAAGGGTCACATTTTTCATGTTTTGTTTAAGAAAAGCGCGCAGCACGAGGCAGCGCTATTCCTGTTACGCCTACCAACACTAACACTTGTCGACATTGCCACCAAAAATTTTGGGCCCCTGTCCGACAAAATTAAGTGGCTGGCTCCCAGAACGTCTTCCAGTTTCTGGTGCACTAGTCGCAAGGCTATGTGACATCTGGTGGAGGTGCTGCTATCCCATGCCCAAGCCGTACTTTAGAAGCTGGAGCACCAGCCGCCTTTGTGCGCCTGCAGTTGACGTTGCCACCAGCCAGCGAGCAAGTTGCCGATTGCAAAACTTGCCT
This sequence comes from Rhipicephalus annulatus, assembly GCA_013436015.1. Lineage (NCBI taxonomy): Eukaryota > Metazoa > Arthropoda > Arachnida > Ixodida > Ixodidae > Rhipicephalus > Rhipicephalus annulatus. The sequence continues at coordinate 36,488 of WOVY01004768.1, forward strand.
TCGAAGCTTAGTTCTTTTTCTACCGAGATGGCAACGAAGAAGACAGACGCTAGCACAAGCGATCAAGCTGCGACACCGACAGTCCTCCAACAGACAAGAGAGCTGCCAAAGTTCCACGGCTCACTGTAGGAAGACGACTAAAAATGGCTAGACAAGTTCGAAGGGGTAGCTAGCCTCAACAAGTGGGACGAGGACAGTAAGCTTCAGCATGCCTTTTTTGCATTGGAGGACTCCGCCAGGGTGTGGTTTGAGAACCCCGAAGTATCGCTGTCTTCTTGGCAACTATTCAAACAGATACTCCTGGAATCGTTTCCTTGTGAAAATGATAAGGAGCACACGAAGTTGCTACTTTAAGGGTGCATTCAACAGCCTAGTGAATCTGTTCTATTGTATGTGGAAGAAATGCTTCAGCTTTTTAAACGAGCATACCCAATAATGTCTGAAGACAAGAAGGTCCGTTTCATTATGAAGGGCGTAAAAGAAAGACTTTTTGCTAGCCTTTTACAGAACACTCCCACTACAGTTGAAGACTCCATAAAGAAAGCCAGCCACATAAAAAAATCGCTGCAAATATGTGCAGCAAGGCACTATGACCTGCTACCAATGACTACGATGGAGAGCAGCGCTCATGGTAACATTGCCCACGACGATAGCCTCAGAGACGTAATAAGAGCCGTCGTCCAGTAGGAACTTCGTAGGTTGTTTCCTACTTTGCAACCACAGCTGTCGTCTCTCAGTAGTGTAATAAGAGAAGAAGCTCAGCATGCGCTTGGCACCTACGAACAATGCGAAGTCGTAGCAAAACCACAACGGATGACATATGCTGCCATCGCTCACGGTTCGGCACGTCCCTTCATCCTATGCCAGGGCAACCCTGTGCCACAACGCTGTCTTCCACTTCCACACATGGCCAGCCATGCGCTTCTGGTTCACCTGGCTGTCCTGAGGAAGATTGATATATAGCATGCATCGAACCAGCAACCACTGTGTTACCACTGTGGAGAAGCGGGACACATCTACTGCCATTGTCAATACAGACAAATGGATCTAGGCGGGTTTCCAGCCTCTGCACTGTGCCCGCAACGAAGTGAAAGACCACGAGATATTGCAGAGTACCTCAGCGCCACTGAATGGAGGCCCCGGAATTTCTTCTGCTCACCTTCGCCTACCTGCCACTCTTCACAGGAACGTCGGTCACAATTTGCGGATGTACGTGGCCAGTCGCCAAGCCCGAGAAACTAAACACTGCAGTCACTGGAGGTGTGGTTGATGTGGCCAAAAGTTCTGAAACACCTCCGCTGCGAACGACCAGCCTAAAAGTACACATTTGGCGACAAAGCGACGCTTTTCCCAGTCTATGTCATGAACCGAATGAATCTGTGCTCGACGAATACACTGTGGCGGGACACATAAATGGACAACATGAGGCAGTCGTGACCAAATCCAACACCCAAACTGCAACGCAACATCAATAACGACAGACTTTGACGTATTTATTGATGGTCACAATGTTAGTGCACTCGTGGACACAGGTGCTGACTATTCCGTCATTAGCTTAGCCACCGAGCTAAGAAAAGTGAAGACTGAGTGGGATGGCGCAATGATGTGCACAGCTGTTGGTCACCTAATCATGCCAATTGGAAGGTTCACCGTGAGAGTCACAATACACGATGACACAGACACATACACAGTCACGATTACAATACTTTAGCAGCGTTCTCGAGACGCAATACTCGGCATTGATTTTTCTCAATGGGCACGGCGCCGTCATCGATCTGAAGTCACAGTCGATTACGCTTTCAAGAGACCAAGCAGTAAACCGAGACCACAATGCTGAGTAAGCCGCACCCTTGAGAGTGCTCAAAGAAAATGTTAGCCTCAGACCCTACTCAAGTATGCTCGTTACTGTCGGCAGCAACACTTCAGAAGAAATGGATGGTATTGTTGAAAGAATTGATGAGTTACTACTGCTTGACCGAGGCATCTATGTCACAAGAGGTATCACTAACTTCAAAAACGGGCACGCTCAAGTACTGCTCACAAAGTTCCCAGCGGAAACAAGACACCTCAACAAAGGCATGCCTGTTGCTTTTATAGAACATCTCGAAAAAATCAGCTACACATTCAGCATGACAAACTCGTCATCGGAACACGTGAGCGAAGTACCAGAAACAAGGCCCACATTTAACATCAACCACGATCTGCCAGCGCATAGAAAAGAAATGTTAATTAACCTTCTGTGGCAGGACAAAAACTGCTTTTCATCATCATCGAAAATCAAACAAAGAACAATCACCAAGCACTGCATTCTCACAGACAAATCTGTGCAGCCCGTTCGCCAAAGCCCTTATCGAGTAGCGATGAAAGAATGGGAGGCCATCAAGAAGCAGGTTGACAATATGCTACGTGATCACATCATTCAACCCTGTCAAAATTTGGGCTTGTTGGTGCATTGTGACGACTGAAAATAGCGCCAAGAAACGAGGACACAAGAAGAGGACACACAGCACAGGCGCCAACCTCCAACACAATGCCCACCACCACCGCACGCTCGCCCATATCACAAAAAAAAATATCACACGACATGAAAGATGCACACAAAAACCAATCCCCCAGAAAATACAATTCTTCATCACCAAGCGCAAGAGAGGGAGCGCCGACGCACCCAGACCCCAGTGAAGCGACAGCCCCAGCCTCAACAATCTCCCCAGCAAGCCCATCAAACACTCTCCCGACAACCGCGCATGCACCGAACATCGGCGCGCAGCAGCAGGACCCACAATGCACGGCCAACCAACTCCCCCGGCCATCCCTCACACTACCACAATGTTCCCCCAATCGATCACCAAGAATGTATGAGACGTAAGACCCAGTAGACGTCTGGGCGCGAGTGGCGAGAGTCTTCTTGGCAGCGAGCTGACGACCAGATAAATCGCCAAAAAGATCACGGATCTTCATTTTAACTGAAATCCAGCTCGTGATTTCGGCTTCATTTGTTTCGAACCATGTCCGTGGCATGCCGTCGAGGTAGAACAGAAAATTCGCGAGCATGAGCGTGCGATCCCAGTGGTGGGTAGCACTGACGCGCTCGTACCGGCACAACCAGGAGTCAACGTCAATGCTACCGTCAGCGGAGAAAGTGCCAGGATCTCGAAGGGGCGGCAGGGTGACGTAGGTTGTCAACTCGGCTTGAAAGGTGATGAGGTATTGGCAGTTGAAGTAGCCGAAGAGTCTCCGGTGTTGCGACCGCTGCACGTCTCCATCGAGGTACGGGAGTCGTCCACCTCCACCAATAATGTTACGAGTAACTTATTCATTAAACTATATGCAATGCACAGAGCTCGGCGAGCAAATGGCGCCAAGTCAAGTCAAGATCCTTGACGATGTGGCGCATACCCACACTGGGGGTTGGTTGGTTGTTTCGCAGGGTCCTGGCTCAACCCACCACGGGGGATCGGCCATGAAACGGACGGTGCCTCTTTTGTGAGATAGAATTGTTTTACCAGCCGGAATATTTAGATAAGGATGTTTAAACAAAGAACCAATTGGTAAACCATAGATTAGAAATAAAATAAAGGTAATACAAAAAAACGAACAAGCTATTATGGTTTGAAACAAAGTAAATTTATGCCTCAGCTTAACATTCTATTCGTTTTGTTGCCTTTGGAAAATCGCATACAGCCTCGCAAACGTTCCTGTGGCTAAATCTCTTTTCAGTTGCTCCAAAAGAAAGGACCACCGGAAGGGATAAATTTAAAGCCAACCTACAGAGAAGTTCTCCTAACAGTCTCCTCCTTTGGTTTGTATATAACCTGCATGTTAAGAGGAAATGGTAAAGTGATTCACTCTCGTTGCAGTGGAGACATTGGGGAGACTGTGCCAGACCAGACCTGTGTAGATAAAAATTCAAGGGGGGGGGGGGGGACTCGGCATTGTAGTCTCGTAATTGATATCTCCGCCATTCTAGAGGAGCACCATCAATTTTTTCAGGGGTACTTAAGATGGGAAAAATCAGATGTTGCCAAGCGGGATTTCTCAAAATGATTTTATATTACAAATTTTTCAAAGCGTGCCACGGCGATAAATGCTAGCGTCGGCAATATAGAAATTATGGGATAATTATGTGAGGCCACAGCGAGTGCATCTGCATATTCATTGAGAGTTAAGCCTTTACGCCCTGGTATCTACACCAAGCTAACGAGTCGTAAATGTCTTGAGGCAAGGGCGTAAAATACTTTGAAAGCATTGGACATATTAGGTGCAGTTAATGAACTACACACTGACAGACAGTCGGAAAGAATAATAGCATCTGTTATTGATTGAGGTAATTTTCGCAGTGCTAAGAAAATTGGAAGTAATTGCGCTTGATAAGTAGGTGTAAGATCAGGTAAACGAATTGAAAAAGACCAATCCAACGCTGAAGATGCAATTCCGACTCCTGCCTTCTCTTCGTGAACTGAATCATCAGTTGCTATTACAATCTTTATGTCTAATCTCGCCAGGTGGTCTTTCAAAATGGCACTTATGTATCTACTGTGAATAGTTTTGCAATTATTAGGAAATATATTGTCACGGGGTCGTGACGTGGCCGAAGACAGGAGACTTCGTGTTGGGATTTAACTGTTTATTTGTGCGAACATGTGCCCGGTGAACGGAAAGTCCAATTACAGCAGCAGTCTCGCACAGATAACAGTCTCGGACTGATAGCGGCGAACGGAGCATCGGCCTTCGATCAACAACTGACAAGCGGCGAAGCGCGTCGGCATTTATACTCTTGCCGTCGAATGTTCTAGCGTTATCGCTGGCGGTGGCGTAGGTTCCAGAACAATCTGTACCGTTCGCACAGTGGGCGTGATCTTATCGAAATGATCTACTACAGTCCGGAACCTTCTAGAAAACTGCAGGCGCGGTTTGCGCTGAGAATCGTGTGGTGCTTCGGGATGATAACAAAAACGCTGGAATCGTCGCGATCGGCGTCGTTGAGAGTTCGTGATGCCGTCGGGGACAACCTCGTAATCAAGTGGGCCGAGACGTCGAACCACCCTGTAGGGTCCGAAGTACCGTCGCAGAAGCTTTTCACTTAGTCCACGTCGGCGTATCGGCGTCCACACCCAAACACGTTCACCGGGCTGGTATTCCACGAAGCGTCGTCGAAGATTGTAATGGTGGCTGTCGGTCGTCTGTTCATTCTTGATACGGAGACGCGCAAGTTGTCGGGCTTCTTCGGCGCGTTGAAGGTACTCGCTCACATCGAGGTTTTCTTCGTCGGTGACGTTGGGTAACATGGCATCGAGCGTCGTTGCCGGGCTCCTTCCGTAGACCAATTTGTATGGAGATATCTGCGTCGTCTCCTGCACCGCCGTGTTGTATGCGAAGGTCACATACGGAAGAATGGCGTCCCACGTCTTGTGTTCGACATCGACGTACATTGGCAGCATGTCGGCGATCGTCTTGTTAAGCCGCTCGGTGAGGCCGTTGGTCTGTGGGTGGTACGCTGTCGTCCGGCGGTGGTTTGTTTGGCTGTATGCCAAGATCGCTTGAGTTAAGTCGGCAGTGAATGCCGTTCCTCTGTCGGTGATAAGGACCTCCGGGGCGCCGTGACGTAGGACAATATTTTCGACGAAGAACTTAGCTACCTCGGATGCACTGCCTTTTGGCAGGGCTTTTGTCTCGGCGTAGCGGGTGAGGTACTCGGTAGCTACCACGATCCACTTGTTTCCGAAAGCCGACGTCGGGAACGGCCCCAGTAGGTCCATGCCGATCTGCTGGAAAGGTCGGCAAGGTGGATCGATTGGCTGCAGAAGTCCCGCTGGCCTTGTCGGCGGTGTCTTGCGTCGCTGACAGTCCCGGCATGTCCTCAGATAACGAGTGACGTCGGTGGTAAGACGTGGCCAGTAGTACCTTTCTTGTATCCTCGCGAGCGTGCGAGAAACACCGAGGTGCCCTGCCGTCGGATCGTCGTGCAAGGCCTGCAGGAGTTCTGGTCGCAGAGCTGAAGGCACCACAAGGAGGTACTTAGCTCGAAGCGGTGAAAAGTTTTTTTCTTTTGTAGAAGACCGTTTCGTAGAAAGAACGACGCAAGTGCGCGCTTGAATACCTTCGGGACTTCGGCGGTCCTGCCTTCGAGGTATTCTATTAGGGCCTTAAGTTCCGGGTCGGCCCGCTGTCGTTCAGCGAAGTCGTCGGTAGTTATCGTTCCCAAAAAGTAGTCGTCATCCGGGTCGTCGGGTAGCGGTTGGTCGACAGGCGCACGAGAGAGACAGTCGGCGTCGGAGTGTTTTTGCCGGACTTGTAAATGACAGTAATGTCATATTCTTGAAGTCTCAGGCTCCATCGTGTGAGGCGACCTGAAGGGTCCTTCAAGGTGGCTAGCCAACACAAGGCGTGGTGGTCGCTCACAACTTTGAAGGGCCTGCCGTAGAGGTAGGGGCGAAATTTCGAAGTAGCCCAGATGATGGCGAGGCACTCCTTTTCTGTTGTGGAATAATTTGTTTCTGCTTTGGATAGCGATCGGCTGGCGTAACTAATAACCCTTTCAAGTCCGTCAGCCCTCTGCACAAGAACGGCGCCAAGACCTACGCTGCTTGCGTCAGTATGTATTTCTGTCTCGGCGAATTCGTCGAAATGGGCAAGTAACGGAGGCGTCTGGAGGCGATGTTTTAGCTCCTGGAAAGCGTGTTTCTGTGGTGTTTCCCACTTGAACTCCACGTCGGCCTTGGTAAGATTAGTGAGAGGATCGGCGATGCGGGCGAAGTTTTTCACGAACCGCCTATATAGGCGCACAGGCCCAGAAATCGGCGCACGGCTTTCTTGTCAGTGGGCGGCGAGAAGTCGGCGATGGCGGCTGTTTTCCGTGGATCAGGACGAACTCCAGACTTGCTGATAACGTGCCCCAGAATAAGAGCTCCTCATACGCAAACCTGCACTTTCCTGGCTTCAGTGTGAGTCCGGAAGTCTTGATGGCTTGAAGTACAGCTTCAAGGCGCCGAAGATGCTCGTCGAAACTCGAGGAAAACACGACGACGTCGTCCAAGTACACAAGGCAAGTCTGCCACTTCAATCCTGCAGGTACTGTATCTATAACGCGTTGAAAAGTTTCAGGCACTGAGCAAAGGCCGAAGGGCATCACCTTAAACTCGAAGAGGCCATCTGGTGTTATAAACGCCGTCTTCTATTGGTCTCTTTCGTCGACTTCGATTTGTCAATAGCCAGTCTTGAGGTCCATTGACGAAAAGTACTTGGCGTTATGGAGCCGATCAAGTGCGTCGTCTATTCGTGGGAGAGGATACACGTTTTTTCTTGTGATTTTGTTCAGGCGGCGATAATCGACGCAGAAACGTAGGGTCCCATCCTTTTTCTTCACTAACACCACGGGGGATGCCCATGGACTCTTGGACGGCTGGATAATGTCATCCCGCAGCATTTCATCAACTTGTCTCTTCATGGCTTCACGTTCTCGCGTCGAAACCCTGTACGGACTCTGACGGAGTGGTCTGGCATTTTCTTCAGTTATGATGCGATGCTTCGTGATTGGTGTCTGCCGAATTTTCGATGACGACGAAAAGCAATCTTCGTATTGCAGGAGCAGGGCCTTGAGCTGTTCTTGCTTATCGTTCGGAAGTCTGGGATTGACGTCGAATGCTATGGGAGGGGCTTGGTTCCTCTGAGCAGGTTCCGCAGAATCGGCGAGGGCGAAAGCACTGGTGGCTTCGACAATTTCTTCGATGTATGCGACCGTTGTTCCTTTGTTCACATGTTTGTACTCATTGCTGAAATTCGTGAGCATAACCGTTGCTTTGCCTCCCCGCAGCTTTGCAATTCGTCTTGCGACGCAAATATTTCGGGTGACCAGCAGATGCTGACTGCCTTCAACGACGCCTTCCAAGTCAGGTGATTTAGGAGCGCCGACTGAAATATTGACGCTTGAGCGAGGCGGAATAGTGACTTGCTCTTCCAGCACATTCAAGGCATGGTGTCCTGACGGCGTGCGTGGCGGTAGTGCTTCTTCTGTGGATAACGTTATCTTATCGACTTTGTTTTTAGGTCGATGACAGCACCATGGAGGCATAAGAAGTCCATGCCAAGGATGACATCTCTCGAGCAACGTTGTAGGACTACGAAGTCTGTAGGATAAATACGGCCGTTAATGGTGACTCTCGCTGTGCAGATTCCTGCAGGCGTTACGAGATGACCTCCAGCTGTGCAGATTTCAGGGCCTTTCCAAGCTGTCCTAACTTTCCTTAACTTCGCGGCGAACGACCCACTGATGACAGAATAGTCGGCTCCAGTATCGACGAGAGCGGTCACACTGTGGCCGTCGATAAGAACGTCCAGGTCGCTAGTTCACCGTCTCGCATTACAGTTAGGGCGTGGCGTCGGGTCATGGCTGCGTCGGCTTGTTCCGCTGCTTCCATGTTGCGTCGTCAGGCCACCTTCGGTAAGTGAGCTTTCGCCGTCAGGGCTTTGCCTGGTTGGCGTTGTGTTCGGAAATCTCCGTCGCGGCGTCGTCATCGTCGGAGGATCTTCGGTAGTTCGTCGCACAGCAACCGCACCTCCACCGGTTGCTGCCCTTAGTTTCCCGGACACGGGCTAGGAGACCGGCCCCGCGTAGGGCCAGAGTACTGCCGGTGGTGCGGTGACGTGCGGCGGCTGGGCGACGGGGAACGCGAAGAGCTTCGTAGTGTCCACCGAGTTCCTGTCAGGTAGTCGGCGATGTCACGTGGTCGTTCTCCTGGCTGTGGACGCGGTGCATTGACGGCGAAGCCACGCAGTCCCATCTGTCGGTACTGGCAACGGCGGTATGTGTGTCCGGCCTCGCCGCAGTGGTAGCAGAGCGGGCGATGGTCAGGGGTGCGCTAGACGTCAGTCTTCCTCGGTGCACTGCGCTGGGCCGCTGGCGAACGGTATGACGTCGGTGGGGGTGGTGGCGGCGTATACCGACATCTGGTGGAGGTGCTGCTTCGTTCATGTACCGGACGCCCCCGTCAAGCCGTGTACCCAGCACCTCCACCAGATGTCACGGGGTCGTGACGTGGCCGAAGACAGGAAACTTCGTGTTGGGATTTAACTGTTTATTTGGGCGAACCTGTGCCCGGTAAAGGGAAAGTCCAATTACAGCAGCAGTCTCGCACAGATAGTAGTCTCGGACTGATAGCAGCGAACGGAGCATCGGCCTTCGATCAACAACTGACAAGCGGCGAAGCGCGTCGGCATTTATACTCTTGCCGTCGAATGTTCTAGCGTTATCGCTGGCGGTGGCGTAAGTTCCAGAACAATCTGTACCGTTCGCACAGTGGGCGTGATCTTATCGAAATGATCTACTACAGTCCGGAACCTTCTAGAAAACTGCAGGCGCGGTTTGCGCTGAAAATCGTGTGGTGCTTCGGGACGATAACAAAAACGCTGGAAATGGAACGTGGCATTATTGTCAAATTCTATTTTCATGGTTTGAATAGGTGTTCTTAGTACCCATACTTCAAGAAGGTAAACTTCTAGTGTTTCCCAGAGCTTCTGTACGACAATGACTTGTGGACGCTTTAGTCTAGACCACTATTGAATAAAAAAGGACGTCAGCTCATTAATGAAAACATATTGTAACCTCCTATGTAGGCATGCGTATATTTTTAGGAAGGTGCGGACTGCTAGTATTTGGAACCTAGCACGAAGAGAAAGCAGGCACGCTTCCTCATATAAAATAATAATTCTGACAAATTTAGGGAGCCCAACACATATACTGTTGTGACCGGGGTTTGCAGGCACCGGAGGTCCGGGATGAAGTAGTAGAGGCAGGCGGAAGAAAGACTTGAAGAGGGTTTATTTACATTATATACGCGGTGAGCTCTCGTACATGACGAGCTCTTTCATACATGGCGACCTTTCGAATCTGGCGTTCCTCTACATGGCGCTCCTCCGAATGAGCCGGGTGGCTCATTATAAAGGGTATGAGCTCCCCAGATTCCTAGATCAAGGAACACGTGCAGATCGTACTGTCCAATCACATATCACACACAACTGGCGAGGGGGGACAAGCATGCACGGCCCACGTGAACGTCCATTATTGAGCCGTGATCACTGCAATCCAAGGTGGCGCCAGCGGGACTCTTCCTCGTCGTGTGTGTGCCGCTAGTCGAGGGGTCCCAAGCTCACGGCAGCATACTTCAAAGGGTCCGCTGAACTGCTCGCTTAATTAGCGGGGGGAGTTGCGGTGGCCGCCGCGGTCTCTTTTAAGGACGATGCTGCATTTGTTGTCCTCTCTCGAACGGCTTACGGCCTCGTGGCGACACGACGTCTCACACACCGGCTAGGAGGGACAATGCCTGGCGGATATAGGCAGCCGGCCGGTCGGCTACTTGATTGAAGATCCAAAGAGTGCCGCTCCCTTGTCAGCTTGGGCGCCAGTCACAACAGCTCGTCCGCCGGCGGGAGATTCGACGTTAGGGTGACCAGCTGCACAGGTTGCCCGAAGTGTCGTAGTATGGTGCCGTCTTCCAGGCTACTGTCGATGACGCCAAGCCAATGACTCCTTCCCGCTCGTTTCTTGCGGCTCTCTTCTGGGAAAAGCATTCATACACACCATCTCAGGCACGGGAGAGCGCCCTGCCCGCACTGAGACACATCGAGTCCTAAAAATTCTCCAAAACAACCTTCCTTAAATAGTATCACACCACAAAGCAGCAATCGGAAGGTTTGTCTGAACTTTCGCCAAAAGTCCAATCCTGATTCAAGATTTACCTTCCCATTAGACTGCTTTCAAGAAAATTAACTGCCAAATGAGGGGTTCCCCATGGCATACCTGTGTGCTAGCGTGGACAATTCGCTGTAACTCAACAGGCCTTATACTCTTAAAATAAAGACTTGTGCTGCACGCTAGCTTTTAGTTCCCAAACGTTTGTGCCGCCAAAGCTAGTCGTCAGTTTCCTCAGATCTGACGAAGAGACAACTGTTATGCTGCACCTGCATCAGAAACATGCACATCTGCAAATGCACGTCATAGTGCTTCTGCGTGGATAAATTACTACTTAACTTCTCCTTGCGGTTTCTACTCTCACAAAGCATGCACATAAGCTCATGAACTAGCTTTTTTTACTCACACACTAATACATGCGAAAAAACATTTTATTAACAAAACAAATTTTCGCATCAACCCTGACAAACTCGCAAGGAATATCTCTGCGTCTCTGCGCTCAGCCCTACTTAGTTCCTAATGTTGCGCCTGCTCATTTACACGTAGCTACCATGACGCAGGCTACTATGTGTGTCGTTTATGCAATCGCACAACGCTTATCTTAGAGAAACATACAACGCACAAAGAAATTAACAAAACCAAAAAATGGGTTACCTAAATACTATCTAGTAGCCGAGATACTTAAAGAACACATTCCAAAACCCAAACAAACTTAAATCGTCAAAAGCAAACGTCAAATCAAAACAGATGCACTAGTGACCATCGTCAAAAGCCTACGGTTTACTCCTTTTTTAGACGAACGCGCGGTGTCGCGTCCTGTGGCTCTTTCTTGGCGAACGGGGAATGGAACAATGGCAAAACCCATTCGCTTCGCCTCCGACCCCCACTAAGCTCCTCGCTGGCAGCCAGAGTTCTTACTCTCGCTCAGTTACTATTAGCGAGCCACGGACCTCGCACTTCCGCGGCCCATCAAACAAGCTGTCGATAGAGTGACGAAAGCCTGACCGTTCCCTTCCTTCCAAGGTGCTCATCTCTTAAGCCCTGCAACTCGCCCTAATGCGTATCACTATCCTTCCGATAGATATATATACAATGCATATTGGCTACCAAAACGATAGAGCGCAAACAAAACAAAGCTCTAACTAGTTATTTACAAAATCACTGAAGTAAACAAAAAATTCCTTTCGGCAGTCCTGAGTCAACATTTTTGAGAAGCTAACTGCTATTCTCAACAACTTTAAATGTCGCACTCCTGGTGGTCGCGCCCGAAAGGCTTTTCTCGTCAAGTGCGGTGTACAACACGCGTAAAGGTAAACCCCTTTATTACCGAACCCCGCGACGTTCCTCGAAGCATATTTGCCGTCGTCCCTTCTCGTCAGTTCGCGAAAACCACCAACCTCTGTGTTGCTTGCCCCGTCCAAGCCACCGCGAGAACAACAGAAGGGTCCCCTGTCCTTGGACCGTGCACAATGTGTTTCTCTTTTCCTTGCTCCTCGGCCACTCGGACGCTTGTGATACGGCAACTTTCTCAAAATTTCGCTCCGCCATTTGAACACATTACTCAGGCGTGTCACGATTTTTACCTGCTTGTCTTTAAGACGCTTTCTCTGTTTTGCACGCTTCTTGGTGCTGTCTACGGAGCCTTTCGCCCACCTTTGATGCTCATCAGCACCCACATGCTTGTTATATTGTTTGCGTGCACTGTCCTGATGATTGCCTAGCAATTTATCATTCGAACACTTCCGCGTATGATGCGCTTTTCTTTTCCGGCGGCTCGGATGCATACGATACAGACCCGTCAGAGATGACAACGGCACTTTTCTCGAGATTTCACTCCGCCGTTTGAAGCCCTTACTCAAACGCGTTGTTCTCATTTCGAGCATTGCCTTACTGTTGCCCTTCGGACGCTTTTACCCATGTGCACGCTTCTTTGCGTGGACTTGGGAGCCTTTCGTCCCACTCGGACGTTCTTCATCATCGATATGCTCCTCCGCTGTCTCGCATGCACAGTCCTGATGATTGCCTATCAGTTCATAGTTAGACCGCGGCCACGTGGATTGCGATTTTTTTTCTGTACTCTCCGGCCATTCAGACGCATGCGATTCAAGCCAATAAGAGAACACAACGGGCCTTTCCTCGCAAATCCGCCACGCCGATTGAAGGTCCTCGTCAAACACGCCGCGCTGATCGCGAGCCTTGCCACGCTTCCGTTTTACGGACGCTTTCTCCGTTTGGCACACTCCTTGGTGCCAACTTTGGAGCCTTTCGTCCACCTCTGACAATCATCAACGTCGTCTATAGGGCTGTAAGGTTCAATTCTTGTGGAACACTCTGTTAATCTTAACTCCGTTTTCACAACCACGGAACCCTCACACCCTGCTTCGACTGTGAGCTCTTTTTCTTCGGAACGGCTTCGAATCTTGACCATGTCCTTATAGGCACTAGCCTTCTCTTCAGCCTCAAATGGCACCGCCACTACATCGCACCGTTCGTGCGCTACATCTGCAAATGGCCGGTCTGTAGCCTTCTCTTTGGCTTTAAATGCCACTGCTGCTACATCACACTGCTTGTGCGCTACATGTGCAAATGTCCGGTCTGTAGCTTTCTCTTCGGCCTTAAACGGCTACATCGCACCGTTTGTGCTCTACATCAGCAAATGTCCGGTCTGTAGCCTTCTCTAGGGCTTTAAACGGCACCGCCGCTACATCGCTCCATTCGTGCGTTACATCTGCAAATGCCTGGCCTGTAGCCTTTTCTTCGGCCGTAAATGCCACTGCCGCTACATCACACCGTTTGTGCGCTACATGTGCACAAACGGTGTGATGTAGTAATGATGTAGTGGTCTGTAGCTTTCTCTTCGGCCTTAAACGGCTACATCGCACCGTTCGTGATCTACATCAGCAAATGTCCGGCCTGTAGCCTTCTCTACGGCTTTAAACGGCACCGCCGCTACATCGCAGCGTTCGTGCATTACATCTGCAAATTTCCGGCCTGTAGCCTTTTCTTTGGCCTTAAATGCCACTGCCGCTACATCACACCGTTTGTGCGCTACATGTGCAAATGTCCGGTCTGTAGCTTTCTCTTCGGCCTTAAACAGCTACATCGCACCGTTTGTGCTCCACATCAGCAAATGTCCGGTCTGTAGCCTTCTCTACGGCTTTAAACGGCACCGCTGCTACATCGCTCCGTTCGTGCGTTACATCTGCAAATGTCCGGCCTGTAGCCTTTTCTTCGGCCTTAATTGCCACTGCCGCTACATCACACCGTTCGTGCGCTACATGTGCAAATGTCCGGTCTGTAGCTTTCTCTTCGGCCTTAAACGGCTACATCGCACCGTTTGTGCTCTACATCAGCAAATGGGTCTGTAGCCTTCTCTGCGGCTTTAAACGGCACCGCCGCTACGTCGCACCGTTTGTGCGTTACATATGCAAATGTCCGGCCTATAGCCTTTTCTTCGGCCTTAAATGCCACTGCCGCTACATCACACGGCTCGTGCGCTACATGTGCAAATGTCCGGTCTGCAGCTTTCTCTTCGGCCTTAAACGGCACCGCCGCTACATCGCACCGTTTGTGCTCTACATCAGCAAATTTCCGGCCTGTAGCCTTCTCTATGGCTTTAAACGGCACCGCCGCTACATCGCAACGTTCGTGTGCTACATCTATGGATGTCTGGCCTTTTTGCTGCAATGCCACCCCCTTCTTTGTTCTTCCTTTCTGCGCTTGATTTTCCCTTTGTCCCGATTGCGCTTCCCTTCCTCTTCCTGATCTAATAAATACATATTCCCGAAGTGCTCGATTTCCGCCTTTTCACTTTTGCTTTCAAGAATTATTTCACGTAGTTTAGATGCTAGCATATCGTAGTCAAAATCTAGATCGAGATACCAACACAGGTTTAGCAGGTTTTCACTTGTCAATCTCATGAGGTCAATGACTACTGCTTTGCTTTGGCTCAGCTGTGACAAAACACAAACCACCAGCGTTTCAATTCTGGGTCTGGATAAATTGAAGCCTGGCAAATCCAACAGCGGAGACCACAAGCTCAAGCACACAAATATTCCTACTTGGCCAACTTCCCTATCTAACATGTTTCCTGTTTCTTTCTCACTCTACTGCTTTTCACATCCCTAATTTTCCCACAATGTACCCTTACGAATTCCGCAAAATTTAACACTCGAATTTATTCAATTATCTAAGCTTTTTTTCCCTTAACTTACTTGCTCAGATAAACATCAAGTGCTGTTCCGTGCTCAGATAACAACCACAGTGGCCAGGCAGTTGTTGGTTATATCTATCCATTAAGCGTCTAGGCTAAAAGACTCGATACATCTTAAGCACAAAGCCAGGCACTCACACCATCATGTGCGGTTGTGGTACGCTGCGCCGATCCTGCGAAATTCCAGGGCTTTCGGCTGGCCTCCGGTCCATGTCATTCTCCGTCGCTGAGTCGTATCCCAGCACTGCCACCAGTTGTTGCGACCGGGGTTTGCAGGCACCGGAGGTCCGGGATGAAGTTATCGAGGCAGGAGGAAGAGAGACTTGAAGAGGGTTAATTTACATTATATACAAGGTGAGCTCTCGTACATGACGAGCTCTTTCTTACATGGCGACCTTTCGAATCTGGCGTTCCTCTACATGGCACTCCTTCGAATGAGCCGGGTGGCTAATTATAAAGGGTATGAGCTCCCCAGATTCCTAGATCAAGGAACACGTGCAGATCGTACTGTCCAATTACATATCACTGGCGAGGGGGGACGAGCATGCACGGCCCACGTGAACGTCCATTATTGAGCCGTGATCACTGCAATTCAAGGTGGCGCCAGCGGGACTCTTCCTCGTCGTGTGTGTGCCGCTAGTCGAGGGGTCCCAAGCTCACGACAGCATACTTCAAAGGGTCCGCCGAACTGCTCGCTTAATTAGCGGGGGGAGTTGCGGTGGCCGCCGCGGTCTCTTTTAAGGACGATGCCGCATTTGTTGTCCTCTCTCGAACGGCTTACGGCCTCGTGGCGACACGACGTCTCACCCACCAGCTAGGAGGGACAATGCCTGGCGGATATAGGCAGCCGACCGGTCGGCTACTTGATTGAAGATCCAAAGAGTGCCGCTCCCTTGTCAGCTCGGGCGCCTGTCACAACAATACGTAACGCTTCGCGTTCTAGTAGTACCAGTGGTCTGATTTTGTAGGCGGGTGCTCCAGAAAACAAGACACTGTCAAACTCCAAAATTTGGCGAATATACATACAATATATCATGACCAGCACATCATGACGTAAACCAGAAAGTTTATTATTGTGTCTACGAAGCATCCCAAGTGCCCGTGCTCCTTTAGCTGCCATATTTTCTATATGCGTTCTCCAATTTAGGTTTTAAGTATAAGTCACTCCTAAGCATCTAATCGATTCCACCTGCGAGATAAATTCCTGTCTGTAAAGTACGGAAATCTGCACCGGAACACTTATAGGAAAAACTACGATTGCACTTTTCATGATGTTTAATGATAGATTAATGTCGTCTAACCATGTGTCCAGAGCGTTCATATAAAACTGTAGTGTCTGATATAGTGTATGTATATCTGCAGCTGTAGCAAAAAATGTGATGTCAGCGTATACATACACCTGTACATCATGTTGCGCTAAAATTGAGCACAATAAAATATTAAATACTATTGGTGACAGTACGAAAGCTTGGGGGAGACCTCTAGTTTGTTGATACTTTGAAGACGACACGCATGATTGAGAGCAATAGAATACTCTATTTTTAGAAAGGATTAAACGCATGCCACGAAGTAATTTGGTAAACCGATGTGCGTTAGCGAATTTATTAGTTTAATGTGTTCCAGACTGTCATAAGCTTTTGCAATATCTAAAGTTACTAAGGCGGAAACCTGTTTCTTAGAACGAGCTAGTTGTATTCTGCTTTGCAGATCAACGTGGGCTCACCGAAAGGAGCAGCCACACCTGAATCCAATTCGGCATGGGCCTAAAATTGCATTTTCGTCCAAGCAGTTGTCTATTCTAATGTGTAGAAGTCTTTCGATTAGTTTTACCAGATTAGATGTGAGTGAAATAGGCCTATAGTGTTATCCAAAGTAAACCCAGCTCCATGTTTCTTAAAGAAGTAATTATTGTACGTGGACGTGAGGCAGGGTTGGAGGGAGACGAGGAGGAAGAAAAGGTTAGAAATAAAGAAGTAGGAATTGTGTCTGATTTCCTCGGCTGGTCTTTTTCAGTAAGGCTTCCAGATTTCACTCCTATATTTGAAGCCGAGCTAGTAGCTATTACTTTAGCTCTTCGTAAAATTCCTACAACCGAGACCAGTGCAATCATCCTAACAGACTCACTTTTGGTGTGTGCAGCTCTGACAACCTCTGAACAATCTCGTGCCCTAGCAGCGTTCCACACATTAGCACCGCCGCATTTAAAACTCCTCAAATTAGTGTGGGTCCCAGGTCACTGTGGATTACAATTAAATGAATTGGCAGATGCTTAGGCACGAGTATCACTCGATGGACCAGTAATTTCAGTACGTCCTGAGTTAGAATACTTATCAGGGGTTAGATATAGGAAATTCGCTATTTTTACAGATAGAAAATATCACACAATAGACAGACTATCAGCACCTCAAATTTCCATGGAAAGCCCAGTGGAGTCCGTCAAAAAAACTTGAAATTATAATCTCCAGATTCCGGTGCCGTGTCCCTCCATTAAATTTTTATTTACACAGAGCTTGTCTGACACTTTCCCCCCTTTGTCCGTTCTGCGAAGAATCAGAAACTATTGAACATTATTTTGGCTCATGTCGTAACTATGCATTAATTAGGAAACGACTTTTTGATATTCAGTTGCGAAGCTAGGTTTAAATTTAACCACAGAAAATGTTCTAAGTTTTGGTGCCTCTGTTTTGGGATATTGCCACAGAGATGCATTCAATGCGGTGTGTAATTTTATTCAATACTCTAAACGTTCTCAACATAAAGCCCACGTTAACAGATACTCAAAAAAACCGGGTCGAAAAGTAATTTTCAATTCTGAATAAATTCGTGACATACCAAATTAATCGGGTTTGGCAAAACCAGCTGCCTGGTCGGCTCCCAAAATCAAGTTGTAGCTATTAGTGTCTACTTTACTGTTGATTCTTTTTTTTCTCACTATCTAAATCTTTGGTTTCTTTCTTTTTTTAACATACTGTCTTCACTATACAACTCCCCCCCCCCCTTTTTTTCGTTGTAAGCAATAATGCAGTTATCGTCGATATGAGACTATATGTTCTCTTGGCCAATCCCCCAAAGTGGGTACGAGCCATGGATTAGAGGATACAAACAAACAAACAAACAAACAAATAAAGAAGATTGCTGACACCCCAGCCTAGTACTGTGTATTATTACAAATTGGCGCGGCCGCATATACTTTCTGTGCGGACATTCAAGATGTGGTTGGACTTCATCATTGGAGCAAATCAACGCGGTGACATCCGGATCTTGACCGCAACGCCTGAAGATGAAGAGGAACTAGCTCTTCCGGAAGCAGTGAGCACTGACGCATTTGTTTTCTATGTAAGCACTAAAATGAAGCTAGCTCCAGACCATTTACTAGCTAAAAGAACGGTGAGGATCAACATAAAACTTCAGGATTATGATAATTTCGTGCTGACTCCAGTAATGAACGACGCGAAGCCTGCTACCGCTGCTCCGCCTAACAGTTCCGTCGAGCTGATCAACAAGTTTATTGAACTGCACCAAGAACAGAATAGGCATCAAAATGATTTAATGCGCTTGCTTGTAAACGCGACGGAAAGATTAAGCAGACTGAGTCGCGAACACGTGAAGCCAGACATGTTTGACGGAGAGTCTAGTAGTCCCGAGTCCTGGCTCACGTTTTACAAGTATGCATGCAATGAAAACTACTGGCACAGCGACGAAGATAAAGTGAACAACATGCGACTATTCCTATCGGGCATAGCGAAGAGTTGGTACGAATGGCGTCTCAACGCTCACAGCAACAAACCATGGATAGAGTGGAAAGCAAGCTTTCTGAGCTCCTTCATCGAGAACAAGGTGTTGCTATGGGACAAAGCAATCACGTTAAAATACAGGTCTGGATCTTCACTCAGCTATTTTTATGAGAAAAGGCGCTTGCTACAGCTGGCGGACTCATCTTTGTCAGAGACGTCTGTGGTTCCGCTTATCATTCATGGTTTAAGTCCGGACCTCCAGAAGCAAATACAAATGTTCGGACCCAAGACGGTCGAAGAACTTCTGCAGGGAATGCGAGACCTCTACCTCCCGGACCTAGGAACCCAGCGTCAACCCATGACACTTTCTGCAAGGAATACCGGGGTCACACCAGCTGAGGAACGACGCCCGCTTGCAAGCTGGAGACCTACTGCAACACCCGTATCCTTTTTGACCGCCCAGGGAGGCTCAGACCATGGCGAAGAGCTAGAAGACGTAACAAAAAACTAAATGGAGAGGGTCTCGGCTTCCACCCGACGACATCAAGAGAAGCTGTTTATTTGTCTCATACAAGTCTATTGTACATATCTGTTTTTGTGGATATAAAGGAACGGAGTGCTTTAGTTGACAGCGGAGCAAGCATCATGGTTACTAACGCAAATATTGTTGAGAGGGCGAAAGTAAAAGAGGGAAGACCAGTAGAAGTACACGGATACGATAGAAGACGAGATGTCCACGATAAATGGACTTGTATAACCATATCGTGTCTCGGCAACACTGTCACTGCGCAAGCACTGGTACTCGACGGAGTTCCGTATGAACTACTGCTTTCACGGCCAGTCATCAGTGCACTTCGCCTTAATATCTACTGGACAGGCGAAATTACCACAGAAGAAAAGCGCCGCGCTGTCAACTCTGCAGTTTCGCCTTCAAGTACTCCGCAAAAATCATCGTCAGGTGAAGATGTTAGAACGCTTTACCCAGAATCGCTGTGCATGAAAGGATATCCTACAGCAACTACGAAGTTTGAGGTTCCATTTCATCTCAGTGATACGACGGTGGTGAGAAAAAAGCCCTATAATATGTCACGAGAGAAGAAAGTGTGGCTCCAGAACGAGATTCAAAAGATGTTGGATGCGCCGATTATCCGTCCATCCACGTCTACGTTCGCTTCACCCATCACCATTGCACCAAAGGAAGATGGAAGTCTTCAACTCTGCATGGGCTACAGACAAATTAATAAGCAGACTGAGCTTTTTTCGTTTCCTATGCCACGTATAGACTCTATCATAGATGACACGGGTGGCTGCAGAGTTTTCTCGCGCATTGACCTATGTAAAGAATTTTGGCAAGTTCCGATTTCTAAAAAGTGCAAGAAATATTCTGCCTTCATCACGCCCTTTGACATCTATGAGTATAACCGACTCCCATTTGGATGGAAGAACTCACCCGCTTGGTTCCAGAAAATGATGAACGACGTCTTGCGAGCGTTTATCGGGAAGTTTTGTGACGTCTACATAGACGATATAATAGTATACTCCCGCAACGAGGAAGAGCACTCCAACCATCTGGCTAGTGTACTTCAAGCACTTTGTGACGCCGAGCTCAAAATTAACGACAAGAAGAGTGAGTTTTTCCAAAGTGGTGTTTCTTGGAAGAGTATTTGACGGCTAAACCAAGACAACAAAACAGGAATCAGTCGAACGAATAGCAAAAATGCAGAAGCCATATGACTTGCACTCTTTGCGGGTATTTCTGGGTCTTGCAGGGCATTTCCGGCCATTCATTAGAGATTATGCGACCAAAACCAAATGCCTTACAGAAATGACTAAGAAGAAGGTACCATTTCAGTGGACAGCAGAGTTTGAATCTGTTTATCACAGCCTTGTGACCATTATTTCATCGGATATGGTCCTGACTCTTCCAGACTTCAAGTTGCTCTATGAACTGAACACCGATGCTTCTTATTATGGCACAGGCGCAGTGCTTTACCAGAGATACCGACTCTCCACGGAGCCGTCAACAGAGGGTCGTCGGGTACTACTCGTACACATTTTCAAAAACTCAACTGAACTACACGACTACAGAGAAGGAAGCCTTGGCAGTCCTAATGGCCGTACGCTATTTTAGACCTTACCTGGATGGCAGGAGCTTCAGGCTCTTTACGGATCACCAAGCCTTAACGTATATACTTGACCTCGCAGAGCCTCGAGGAAAAATTGCTAGGTGGGTGAGTGAACTCCAGCAGTTTACTTTCATGGTTCACCACAGGCCTGGAGAACACCTCAAGGACACAGATGCGCTTTCAAGACATGCGGTAATTCCTGATCATAAAAATGTCAGTGCAACATTGTTATGGAAGGGAACTGAAGAACTCAAGTTCCATAACGGAAAGTTCAAAGTCCCAGAAACAATGGTGCCTCGAATTTTGGAGCTCTATCACGACTCCCTGCACTCAGGTGGACATGATGGCTTTTGGAGGACATATCACAAGATTCGTCAGCGTTTCCAGTGGAAACACATGAAAGAGGACGTTCAAAGGTATGCTCAGTCTTGTCATCAATGTGAAGTTCACAAAGCCAAGTACCTTCAGAGAACAGACGAGATGGTTTTGCCTCAACATTCCGACGTACCATTTGAAGTCATTCATCTGGATTTCGCAGAGCTCAAGAAGAAGTAACACTTCTTCTACGAAAATAGTAATATCAGACAATGGGCCAGCGTTTCTCAGTTAGCGTTTGGAAGATTGGGCGAAGGAACGAGGAGTTGTATTGCGACTGTGTGCTCCATACCATCCTGCGGGAAATGGCATGGCTGAAAGAATCATTCGGGATTTGAAGCAGTCCATTTCAATGTATCCAGGTTTTCAGGGTGGATGGAAGTGCTGCTTGGAGGCAGCTGTCGCTCATCACAATCGGTCACACACTGCGAGCATCGGCTGTAGTCCATATTTTGCAGCTTTCAGAAAGGTACCAGTGCTTCCTGCTGATCAAGAACTTTGCATTGCAGACCGCCTGCAATTGTGCAAAAAACGAAAACCTTCGGAAGCCTATCAGTGATACCGGGAAAGTATGAAGAGGAACTTTGACCGTCGCCACAACACGCGGATACCTCAGATACAACTGAACGATCTGGTGCTTGTCAGAAAAGGCCTTCCCGGCACAAAGCAGGTGTACATGGGACCTTATCGCATGGTGCAGATTGCAGCGCAACATGGCGTTCTCAAAAAGGTCCGTTATACCAACGATGATGGTGTGCTGGAATTTGCGACCATTGGAAACGTTTTCAAGTATCACCCCCGGAGGGATGAGTCTTCGAAGAGGGGGAGTGTACGTGGACGTGAAGCAGGGTTGGAGGGAGACGAGGAGGAAGAAGAGGTTAGAAATAAAAAAGATGGCTGACACCCCAGCCTAGTACTGTGTATTATTACAATTATTTTCGCGATTCTCCACTCAGGTGGAATCCACAAATGTCTAATGGAGTGGTTAACTATTGCAAGTAAATCTTGAGGTGATACTTTATGGATTATTTTTATTATCAATGCAGTTATTCCATCATGACCTGGAGAAGAATTGGGCAATATTTTCACTACTTGTGCTGTTTCCGACGCTGTAACCTCTTCAAAGTCATCGCTGTTAACAGGGCACGGCGAGTAAGCAGCCGTGAAGCAGCTTTCCAGCCCTTGAGCAATATTTTCCTGAAAAGTAGGCAACTCACTTGGCGTTGAGACTATCGATTCGAGGTTTGCTGGTGCTGGGATCACTTTTTTGGCTTTAAGGAAGTTGAAAAGTGATTTCCGGTGGCCAGGCTTTGAAAAGAACTCGGAACATTGGCTATCATATATAGTTATCTTTCGCAGCGGCAACTGTTCGCTTAAAAATTGCAGCCACGTATTTATAATCGCTCCAGTTTCTAGGGCACTGATTATAGAGCAGTTTTCGCCACGCCGCTTTTCTTAGCCTGTAATGACGTGAACAATCAGAGTTCCACCAATGATTCAAAGGACGTAGTTTAGAGACCTGAACTGTGAATTTAGCTTTATTTAAAGATTGTTTTATAGCATTCTTGAAGTTGGTAACATTTCGCTCTTTATTTTACTCGGTTCGTTTTGACAAAGACACACTTAGTGTCTATTCACATGTATTGAAATTGATGTGATAAGTGGACTACCTGAATAATGAAGTCACGGGATATACAAGCTCGAACAATATAGAAAATGGTCGCTATTTATACCCGAGTCAAAGCAGACCATGCAGAAATTCACAGGCTTGGACTACAGAAAGTCAGATCAATCGCAGAATAAGACTGATTGCATGCAAACGTGGGGGCTCGCTGGTTAATGCTTGTTAAAGTATTTTTGCCACAAACGCTTTCCACTCATATCTGTTCTGAATCTCCACGAAGTGAGATGAGAATTGAAGTCTCCTACCATTAATATCTCTTTTCTGCAATAAGAAATTACGGTATCTAAAACACTAGAATTTTGAACACCTAACGAAAAATAACGTTTACTAGCAAAAAGGGAAGGTGTCCCGGAAAAGAAATATCTAATATTAAAAATTTCATGTTTTACATTCATTATTTGACCGGTAACTTTTACCTGATGCGCAATTTTCGAAGAGATAAACACTGCTAAACCACCTCCTTGAGAGGGGTGGTCTAAGCGAAATGTTCGGTAGTTCTTAAGATGAAAGATTCTTTTTAGAGAGCCAAGTTTCTTGCAACACTATAACATCTGGCGAATGCTGATTACAAAGGCAAAATAAATCGGTAGTTGCGGAAAAAATTGACCGGAAATTCCACAGTGCAAGATTCTTAATCCACCTATATATATTTTGAGGCTATACCAGCAGCATTCACTACCTTTTGCAATAAGCTATCTTTCAAAAACATCCTGTTTTGATGATATTTCTTTCTGATATTTTTTTTTAATTTTCCCCTTAGGACTCACTGGAGATTCATCTTTTCTTGGCGACGCCCGCCGTTTCATTTTTTTAGTCGAATTCCATGTGTGAGTCTTGCGAACCTGAATCAGAGCTCCGATCCAAATGTTCAATGAGGATTATTTTATGGCCGCAGTCCAACGGACCAGCTTTTGATGAATATAACTCTTCAAGAGGTGTTGTTATCATGTGGCTGGGTTTAGAAGGTCCTGTTTCTATAAATCCTGTATTCACAACTTTAGCTGAAGAAAACATAGAGGCTGCATGTGGATGATTGACATGCATGAAGGCTTGAGTGATTTGGCGTTTAATATTTGAGCAAATGACTCCGTCAGCGTTACAAAAAGGTTCTCAGTAGCTTTGTCATTGTTTTCTCAACGGTCGAGGCTATGACGTCTGAGAGTGACGAGTCGATGGCATGGTTATTACGGATCGCTGCAACGGCGTACCCACGATAGCGCTCTGTCATGGCGATTCGAGCTTCGCGTCTTGAACAACGTTTCCGCTCAATTATTTCCATAATTTGAATCTCCTGAGCTCTCGCAGGACATGTACCATCATCATATGGGTGAGGGTCACCTCAGATATAGCAAGACCTTTCCTGAGCTGTGCATTCTTCGGAGTTGTGTTGTCCTGCACACATTTGACACCGCTCTACTGATCGGAACCTTTTATGCTATGCCCAAAACGCCAGCATCTATGGCACTGCAGTGGACGAGGAGATAGTGCTTCAACCCGATAGATCATTGGCCAAGCTTTGATCTCTGTTGGTCTAGTAGTTCCAGCAAAGGTAACTATCACCGACTCTGTCGGGATCTTATTTCTATCAGCGCTACGTGAACAGCGAAACTCTGCCACCACGCCTGCTGCAGAAAACATCTCTAGAATTTCTGGCGGAGACAAGCTCAAGCCTACCCCACGAACTAAACCTTTCACACAGGCCAAGGGAGGAGGAACGAAATGGCGCCTTTGGAGAGAGGCAAACGATGTGCATTTTAGCAGATCTGATACGCAGGCCTGATCTGAGGAACAGCACAAAATACCTCCACGACCAAACGGTCGCGCCTCGGTGATGAGTTGGAAGTGTTCGGTCACCTTCCGTAGCTGCTCCTGGATGCTTTTGGGGTTTTTCATGTGAATAGAAGCTCCATTTGTTAGGACCAGAACCACCGTAACGCTGCTGAGACCGCTGCGCAAGAAAAGATCAATGGGTCAATTATCATTAGTGAGGAATACCGACCAGGCAGAGTTTGCCTGGCCGGGAGACGCGACAGACATCAGTCAACTGAGCCCAAGTCAGCACACCGCACACCCCGGGAGGGTGCACCCTGTGGCGTAATTGTTCAGCTGTTATCATGTTTACGTTGTGTCATGCCGCCCCTACCAGGGCAATGCCCTGCGCATGCGTGCCATACAAGCACATGTATTTATTCAGAGTAAATAAAGAGCACGGGGGTGTTTCCCGTTCGTGTTCAACCCGGTGTCGTTCGTCACGGCATGGTGTCAGAAGTGTAGCGCACTGCTTTTCGAGCTATGGCGAGTACAGAAAATACGGGTTTCTGCCAGCCCTTCCCTGTACAACCGCCAACAAGCTTCATCTTTGACTAGGTGTCAGAGTGGCCGGCGTGGGTGCAAGACTTCAAAGATTATCGATTTGCTTCCGGCCTTAGCGAGTGAGCGGGGGAGGCCCAGGTATGTACGCTGATGTATACAATGGGGCGACATGCTCGCAACATATTTCGGGACCTTTGAATTCTCGGAAGAACAGTCGAAGGACTATGAAGTGGTGAAGAAACGCTTCGACGCATACTTCGTTGCCACACGGAATTCGGTCTACGAAAGTGCGTGCTTCCATCGTCGCCACCAAGGTGCAGGTGAATCGGTGGACCAGTACGTGACGGCGTTACATACACTGGCAGATAGGAGTGACTATGGCGTGATGAAAGAGAGGATGATCCTCGACTGTTTCGTCGTTGGACTACGGGACTCCAAGCTGTCCGAGGCCCTCCAAAAGGATGCAACACTGAATCTGAAAACTGCACTGTCCAGGGCGAGAACGAAAGAAGCGGTACAACAACAACAACATGAGCTTCACAGCAGTGCGTACCACCAAACAACCGGCCTTGAGGTCGACGCACTTCATCGAGAAGCTTGCGGGTGGGCAGAGCACCAACGGGTCAACAAAAACGTCCGAAAGTGTGCGGCGTGTGGCAGAGCCCGTCATTGGAAGTCATCGTGTCCTGCAAAAAGAGCAATCTGCTACGGGTGCCAACAACGGGGACACTTCGCTGCGGTGGGCCCACAAAGGCAGGACTTCACGAATGCTGAAGCAAGTGCATCCTAGGTAGGCCTGCGCAGTATTCGCCGGAGTCATGCTTCAAGTGAGCAATCAGATCGAAAGGGTGTAACGTATTTGTTGGGACTTTAGCTAGTACGTTTGCAAGAGCTCGCTTTGTTCAAGTCGCTATTGACGGGGTGACCGTGTCTGCTAAAGTCGACACAGGAGCAGAGGTAAACGTTGGTCCAGCATCCTTCCCTGGTGTACCGAAAGATCTACAGCAGTTTAACGTAATTTTGAAGGGGCCAGGCAGTGAAGTGTTAGACCTAAAAGGAAAATTCACTGCCAATATTCTGTAAAGACGATGTCAGGTTAGGCAGGACGTTTTTGTCGTCAACTCGGCGAGTAATGTCATTTTAGACTTGCCAGCAATAGAAGCTTTAGGAATTGTGAAATGTGTAGACGAGGCCTCAGTTCATCAAACTGTGCAAATGCGCCTTCCTTCTCTGCTCCACGGTTTAGGTACCATGAAAGGAGTATACTGTATTAGTCTCAAAGAAGATGCAGGGCCCTATGCTATTCACACCGCTCGTCGTATACCCATCCGGCTGAGGGATGGCGTGAAATGCGAGCTACAGGAAATGGAAAGAAACAGAGTCATTTGTAAAGTTGGCCGACCGAATGGTGTGCTGGCATAGTGCCCGTCTTGAAGCCTTCCGGGCAAGTTTGAATCTGTGTTGATTTTGCGCAGTTGAATAAGAGTGTGAAACGTAGCGGTTTGTGCTCCCCACTGTTGGTGAGACACTCGGGCTGCTTAGCGGAGCAAGGGTGTTTTCTAAACTTGACGCGAACTCAGGATTCCATCAGGTAAAGCTAAGCAAGGGCTGTCAGCTACTGACTACGTTTATTACTCCTTTTGGACGTTATTGCTTAGAGCGTCTGTCATTCGGAATAACATCTGCTCTAGAGTACTCTCAAAGGCAGATGTGTTAAATCCTTGACGGAGTACCGGGGGTCGTAAAGCTGATGGATGATGCACTGGTCTTTGGTTCGTCTCAGAAAGAGCATAATGAGCGACTGTTCCAGATTTTAAACCGATTTGCAGAAGCCGGCGTAGCCCTGAATCAGGAAAATTGTCAGTTCAGTATAAATGAGCTTTGTTTTTTTGGGATGCCGAGTGAGCAAAGATGGCATACGACCGGACCCAGTTAAAGTTAGGGCGATCAGTGATATGAAGCCACCGGAAAATGTAAGCGACATGCGCCGATTCCTTGGTCTCGCAAATCATTGCTCGAGCTTTATCACCGACTTAGCAGATAAGACCGCGCCGTTACGTCAGTTGCTGCAAAAAAAAACAAGGAGTGGAGTTCAGCTGCACCTCAGCAGATGGCCTTTGACAGCGTAAAGCAGGCCATCTGTTCCGATAGATGTATAGCAAAGTTTCATCCACATAATTCAACTATTCTTTCTGCAGACACATCTTCGAACGGTTTTGGGGCAGTTCTGCTTCAGGTACAACCAAACAAAGAAAGACGGCCAGTTGTGTTTGTTTCCAGATCATTGACACCAACAGAAATGTGCTGTGTGCAAATTGAAAAGGAGACCCTAGCTCTAACCTGGGCTGCCGAACGTCTTGAAATTTACGTGCGTGGGCTTTACATGACGCTGGAATCAGATCAGAAACCACTAGTCACATTGCTAGGAAGGACCCCACTTGATTTGTTGCCACCGCGCATTCAGCGATGTCAAATGCGTCTGATGCGATTCAGTTTTGAGGTGGAATATGTTCCAGGGAAAAAACTTGGAAATTGCTGACGCACTTTCTAGAGCGCCAATGCGACAACAAAACAGTAAGGGCGTCCTTTCGGTAGATGAGGTCAACTCGTTTGTTTCTGGGGTGTTGTCAGAGTTGGCGAGTCGGACCAGTTTCGACTGGTAGCCGAAGAACAGGCAAAGGACGAGACCTGCCGTGTGTTGTGCCGTTATCTTCATGAAGAATGGCCGAGACCAGCTTCTATGTCAAGCGTATTGAGGCCATATTGGCAGGATCGCGCAGCTCTGAGCGTCTGCAAAGGAGGGCTCATGCATGGCACGCACCTCGTTGTGTCGCACTCGATTCAGTATAGAATTTTAAGTCTGCTTCTCGAAAGCCATCCAGCAAGAGAATCCGTTTGGTGGCCTGGTTTAAGCTCTCAGCTTGCTACCGTGGTTGGCGATTGCCGCATTTGTTCACACTTTCGAGACCAGCCGAGTGAACCTATGGTCCCAACCCAGACACCTAATCGCCCATGGCAAAGGGTCGCAGCAGATATCTTCCACCTCCTAGACAGGAACTTCTTGCTTTTAGTGGACTATCTATCGCGCTTTCCTGAGGTGTGTTCGTTGACATTGCTTAGCAGCACCAGCGTTGTTAGTCACATCAAAGATGCATTTGCAAGGCACGGTATTCCGGAAGTGCTGGTAAAAGACAACGGTGCTCATTTTGTTAGTGAGGAATTTAAGGCGTTCGCGAGGGTTTATTGATTTCAGGGTGTGACGTGTAGCCCGAGGTACCCGCAGACAAATGGCGAGGTAGAACGAATGGTGAAAACAGTAAAAGCGCTACTCCTAAAGTCTCGTGATCCCTATTCGGTTCTGTTAGCCTACAGGGACACCCCGGGACCACTAGGCAGAACACCAGCGGAGCTGCTCATGGGGCGGCGGCTTCGTACCACCCTGCCTCTCCATCCAGACAAGTTGATATCAAAGACGCCCAACCTAAAAGAGGTGCGGGAAAAGGATGCGGCTGTCCGGGGACAAGCAGAGACAAAATTACGATCGCCGCCACGCTGTCCGCCACCTTGTCCCATTGGCACCCGGGGACACTGTCTGGGTCAAGGACTGCAGACGGGAAGGCGTCATCTGTCGGCGCGCTAAACGGCCGCGGTCATATGTTGTTGGTTTGGAAGCGGCCTCCAGATCAAACGAAACAGGAAATTTCTAGTCAAGCAAGCGCCAAGCAGTGTCCCAGAATCCTACGACGCGTCGTACGACTTTCCTCCTAGCCTGGAAAGTTCAATTAATAGCAGCCAGCCCAACTCCCACGCTCCCCCCTGCGATCGCACAGACGATCACAGTAATATTCAACTGCCACGAATCCCAGGCGAATATTTCACCCCGATTTCGTAGAAATGCAAGAAAACCAGACAGTTAGGGTATTTTTTAATGTAGTGCTGTAGGTAACTTTTGG
This sequence comes from Rhipicephalus annulatus, assembly GCA_013436015.1. NCBI lineage: Eukaryota > Metazoa > Arthropoda > Arachnida > Ixodida > Ixodidae > Rhipicephalus > Rhipicephalus annulatus. The sequence continues at coordinate 65,570 of WOVY01004768.1, forward strand.
ACTTGTGTGTGTAGGTAACCTTTGACTCGTGGTGTGAGGCTTTTCGTTCGGTTCGGTTCGTCTTAATGCAACAAGAAATGCTTTTTTACGGTTGTTTTTGAAGTTCTTCTGTTTAAAAGGGGAGATGTGGCGTAATCGTTCAGGTATTATCATGTTTACGTTGTGTCATGCCATCCCTACCGGGGCAATGCCCTGCGCATGCGTGCCATACAAGCACATGTATATATTCAGAGTAAATAAAGGGTACGGGGGCGTTTTCCCGTTCGTGTTCAACACGGTGTCGTTCGTCACGGAAATTCGACATTCGTCACGGAAACTCGACACACCCAGACGCCGATTACAGCTAAACAGGAACTCGAAGAGGCACCCAAGCCAGGCAAGCAAGGTCCGTCAGACAAGGAAAGTGGCCGAGACGCTGGGGGATTGGCCAGTTCATCAACAACGAGCAACCGTCGTCGCCTTTCTCTTTCATGCAGCAACGCTGCAGTGGCTGTTCAGTATCAATATATATATATATATATATATATATATATATATATATATTGTTAGGGCGTTTATTAGCCAGCACACAGCGAGCATACACAATGGCGACAGTAACGGCCAAGCACGGACTCTCAGCGCGAGTGGCGTCCTTTTTGGGGTAGATTCACTAGAAAGCATTGAGAGTTCGATCCATTTCATTGTTCGGCGGCTTCTCTACAATCAGCCCTGGGTCGAAGAGGAAGCCGCCTAGCGACCCTAACCACTTGTCACTATGAGCGGGTCATAGTAAGCCTTCAGGCGCTTCACGTTTAACTATGTCGCGCCCACGACGGCGCATGTCCGAAGATTCTTCAATTGGTTCGATCAGATAGTTGACTGGAGATGTGCGCTCGATCACACGGTAGGTACCTTCGTATTTCGGGAGTAGTTTGCAAGAAAGGCCAGCTACAGAGGTCGGGCATGACAGCCATACAAGAGAACGAGGAAGGAACGTGGGCTCAGAAGTGGCGGAGCCGTCACGAATACTCTTCTGTCGCTCTTGCTCATGCGTCCTTAAAAGTCTTGGAAAGCTCTCGACACTCTTCAGCAAGCCTGGCTGTCTCAGAAATAGGTGCACACTCAGATGGATTCAGCGTGTACGGGAGTATCGGGTTGATAATGTGTGATGGATGCCTTCCGTACAGCAAGAAGAAAGCGAAAAAACCGGTCGTGCTCTGAGGGGCGGTGTTGTAGAAGTAGGCGACGAAGGGCAGTATAGTATCCCAATTCGTGTGGTTGGCGGCGACGTACATCGAAAACATGTCGCCGAGGGTGCGGTTAAAGCGTTCTGTGAGACCATTCGTCTGCGGGTGGTGAGCAGTAGTTTTGCGGTGGACAGAATGGCACTCAGTGAGAATGACTTCGACGACTTCTGACAAGAAGACACGGCCTCGATCGCTGAGAAGCTCCTGGGGCGGACCGTGGCGCAGTATGAATCGATGCAGTAGGAAGGAGGCAACATCACGCGCAGTAGCCGCAGGAAGAGCGGCAGTTTCGGCGTATCGCGTTAAATGATCTACGGCGATTATGGCCCAGCGGTCACCAGCTGACGTCAGAGGAAGTGGTCCATACAAATCAATACCTATGCGCCCAAACGGATGGTCAGGGCAAGGTGACGGTTTCAGACCGGTTGGCACCATGTGGGCTGACGGTTTGCGGCATTGGCAAGCGAGGCAGGAGCGAATGAACTGCTGCACGTAGCGGTGCATCCCGCGGCAGAAGTAGCGTTTTCGAATGCGATGGTAGGTTTTGAATACCCCAAAGTGCGCGCATTGCGAATCAGAATGGAAAGATTCACATATCTCTGACCGTAGACTGCGGGGTATCCCGAGTAACCACTGCCGGCCATCGGCGTCGTAATTGCGTCGGTGTAGGAGGTCGTCACGAATGGCGAATTGATGAGCTCGATGGCGCAGGGCACGCGTGGATGGCGTTTGCGGACAGATCAGAGAGCAAGTCGATAAGTGGGGCGATCCAATTATCCTTTCGCTGTTCGATAGCGATGATGTTAACATCAATGACAGAAACATCAACCGAGGATACTGAATAGAGCACGTCATCTTCAGGCAGAGGGGAGCACGAGAGGGCATCGGCGTCAGCATGCTGGCGTCCGTTGCGGTACAGCACGCGGATGTCGTAGTCTTGTAAGCGAAGAGCCCAATGGGCGAGACGGCCTGTTCAACCCACCGGCTGTTCAACAATCGGCCACTACAATTCTTCCACCCATCCGCCGAGCGAGTGCACATGAAATAGTGGAGGTCATGCTGCGTACCCAAGTTACGCCCAAGTGGTCGCCAGGCCACCTCCAGTCATCCAAGCGCCCGCCCCCCTGACTTACGCCGAAGCTGCCCCACGATCTCCGTCCTTCGCAGCGAATATGCCGGCTGCGTATGTTGACGCGACCCCTCAGACTCAGCTCCAGCCCACCATGCAGCCAAATTTCTGTTCATCGACCCATTTCATTGTTCGGCGGCTTCTCTACAAGATATATATACAGTAAACCCTCGTTAGCTCGAACTCGCATATCTCGAAATCTCTGTTAAGTCGAAACTTTTTTTCGCCGTGCATTAACCTCCCATAGGTGCTATGTATTTGCCCCCTCTTATCTCGAAACGTTTTCCGGAGGGAACAGTGGATATCTCGAAATCTTGACAGTGAGGGCAGAAGGCAAAGTCTACTCCCAACAGGAAACGGGGGCTCCGTGCGAACGCTTAGCTCTTACTATACGTGCCGAACGCAGTCGTGAAGGGCGAATTTGAAATTCCCGCGGACGCAGCCGTTTCCTATCAGCCTTGTCAGGCAACTGTGGGAGTGATCACGTGTGCGCACCTGCGCGCGACTTATGCGCGGTGGGCAGCGTGTACAGCATGCGCCTGTCAGTCCGCAACCTAGCCCTTGCATGTGCGAGCTGGTATTCTTTGTTTTCCTCGCGATCTGTGCACGACGCATCTTGAGCTCAGTTTTGCTGAGTAGTGAGTGGTCTGTGCAACGGACGCTTCCGTCCGTTGCACAGACCACTCAGCTTCGAGAAGTGCCTACGACGACAGAAACACGTAACATGCTGTGCTTGCTCCGCAACAAGGTCGAATGCAGCGGTGGCGACCAACGGCTCATGCGATGTGTTGAGCAACTGGAGAACGCCTTTCTCGGACCGAACGCTAAAGCGAAACAGGCGAGCATCACGCAATTTTTTGGTCCTCGGTAATAAATTTTTTCCCCTCCGAATTCTTGTGCCTTTACTACGGTAGCTGTTTTGTGCAGTGGAGCTTTTTCTAGCAGCACTGGCTTTTCTTTTACAGTGACCTGGGCAAACATTTTCGGCGTTTTGCTTAACTCGAAATACTGCCTATCTCGAAATTTTCCCCGGATTTGATGCTTCGAGTTAACGAGAGATTACTGTATATATATATATATATATATATATATATATATATAATATATATATATATATAGTATATATATAATATATTGTAACGCAGACTGAAAGAGCGAGGAAGAAGAAGAGATTGGACGCGCTCGGGCGATGGTGATTCGGCAGTGACAGTAGCCGGGCGCTGACATTTTTCATTGAAAATAACCCATCACATCCGTAACAGCTTTGGTGGAGCGGTGCTGGGTAACTTGCCATCCTGGACCCCGCAGCAGAAGTTCTTCGAAGAAGCAGACGCTTAGCTGGCCTACCTCCGGACAACATCAGCATGAACGACGACACAGCAATTCCATCGACGTCCTACGCTGCTGCATCCACCAGTGCCACCGACACGGCACAAGGTGGCCGTCGACCTCGACAACCAGACTACTGGGCACCTGAGCCACGAATTTTCTCAGGTAAACTGACGAAGACGTGGACGCTTGGCTAAAAACACTTCGAGAGAGTGAGCCGCCTACTACGAATGGGGCGCACCGGCGAAGCTCGTGAACGTAGTATTCTTCCTTGCCGGGACAGCCCTGCTTTGGTTTGAGAAACCATGAACATGTCCTCCCCACTTGGGATATATTGTAAGGAACTGAAGGCCTGCTTTGGGGACACGAGTTCCATGAAAAAGAAAGCTGAGCAAACGCTGTCACGTAGGGCTCAGTTGCCCGGCGAGACGTGCACAACCTACATTGAAGAAGTGTTGAAGCTTTGCGGAATTGTCAACGCAAATATGTCTGACGAAGACAAAGTCGGTCATTTGTTGAAAGGCATCGCCGAGGACGTGTACAATTTTTTGATAACAAAAGAAGACTTGAACACTCCTTCGATTTTCAGGCAGCAGTGTTTGTACCCGTATGCCTCTTCTCATGTCCGCTCAGGACCCTGCACTGGACTTGTGGAGCCTCATCATGCAAACGCCATTAAGAAGAATGTGCTGGTCCCACGGTCTGTCCTTACAGCCATCGACGGACATGCTTGCTTGTGGGCACTCAACGCAGCCTCAGAGCCTGTTGTTCTACCAGCCGGATTCAAACTGGGTACGTTCGAGGAGCAGGCCACAATTGACGTGAGAATGGTCTCAGAGTCTCCAGCTATCAGCCAGACTGCGCCCAACTACTCAGCCGAGATTAAACGTATGATCAACAAGTCGATGCCTTCTTCCGAGCAGAATGTCCTTGAGGAGGTACTTACACGCTACGCGGGAGTCTTTGATTTCGCTCAAAACAAGCGTTGTTCCATGTTGCCCGAATCCCGTATGCACACCGCATCAAACACGGGAGATGCTACACCGATACGCCAGAAACCCTATCGCGTATCCCCGTCAGAGAGGCAAGTGATCGCCGATCAGGTCAAACGACATGCTGCAGAAAGGCGTTATTCAAAAGTCAAGCGTCCCTGGGCAGCTCCTGTTATATTGGTAAAAAAGAAAGACAACTCTTGGCGATTCTGTGTAGACTACCGCCGTCTCAACGCCGTCAAAAGAGAAAGACGTGTATCCGCTACCACGCATCGACGATGCTGTTGATTGTCTGCACTCGGCCGCATACTTTTCGTCTGTCGACCTAAGGTCTGGATACTGCAAATACCAATGCATCCTTCTGACAAGAGAAGACTGCTATTTGTCACGCCTGATGGATTATTTGAATTCAACGTTATGCCGTTTGGCTTATGCAATGCCCCAGCTACCTTCGAGCGATTCATGGACTCAATCCTTCGAGGTCTCAAATGGGAGATATGTATGTGTTATCTCGATGATGTAATTATTTTTGGCAAGACATTCCACGA
>WOVY01004769.1:0-25698 GCA_013436015.1 Rhipicephalus annulatus
GCCGACCTTGAGTATATATACAGCGCGACGGTGCATGCGCTGTCAGCTGTCGAATGTTCTCGAAGGAGAAGCGCACGCGCGGCACAGATGGCGACGGCGCGACGGCGCATGCGCGCTGTCAGCTGTCGAATGTCTCGAAGGAGAAGCGCGCGCGGCACAGATGGTGGGCGACGGCGCGACGGCGCATGCGCGCGCGTCAGCTGTCGAATGTTCGAGAAGCGGTGCGGACGGCGCGGACGGCGCACTACAAGGTGCGAGTATAAGATGCTTCCGCATCTAAAAACCGCGCGTCCAGTGGACTGAAAAGAAGACCTGGGCGCTTTTAAAGCTATGGGAGGACCATTTGGACGCCTTGCGAGGGCACAACGGTGGAGTGTACCAGGCGATTGCCGAGAGCCTCACCGACGCCGGTATTCCCCGTACACGGGCGCAAGTGTGTTAAGATCGGATCAACTGTTGCTTTATCTCTGTCTCTGCGCTGAGACATCGCAGGACCACGATGAAACGCGGCACGCCGTCACTGACCCAGCTGGACGCAGCCATGTAAAAAGCACGACGAAAAAACAAAAAACAGCAATACACCGACTGTTCATAGTTGCCAGACGAACTTAAGTTGATGCTAAAAACGCAGAAAAGCGAAAGAAAATTACAGGTATGAGCATCATAGGCCACCAGACAATAAAAAAAAACGGTTTTATGCTCCGGCGTCGCTGAATGTGATGTACATGCGCAGATTCTTTTTAATATTTCCAATCTTGCTGCTTCCACAAACAGCGCCATTGTTTCTGCAGCGTTCTCCGAGGCACCGCCTAAAGCAGTAGTCCGGTGCCGTGTGTCATCAGCGCCACTCCTTTCTGCAAATGGTCCCCTTAGGCGACAAAAGGGGTTTACTTCAAAGTACTTTACTTTTGCCCGTGTGTCACGGGTATAAAAACAAGTTTGGGCAAGACGCGCTCGTGAAAAACATGAACGCGACGCAATGCCCTGTACTGGCATGAGACGCTACATCTATAGGCGCAGCGGTGAGTGGATGGCGCTTCGTTTATACTGTCAAATGCGACTAGCAAAGCTCCAACTTCGCAGCGAATCTAGTGGTCGTTAGCCTCTTCGAGCAACAAAGAAAGGCACGGCTTCTGTCCGTTTTACCGCACCCCACTACCCGCTCTCCGCGAAGAACGAAACTGAAACTGTAGCAAAAGGTCTGTAGACATTTCACTAGCTAACCCTATCCAATCTGAAGCCTGTACTTCCCATAAATCCCATGGGGGTACGCGATCGCAGCGCCAGATTCCTCTCTAGGTATCATTGTATGAAACTCTATGATAGCAGGTAAACATAATGCAACCAGACATCCAGATTTAGCCGGTCCCGACTGTGCGGCTGGAGTCTGGCTGTCCCGCCTATATACCTTCTTATGGGTGGTGTTTTGTCCTGCTTTCAGCCGATAGCCGGCTCACCACAGCCGTCAGCTAGCACGGCCACTATCCGCATTTGTCATAAGAGAGAGAGAGAGAGTGAGTGAGAAAGGAAAGGCCGGGAGGTTAACCAGATATTGGCATCTGGTTTGCTACCCAGCGCTGGGGTTGGGGAAGTAGGGGCAAGAAAAGGGGGTTAGAGAGTCATAATATACTAATTATGACTGTGGCCTGCTTTTTTCCTTTCTCCATCTCTGTTGCTCTTTCTTTCTGTCTTTCATACTTTCTCTCTCTTTTCTGTCTTCTTCTTTTTTGTTATCTCCCTTATATCAACGCAATCATATAGTTCCCGTAAATGTTTGTTGAGGTCGGGCACCCTCAGTGTACACTCTATTCGTATATTAAATTTGAACAAGTTCAGCTAAAGGAGAAGTCTGTGAACACGCGAACTATTGCAACGCGGGCATATCGTGCTTAAAATATGAACTTGAAAAAAGCATGTTACCTTTATTGTTGCTGGCGTAACGCACCACCACTGTTACGTCGCGCTCGCTCGCGACACGCGTTCTCGCTGGAAAGGAAGAGGAAGAAGAACGGAGCCCTAGGAGACAGACCATCTTCGCTGAACGCTGCGCAAAAGTGAGTAAAAAACCTATACTTTATTGCCCACGATGGTAAAAAAAACTACGGCAACTTGCGCAGGGTCCAGTCCTCGTGTAAAAGTGTTCATTCGCACATCCGTTCATGACAGTGAGGCAAAAAACGTACACGGCAGCTTTAGTGTGGCAGACTATATACCTCATGTGACCTTGCGTTCCTTCGTACTCTATCTTCCGCTCGCCAGGCGCCTCCGAGGAGCGCCAGGGTTCGGGATCAGCTGCAAGTACACAGGAGCGCAAGAAATCTGGTGCTTGGGGGCTTTCGCAATAAAACAAGCGAAGTCCTTACAGCGGTGATTTTGAGACGGTGATTTTCAGTAGTTCGGTGTAGCAGTCTAGCAATTAACTCCCATTAAATGTCTGGATGTTTCCTTGCGCCGTTGCTTTAGTGCCATTCTTTGACGGTGTCGTATTGTTTCTACTTCCGCGTTACCAGAACGCACGCCCAATCCTTTGTGTGGTGAGACATCTTCCGTCTAAGGCCAATTGGTTGCTAGATATCGGGATACGGTCGACGCAAGTTGCGTTTGAGATGCAAAGAATAAGCAAGCCCTGGCCGAGCCCTGCCCTAAGTGAACGCACCCTCACGCCCTACGCAATCGACCATTCCGCCATAACATGCTCAAGCACCATAAATAAACAATTATGCACTTTTGAGCCACTTTTTCTCCTACAGGAATGACTGTAACCTCTCTACATTTAGGGAGACTTCATGTGCGCGCGTCTCCGTGGTGTTAGCCTTTGACCCACCACTTGCCGCCGCCGCTAAAACACAATGTTGCCAGTCCCGGTTCCCATGGCAACAAGCACCATGTTGGTTCTCGCGGCCAGGTGTTCCTGTTCCGTTAGACTGCACCAGCTGCATGTTGGCGCGGGTGTGCAAGCTGCAGTATCTGAGCTGCGTTCGACCACACCCATAGACCTATAGATTCCACTACGACCACCATCCTCCCGCTAAGACCTCCTACAAAGAACTTTGGAGGCGTAAGTACCAGGGTGCTGCGTGCCGCAATGCAAAATCATCTGGAGACTGTTCCGCTTCCCGACAGCCGACGGAAACGCTGGATTACACAAGTGAAGCGAGATTGCTTGCAGCCGACTTCCTCTTGCCGTGTTTGTGAGGTTGAGTAACCGTTGTATTTAGAGTGGATTGAGTATATCGCCGCATATTTCGAGAAATTGTTTGACTTTCTTACGCGACGAAAAACAGTTTGAGTAAAGTAAACTCGACAACTTGCACAACGATGCATCAGGCTTCGGTCGCCTACGCCTAGATATGCGAGCGAGAGCTGGTTAACTTGAGTATGCTTGTTTATCCTCGTAGTCGAAGCGCAGTTCACCAATCGAATGATACGACTAATCGAACGTGTGGTCCTGCATTCATTCACTCTCTGCGTTACAAACTGTTTCCGAAGCCGTCGCCGCATTCTTGGCGGGAAACGCCCGGGCCCGTAAACCACTAACTTCGAGTTCGCGTCTTCCTTTTCTGGCAGATGTTCGCGTTCCTGCACTTTCATCTCGGTCGCTGAGGGAGGGCACTTGGAGAGGTAGACAGACGAGCCGACGAACACGTTCTCTGTAGACTGTTGTAGTCTTGCATAGTTGCCACACAACTAAATTTTGTGCGGCTCGACATGAGGTATTCGTTCTTCCCTTCAATAACACGTAGAACCACACCAGAACTCGCTCAACAATGACAAAAAGTCTTTAATAAATAGTCAACTTCCTACCAAATCGTTCCCGTGGTGTCTATAGTGTGTGTGTTTCTGTCTATGTGTGGTTGTGCATTCGGTGAGAAGTTGACTATTCAATCAAGACATGTACCGACTAGACGAACCGCGAGTTCTTCTAGAATGCAACAATGATTTCGCTTTTTTAATATCGAATGCAACAAATTTCCTGTTCGTATCCATCTGTTATTTTGTCTGTGTGTCGGTCCTGTACAGTGCAGTATATGTGCACTGAGCAAGTCAGTTGTTGGCCCATAACTAAAAATATTACCCATGGGAGATTGGTGCTGCGTCATTATTGCGTCATTTGTTTCAGTACTGCGTCATTTGTTTCATAATCAGTCACAAAAACAAAGATCGTTTGATATCGAGAACTCAGTTTTTATTTAGTGCTTTTACAGAAAGTGTGTATGGACTCCGAATATGTGGTTGGCACCGTGTATGATTTTTCGCCTCATTGCTTTATTGTAGGCCCACCGCGAGGACAGAAGCTTTCAGCAAAGGAGGCAGAATGGTTTGAAGAAATTAAGGCCAGATGCTGTGTGTATGCTGTTTTGCAATAAAATCCAACCTGGAGAAATTTGGTTTGTCCCTTGTTGCTCCCCTTTGCCTTTCTGCTGGCCTAATATGCAGGCTTGTGAGGGGAGGAGGATAGTTGATGTAATATGATTGAATGCCCTACCTTTTTTTGACAATGCTTACAGCTTGTAAGGTTTTTAGGCAGTCAATTGTACAGATTCGTTCGCATGACCTAAACTTGCTGCAGGAAATTGTATTTCGAACAAAAGCAATATTTATTGCCTGAAAACAGGCTAGCGCAGGAATGTGGCTTACAGAAAACATCACAAACTACCCGGTTCTTTGGTCTGCCTTCCCTTTCGTATGAGTACCAAGATATAACACAGTACGGTCGTGAGCCTAGCACTATTTGGGGTGTCTGCAGTGATAAGGTGAATTTTCATCAGGAATGCCGCGCAGGCATTGAAGTCATTGAAGTCCGTTCTTCGTGACATCGAGGTTCTACCCCTCGCAAATATACGCTCCCTAAATATCCTCACTCCGACAATGCGGGGGGTCTACCAGGAGAGAGAAACGAATTGTTGTAATGGTATTTTATACAAAATGTAGTCACAAACACGTTTTTCCTGTTCTACTCGACGCCTGACTTCAGAAAACAACCCTTCAGCTTTCAGAACTTGCTATATAAAAAAAAAACACCACCCCCTTCTCGTTTAAACTCGCACTGCTTTCAATGTAAAAGAGCCACCGCTGAGAACCAACATGGTGGCCCGTCAATTATGGCGACCGTTTTAGCCAGTTGTAAGCCACCATGATCGAAGCTGTCACCACCCTAAAGCACGGAGACAAGTGCACATGAAGGCTCCCTATCTGCACGCATTTCCTTGATCTAACGCCACACATTCAGTACATCATGTCCCAAATGGCGTATAAACCATCAATGTGGCATGACATTCTGTATAGAAATCGACGAGGGCTGATTTTTCGAGAAAGGCAATGCAAGCAAGCCGCAGCAGCCACTTTTCGATGGAGGTCAAATGCTGGAGAACTATGTACTCATATTGAAGTCACGTTAAAGACCACGAGATGGTCACAATACTGGGAGCCCCACATCACAGCACCCCTCATACTCATTTCGTGGTTTTCGGACGCAAAAATTTCCCTATTGTTACTAATGCAAGCAGGCCTTGTGACGATTATTATCGTGAAGTAAAAGTGTTTTCCCGAGTGTTCGATATATTTTGAGTGAGGCGAAACGAATAGTGAATTTTGAGCCAGAAGTGCTGCTATGATAAGTATTTTTACTTTGGTTTCTCCTGAGGCGCCACAAAGGTGTGACGCTTTCAATACCACATACGGCATTGATCGTCGTCCAATAGTAGAGGCTACATTCTGCCGTACAACAACAGTTACTTGTAGTGCGCTGTATCACCCACATATATGACGTAAAGTTTTCCCAATTATTCGAAGAAGATGGTCCCATTTGTTCCTCAAACTATAGCTGTATTGCAAGCTTCAGCGATTCGCTATACCTTGTTGTTGCTTTCAAGGCATTAATTCACACTTCTTATCGACATGTCACTTCAGATCTAATCACTCTAAGTATTTGCTAAGACGTGTACCACGTCAATCGGCCCTGATAGACATCTATAACTTGTGCGTGTCTCTACGGCTTCTCTGGCAGCTTGAACCAAGAACATGGCCGGAGGTGACGCCTCAAAAGTAGTCGTCAAGGAAGAGGCGCAAGACGATAGCGGTGGCATCCTCAGCTACATCATTGTGATCTGCTGCATTGCTTTAATAGGCCTCCTCATATTCCTCCTTATATACGGAGAGCATGTCCGTATGGCAATACTCAAGTCCGAGAAGCACAAGCACTGCGAAACTCCAGACTGCGAGCGCGTCAAAAAGATGATGCACCTTGGGCCGGTGAGTGGAGACCTGCCTTGCCGAGACTTCTATGCGTACGTGTGCAGCCCATGGGCTTCGGCGAACATCAAGGGCGTCAACGTATCGTGGTTGGGCAGCCAGAAGTACGTGGATGAAATGCAGGAGGACATGAAGAAGCGGGGGCCCAACATCACCTACCAAACTGTTCTCGACATGGTGCTCATCACCTACCGCTCATGCCTCCTGTCGGCAACTGAATCGCTAGAATCTGGAATCAGACCAGTTTTCAACGAGTTTCTCTTAGGGAGCTGGCCGTCATTCACCTACTCGGACACCGAAGCGTACGATGTCTTCGCGGGACTTATTACACTGGACTTGAATTGGGGTATGAAGGTAGTGTTCGAATTCGAAAAAGCGTTGTACGGCGAAGCCTTTTTGCACCATAGACTGTCTATCCACGCGACTCCCTTTGCGTGCCCTTTTTCGCCAGAGTTGAACAGAAGCCTCGAAAGTACTTATGAAGAGTATGTCAGGGAAGTACTGGGGCTGTTTTCATACAACGACGACGCGACTATTCAAGAGCTAGTTGACATTCATCTCAACATCTGTCGTGCCTCGAAAGCCATGCAGGGCGTGCGAAAGTCGCACACTCTCCGAGAAATTGCTGTCGTAACGAGAGATATGGGCTTGTCTGAGTACATCTGGCGCAAGGCCCTCGAACCCATGGGGAACATGACTGCGTCGACGATCCTCCACGTCAAGCTTTACTACATTGGAGAAGCTCTCAGAAGTCTACTGAAGAACGTGCCCCCTGAAAGTGCGATGAGATTCTTCGGCTTCTCAATACTCACACAGATGGCAGCGCACCAAGAGCCGCTTCGAAAGGTTATGGACAAGTACTTTTTCTTCAACCACCCTATGCAGCCGAGTCCAGTTCACACTGAAAACTGTGTGTCGTTTATCTTCACCCATTTTGTAGAAGCGTGGAATCTGTACGTTCTGTCAATTTCGAGCACCAACAAAGTCCAGTATAAGGACGTAAGCCATATCGTTGCCTCTATAAAGAACTCCATGATACGCAGAATACGCAGTTCTCAATGGATGGATGAGCTGTCGAAGTCCAGAACACTGGAAAAATTGAAAAGGACAACGGTCGTCCCACCAGTTCTTGGGCCGTATCTAAGGACTTTCAATGTTGCAGAAAGGTACGCCGATATGGAAGCGCTGTCACCAACAGACTACTACGGCAACCAGCTGAAGATACGCGCCAACAATGCGCAGTACAACATACGGGGCGTGAAGCGATCTGAAGGACGGGGCAATGTTGTCTTGGCTGGTGGTGATGCCAACTGGGTTATGAACGTGGTTCACGCGTACGCTGGACTATTGCGCCTGCCCTTTTACTCCGCTGATGTGCCAATCGCGATCAAGTACGGTGGTTTGGGAAGTGTTACCGGGCGGCTGTTGTCACTCCTGTTCACGGGCAAGAATGTGAAGAAAGATGTTCTTGGCTCTACTTCAAAGTGGTGGACCGGTGGTGTGTACCAAGAGTACGAAAAGAGGGCAATGTGTTTCGCTCAACAAGCCAATCCGGACGCTGCTTTGGGCGAAGAGGCTGATTTCCTGCCCGACTATCTCGGAGCTCGCGTAGCACTGGACGCCCTCCTCTACGCCATGGCTGACCGTAAGACTCGCCTCTTGATACCAGGCATCACGTTGAGTGATGAGCAGATGTTCTTCATTACATTCTGCCACGTCCTGTGTGCCAGCGTCGAAGTCGAAGGAAAAGTAATGCTACCCGAAAAAGCGCTTAAGCGCTGCAACGGGGCCGTCATGAATATGCCAGAGTTTAGTAGAGCGTTCAAGTGTAAGCAAGGTGAAGTTGACAAAGACGCAATTCTCAACCCTACTTATAAATGCTCTCTCTACTGAGCACCACGAGCGGCGTGGTGAGGTGTTGTGGCTGTGCTTCTTTTTGTAGGTCACTTTATTGGTGGTGACTCGTGAGGAAGTCGTTTCATATTAAAAAAACGAACAGCTAGTCGGGCCACGTAAACCTCGTATTTTTTTCATGTCTTGTGCTGTCTTACTCACTTTACCAAGCAGGTTGTTTTGAAAATCAACAAACGCGCACTTGACTTATTCCAACGTGCCCCCTATACTGAATACACCAGTAGAGGTATCTGCGTATTGCTGATAGGTCACTCGTGGATGTGTAGCGTCATGGAATGTAGCGGCCGAGAGGAAGACGGGACGGCGGCCAACGTGGTCGTGTCGTTGTCTCGCCACTTTATTGTGAAAGGCGATTGCCGAAGCGAAGCGACGGTGGCTGCAGCGTCCAAACCGCCAGGTGCGTCAGCACGATCTCTCCAGCTCGTGCCTCGAGCTGTGGCATGATCTGCACGAGAGGCGTAGCGTGGTGGCTTGAAAAATGATGATGACAATGAATGGCGATGATGATTACGCTACAGATCCATCTTTGCAGAATATGAAGTAGAAGCAGAAACAGTACAATTTCAGAAAGATGGGAAGGTGGCATAACCATCAAACACAGGCGCAATGAGTACCAAAGTAATTTGCTTGTGCACATGTCCGAGTAACTTAATGTGAATAACCCACCGAGAAAACTTAAGTGATCTTGTTTAATTCACGTTATATATGAATACGTTTGACATGGTCAGTCTCTCGCCTCTCTCATTTATTCAAAACTAATTAGTACGAGTACTCTTCGCATTAGGTGGCTCCAGGACCTACCTTAAACATTCAGCCACTGAAGTGCAGGCAGTTCGATTCAGTAACGAAGTGTGCACCACTAAATGTATGAGCAAACATTTTTTTCTACAGCGAAAGCTGTTATGAGATCAAAGCAAGGGTCACGTGCTGTCGGTGCCGTAACCATTATCGCACGAAATACGAACCAATGACGCAATGGGATTTGAGCCCGGATCCCTTGCCTGTCAGTCCAGTATTCTACTGCATATTAAAACAGTACACAGTATCACACTGAGTTGCACTGTTAGTTCTATAGCGACAATAAGCGTTCAAGTACTGTTCAGAATGAAACTCAATGGCTAACGTCCTATATTCTAGGCAGAATTCTTCATCATGCGCAGCTCAAGAAAAGTAACGAGGCTAACCACCTCACCAAGGTGGCATGCCAGTCTTGTCAAAAGTCGAGTTCATGATAATCATTCTTTAAGTGAATAGCCATTCCGATGAAATGTATGTGAGATGTGGTGATCGGCTTCGCGTGGCGGTCCTGCATACGCGTCTTCCACACTCTGTATATACCGATGAGGAAAACATATCGTACGGCACTTCATCAAGAGATGTTGGCATAAGGTAACAAATAGTGCACGAATAAATTACAACATTTTTCTACACAATTCGTTAGAGGACATCCCAGAATAGGATGGCATCTTTTTAGCTCACGAAGCAATGCTCTATTGCTTCCGGTACATTGCAGAAGTGGCCATTAACCATCGAACAAAAATACTTTGTACCAAGTTTTAACGGGTAGTACTTCAGAGGGAAGTTTATTAACAAAAAAAGCTTTTGGAATTGGGGGCTATATACATTTTGCACACCCGTGCCAACACATAACGGCCTTGAAGATCTAAATATAATGAGTGGTACAGCGGAGGCTGGAAGAGCATAGTTAGTAAATACTTATATAATGTATTGAGTGAAACTATATACAAATATTTCAATGAAAGCCGGGTTTGCAGAGACCGAACCGCAAGGTGAACTTCCTTCATGAATCCTCACAAACACGGGCTCGCGCAGAAGTTTGAAGAAACAACAATTTTATGTAAGGAATTAACAGGTGTAACCTGCAAGAACGAATGAATTACGGAACGAGAACGATCATGGATGAAGAAGAATCGCGAAACTGTTTGCCATATATAAAGATGTTTTAAATCCTACCATTCATCCCTTGCGTTCTCGAATATGTTGTCACGACGAACGCTCTCAAAAGTCGACGACCGTATACGGAAGTTGCAAGAATACGATGGAAGCGTTGCACATACAACCGGGGACAATGAATAAGCTGCAACACATAGCAAATCTTTGTGGCTAAAAATGTAATACAAGATTTCACTCGGCCAAAAATTGAAAGCCGATATGGGACAAATGCCCGTGTCTGCCGCTCTATAGCATATGGGACGCGCTCCTTCCAATAGCGTGCGCTGCTTGCAACTTTACCGCCTACTGACCCCATATATACAGGCTTTTTGTTAGGAAAGGATTCTCATTATTATGAGTAGTAAAGCATATTACAACAGCAAAGGAACAACGAGGCGTTATACAATGTGCATTGGATAACGAGTTGTTTGTCGAATCCTCCAACCCATTACAAAAGCCTGAGCCATAATTCTTCAACGTCGTCAGTCACAGCATGAAATAAATTGCACTATATTCATCGCAATTGTGTAGCGGGCACCACACTTCTCCAATGAATGATGAAGAATCGCATGGTTAATGCTTCTCTGCTAAAAAAATTATGAAGATTTATACAACAGAGGCAGGCGCCTTGCGCGGGCGACCGCCATTCTCAAGCGCATACACATTGAAGCGGACAACGTCTCGTTCGTGGACGCAGCTGCCTATCACAACAACCGAGCCTTCGCCGTGGTCACGGTATCATCCGCGCAGCAGACTCTTAACTCTGCCGCAATCCTCACCCGAAACCCCGAAGTAGCGGAGCAAATAACTATAGCTATAGCTATGCTTGACAGCAAACGGGAATTTATCTACAGCGACTCCAGGCCGGCCATCAAAGCCTTCAAACGCTGAGTCATCTCCGGCCAGGCACTACGTATCCTGCGCAAAGCAGACCCGAGTGCCCTGTCACCTGGTTCTGTCACCTGGTTCCCCGCCCATCTCGGCCAGGTGCCGGGTGCCCTATCCAACCTCAACGAGATTGCCCATGATGTAGCGCGCGCACTTACCGACCGCACCGCCACAGGGCAACCCCATCTTGCTGGGTTAGCTACCAATCGGGATGCACCAATTACGTACAATGAAATAACAAAGCACTTTTTCCTGGAACGCCGCATTTTTCCACCCCCACATCCGAAACTTAACTGACCGCAGGCATTAACCCTACGCCTATTACAAGCACACACGTACCCAAACCTTGCCACGCTTCACGTTTATTATCCTCATGCATACCCCAGCGACACATGCCCATCATGTGGACACATAGCGACACTCGCACACATGCTTTGGGAGTGTAGAAGAACTCCTCCCGACTCTACCTCAAGCAAGTGGGAGAGATCCCTCAGGAGCTCACTTCTCGCCGACCAGCAATGGGCCGTCCAGCAGGCCCACGAAGCGGCCGCCCTGTCGGTCCCTACGTGGGATACGCCCGCTCCACGCTGAGCGCGTCCTGCAGGACTGAAATAAATTTTTTTCATTCCATTCCAAGATTTATGGCGTAGTGGGTGCCCTGCAAGTGTTCCTGTGGCAGTTACCCAAATAATGTTTAAAATGGCCTCTGGAAACGTCGCGCTTCCGGCTTTTTCTGTGACTGAGCCGCGCGTTCCGGACAGGCGTGTATCCTAGAAGTATTTATGAAATTATTACCCGCATCTCTCTCTGCTTTTGCTTAGTTACAAAATGACCGAGTTTGCGTTAATGTGACACGGAATCGCTTATTATTGTGCGGCAAATAAGTAATTTTTTTGGAAGTAGGTTACATCTACAGCGTTTATATGTCGCTTCTTATCCGGCATAATACGTCTGTACAAACTACACGAGCGTAGAGATGCAACCCTTATTGAAAAAAAAGAAAACGTTCACTTACACTGTAAACCAAATTACACCCATATAGGTGTTTTATAGTGTCTATAACTCACACCCCAACACCCCACGAAATGGGTGTATCAAGCAGGACTACACCTATTACCGTGGGCGGATTTCCGAATTTACACCCTATGGCACAAACATTTTTTGGGGTGTAAAAGCAAATGTACACCCAAGTGGCCTTAAGGGAGTGAGGGTGTAAAAGCGAATGTACACCCAAATAATCTTAAGGGCGTAAGGGTGTAATTTTGCTGACACCTAACACCCTTAAAAACAAAAGTAGTGTAAGGGTGTAATTCTCCCAAACAGCAAAAAGGGTGTGGGGGTGTTTATGCTGAATAATGCCCCAACACCCATGCGAAAAATACCATGATCCGAGTGTTACCCCTTTCCAGTAGGCCCTGTGGAAGCACGTGAAAGCTTACCCGTTACCATTCATGTGCAGATGTCCTATTGTAGTGGCTCCTGCCACAGTGTGGTAATCCTGGCCCTAGCACAGCTTTTATGGTGCATATATGAAGCACGGCATATAAGGCTCTCACATATAACATGTAATTCTAGCTGAATGCGAAGGCATTACTCAAAATGAGCTGTCACACATAACAGAACATTCACAAAGTCATGCCATAGTGCAAAATGAAATCAAGCTTTATTTTATTAAACACAGAGCACATACAGGCTTCAGAGACAAATTGTACCTTAATCAAAAGCCTTTTTCAATTGTGCAGAACAGAATGCCATTTGCTACAAAAGACCGAAAATAAGACATCAATGGTACGGCATGCAGCTCTCACTACCGATGCATGCATATCAAAGTACAACAGAAGAGCCTTTACTTGCACTTAAAAAAGAACTAATTTTAACACGCTTCAATGCAGCCCAAAAGCACAGTGCAGTGAAGCATACAAACAGCAAGAAAAGTAGTGCAATGCAGCATGCCTTATTCCTCCAATATACTGAAATAATATATCAATGCACACTACAATTGCCTCATTGATACGCCACAGTTTACATGTGTTGTGGCATGCCTTATGCATATTATGCAAGGCTAGTGATATTCTAATGAATGTAATGACAAAACAGTCTTAAAATGGCATTTTCATTTCACAATAACCCTTGTGTGTTCAGACATTCATAATACTGGAGAAACAACAATACAGGAGTGAAAACAATAGGCAAAGTTACAATAGCTTAACAGTGTCACTAGATATTAACCATGCAGAATAATTGATTTGAAGATGTAAAATATCAAGCGCATCACATATGTCTCCCTGAAACAATGCAACATCAAAGAACATAAAATGGACACACAAAAGCAGGGTGAAAGAGTAACCACTTACAGCTAGCAGAGGTGAAGCAGCCAAGCTATCATCGTGAGCAATATTTTGCAGCATCATATCTTGCTTTTCCAGGGAGAAAATTTAAATTTGGAGCAGGTTTCAGGGAAAAAAACGCAGCATTTTTGAGCCCGATATTTAATATTTACAGCATTGATTGATATGTGCAGTTTAGCGTCTCAAAACCGCCATATGGTTATGAGAAACGTCGTAGTGGAGGGCTCCGGAAATTTCGACCACCTGGGGTTCTTTAACATGCACCCAAATCTGAGCACACGGGCCTACAGCGTTTCTGCCTCCATCGGAAGTGGAGCCACCGCAGCCGTGATTCGATCCCGCGACCTGGGGGTCAGCAGCCTAGTACCATAGCCCCTAGACCACCGCGGTGGGGCTCCAAATTTACAGTAGTACAACAAATTAGACTGAATCACACAAAAGGAAAAATATATGTAGAACTTATTTGACATCCGCTAATTCATTCAAAATATACGAGAGCGCAGCTATTCCAATAAAAGCACTCTTCAACTGTCCCACAGTGCAAACAATGCTAACCTCCCTATTTACGAACGCTCCTCGACTCGAATCTCGTCCTTATTTGAACAAGCTGAGCACAGCGCTACCGCTTGTCTAAAAATGATGCTGCGTTTCTCAAGAATCGCTGCAGATTATCACTGATATTGGGTGACTTACTCTGCCTAGAGACTGCGCTGGAATCAATTTTCTCAAGTAAAGGCAAAGCATTTAGTGAAGGGACGTTCTAAAATACGGGGGTAAAACTCACAGTAGTATTTGCCGAGCTTGTCAAACTGTTCGACAGGCGACCCAGAAATTTCAGATATTCGTTAAGGAGGAGCTCAAGGGGGTGGCGAAAAGAAAAAAGTCGCATACGATTTTCTTTATTGTCGCTTAAGGCTGCAAAAACCTCATAAATCACTCTGAAAGACGGCCAGCACTCATACTAGTACCCGTTATTGAATGGCATCTGCATGGCAGAGTAATATAGGGAAAAAATATTTTGTGCCCTGTGACAGCGAGTATTAGTAGCCACTTCCAAATCATAAAACACTTTTCCCCACAGCGAAAGCGTACTCTGGCAAAAGCGACTTAAAAAGCGTTTTGGACGTCATAGAAAAGGGGGGAGAACCTTCTTTTAAACCGTTCTACTCTTTTCTTTTGCTGTGAGGTAAGAGTATAGTCAATTAAAAGTTATAAATGCGGTTGGCGCATCTGTATTAGATTGGATGATGATGAACCCGCCTCGATGGTTTAGTCGCCAAGGTACTCAGTTACAGTTTTCATGCAGGCGCAAATGCTGTAGGCCCATTTGCTTAGATTTGGGTGCACAGGAACCACAGGCGGCCGAAATTTCTGGGAGCCCTCCCCTAAGGCGTCTCATAATCAAATGGTGGCTTTAGGACATTAAACTGCACACATCAATCAATTGGATGGTGATGCACAAACTTACGTTGATTAATAGATTTTATGTTTCTTGATAAAGTTAACAATACTGAGAAATAATTGAAGCTGGTTGGGCATTTCATAATGGTTTTGTGCAAAATTAGGAAATTGTATCCAATTGACACAATTGGCGTGGCTGCTGTTCTCTTGAACATGCAAATAGAATACGAAAATAGCATGTACTATTGTGCTACAGACATTAAACATGTGCTGTAAATAGACATGAATGCCTGAATTGAATAGTCAATTTCACGAGAAAACAACGACCACACAAAGAAAACACAAGGGCAGGACGGATGCTCACTAGCAGCTGTTTGTAGCATATATTCATAATATAGCATATATTCATACACACAACCTTAAAAAGGTGGCGAGTCGGCATGAAGTACTGATGGAGTTCGTGCCCCTAACAAACTAGCAAAGTTGCGCCGGTGCATCGCTGGAAATCAACCTGAGCAGCTGAAAGGCTGTAAAAAGAAGCACGCGTGGCCATTCACGAAGTCTGCCACTGAAGTGGTTTACAAAATACCCCTATCGTGCAGAAAGAGACATGTTAGCCAGACGACGAGGCGCTGCGTCAATGATCGAGCGAGGGAACATGCCCATACGGCAAAGAATATTGACGGTGCCCGTTCAAGAGCGCATGTCACTTCATGTGGATTCACACCAAGAGCAATTTCGAAGGGCTTTCACAAAAGAAACGGGGTATCAATTGCAGTAGCAAAACTTCACTGATCTTGTATGAGCTGGAAGCACGGTATCTAGCGATCATGTGTCCTATAGCGTGATTAGGTAAGGGACGGCCCAAGTAGGTTGCACATGAGTTGAAGAAAAGTGGGTTTATATCAGCCTGTTTCCTCAAGAAATAAACAATTGCAAATGAGTGCCCATCCCGTTTATGTGTTTTCTTTGTTTTGTGGTCGTCATTTTGGCGCAAAATTGACTAATGTTTAATGCAAACATGCACCAACTATCCCAACAGCGAGTTCTACTAGATATGAACGGCACTGCTGCACATGTAAACAACAACAGTACGTGCAGCCGCCTTCGAACTGTGAAAAAAAGCAGCGTTATACAGTGCCTCAGAGGAGGCACTTTCAATATATTTCTTGGTAAATAAAGGGCTTAATAAGCATAGGACCTTTTTCTGTGCTCATGACATGCTGTTTGGGTGATTTCATGCCAAACGCCCAGCCATTTTGGCGACCATCTCAAATGCATTAGAAAAATATTGTGCTGATTAACTGTATTGAAAGCAGTGAAACGGTAGGATATTTCGCAGAGAAAAAATGTTCGGTCACGTGGTTGCCTTCGGAACTTTCCGGAATGTCGTTTGGGTGTTTGTGAAGAAATTTATTTCAAAAGTACGTTCCATAGCAAACTTGGCCTACATGTAGAGTTAAGGTTCTTGTGTAAGGTACTTGAAGCTCAGTAATATTATTGCAATTATACTGGCACATTTGCTTCCAAGAATTAATCCAAAATGTGTTATGTTTGCAATTTTTTTATTGCAATACTGCAGTTTGTATGAATATCTGAGTAGTGAATACTTACTCCACGCAAGGTATATTTTGATAAAAAAAATATTTGAGACCTTTCAAGCTGGTAAACACTATGAAAAAAAAATCATAAATTTTACAAAATCGTAATTTTTGTCCATATTGAGATGCGATTACGCCATGTGGTGGCTCAACTAAAAATTACCTTTAAACATAAATTGAAAGCAAATAAACAGTTCTTTTCATATACCATAATTACATTTTTTTTAAGGAAGAAAATATTTTTTAGCATTCCCATTGGTGCCTATCTTTACCATTTGGTCATACGACAGCTGCCGCCTTGAAATTTCCTATTTTCATAAATGGGAAAGTTAAAACTTATTTTCTTCCTTAAAACAAAAATATGTAATGAAAACAATTGGCATATGAAAATACCTTTTTTTCCTTTCGATTTAGGTTTGAAGGTCATATTTATTTGGACCGCTCGACAGTGGAAATCGCGTCTCAATACAGACAAAAATGACGATTCTGCGAAATTTGTAATTTTTTGTCGTAATGTTTAGCAGCTTAAGAGGTCTCATAATATTATTTCCTCAAAATATACCTTTTGTGTAGTTATTATTCATTACTCAGACATTCATAGAAAGTGCAGTATTACAATACAAAAAATGCAAATATAACACATTTTGGCTAAGTTCTTGAAGGCGTAGTAGATGAAGAAAGTGTTTAACAGTGCAAACAACAAGAAGGAAAAGAAGACACGAGAACAGAGCCCTGAACATACAACCAAAGTTTATTGCAAACCAACTGCAATATATAGAAAACAGAATCTGCACATAACCACGCACCATAAGCAGAATTGCACATACATGCACCATACGGCCTACCTTATCAACAACCAGTCATATAAGTGGACCCCAGATAACTAACTTTACAGCAGTTAAGAAAAATTGAGGGTACCCAAACACAGGGAGAACCAAGTTGTTGAATATAGAAGGCCTCATTAATCTCGTGCTTGCGCCGATTTTTATATCCCCCGTGATCAAACACTTGTCAAGAATTGGCTGACAACAAGACTTATTACAATGGTCTGCCAAGTGGCTGGGAAGGAAACCTTTTAGAGATTTAGCGTGCTCCCTCAACCGATCATTCATGCTTCGCCCTGTTTGGCCAATGCCCACAAGTAAATAATATCTTGTAGAAAATCGCTATAACACATTCAACATGGCACATAGCGTGTTTCCTAGTGCCTGCTTCTTTCTTAGGTCCTTCACTGTTGACCCTGCGACATAGGCCAGCGAGCTTGTCGCGTGCGCAGAACGCAACTCTTACACTATTTTCTAGCGTTAGCTACACTGGCCTCGATGAGCCAATTTCGCGTGGCACTGGTCTGCGCATGCGCAATGATGCTCCGCCGCCGCCGCGCGCGCCTCGCCGCCGGTGTGTGCGCAATTCGACGCGCTGTGCAGACGATCATTGGTGTCACACACTGGAGCCGGCACCTTTTCCAGCGACCTTCTTTAGCCTATGAGAAACTTCGTGTACGTAGGGAATAACAGCCTTGCTAGAAGGAGGCTTGTTGAGTTAGCTGTTGCTTTGTGTCTTATCAGGCAATCTTAGTGACGTTAGGAGAGTCTCGGCAATAGAAGTTAGCAGAGGATTAAAAATGCCTGCTTGTTGAAGGCGGTGAACTTAGAGCGAGAAACTGCACTCTATCTGGCGGTGACAAGAGCCAGTTAGAATTGCCTTTAGGCAAGAAAAAGCGATGCTTCACTTGACTAGCTTAGAATGGGTGGGCGTAAAAAGAAGGCTTATTCTTGAGCAAGGTTCGTACCGCCAATATACATGGTCAACCAAAAAAAGCATTTTCAAGTCTAGGCATTGAGACTTGTCGTCATGAAATAAACTCCGACTTTAGTTCCAGTTGCTTCATTTCACGCTGAAAAACGTCAAATATCTCACCAGTGCAGATGTGTGCATTGGCTGATGTTTAGCACCGGTTCTTTGTTACCTTTTACTCGTGCGGTATGAAAGAAGTCTCATGGCTAACTTCGATCACACGAGTACAGTTAAAGTGTTCGGCTACGTTGACGACTTTTTAGTGTTTTACCGCATCGATCAATCTGACCCTCGGCGAACCACCGATGAGATATTTGACGTTTTCGGGCGTGAAATGAAGAAACTAGAAATAACGTCGGAGTTTATTTCTGACGACACCCTACGATGTCTACAATTAGAAATGCTTTTTTTTTGTTGATCATGTATATTGGCAGTACGAGCCATGCTCAAAAAATAACCTACTTTTTAGGTCCGCCCATTCTAAGCTAGTCAAGTGAAGCATCGCTTTTTTCTGCCTAAAGGCAATTCTAACTGGCTCTTGTCACCGCCAGATAGAGTGCAGTATCTCGCTCCAAGTTCACCGCCTTCAACAAGCAGGCTTTTCTAATCCCGAGCTAACTTCTATTGCCGAGACTCTCCTAACGTCACCAAGAGTGCCTGATAAGAGGCAAAGTAACAGCTAACTTAACAAGCCTCATTCTAGCAAGACTGTTATTCCCTACGTACACGAAGTTTCCCCAAGGCTAAAGAAGGTCACTGGCAAAATAGGTGTAAGGGTTGTGTTCTGCGCACGCGATAAACTCACTGGGCTATGTCGCTGGGTCAACAGCGAAGGACCTAAGCAAGAAGCATGCACTAAGAAACACGCTACGTGCCATGTTGAATGTGTTTTAGCAATTCTCTACAAGATATTTTTTTACTTTTGGGCACGGTTACATTGGCCAAACAGGGCAATGCATAAATGATCGGTTGAGGGAGCACGCTAACTCTCTAAAAGGTTCTTTTCCTAGCCACTTGGCAGACCATTGTAATAAGTCTTGTTGTCAGCCATTTCTTGAAAAGTGTTTAATCATGGGGGGATATAAAAATCGGCGCGATCACGAGATTAGTGAAGCCTTCCACATTCAACAACTTGTGCTTACTGTGTTAGCGTACCCTCAATTTTTCTTAACTGCTGTGAAGTTAGTTATCTGGGGTCCACTTATATGACCACTTGTTGATAAGGTAGGCTGTATGGTGCATGTATGTGGGATTCTGCTTATGGTGCGTGGTTATGCGCAGATTCTGTTTTCTATATATTACAGTTGGTTTGCAATAAACTTTGGTTGTTTGTTCAGGGCTCAGCTCGTCTCTTTTTTCCCTTCTTGTCCTTTGCGCTGCTGAGCACTTTCTCTGTCTACCATACAGCACCAACCAGCCGTATCAAGCACTTTGTTAGTCTTGGAGGCGTATGTGCCAGTGAAACTGCACTAATATTACTGCGCTTCAAACACTTTACACATGAACTTGTACTTAACATGTAGACAAATTTTGGTATAGAAGCAAGGAGCAGTACTTTTAAAACAAAATTTTGCACAAACAAGAATAAAACGACATTCCGGTAAGTTCAGGCAACTACGTGACCAAAAAATTTTTCTTTCAGAAATATTTTACTGTTTCACTGTTTTCGATGCAGTAAATCGTTACAATTTTTTCGAATGCATTTGAGATGGTCGATAAAATAGCTGGGATGTTTGGCGTGGAATGACCCATTAGTGAATCAACCTTTTAAGCTGGGAGACATCTAGGCCGTCTCCAGTTTATCGTACAACTCTAACATTATGCATTGTACAGAGTTTTCTACATGCACTGCTGTTAATCTGATGGCAAACTGATACTCATATTGGAAAAATAAATAGGTATATAGAACACATAGCTTGAGATGAAGCCTTCCCATCAGAGGAATGTTCCTGAAATGTACAAGATATTTGGTGCACCCTATGAGTAGCGTCCACCACTGCTGCAACCCTTGAGTGAGGTCGTGAGCCCGGAACAGCTGCTTTCATGTTGTGATGAAGAGTGCACTGCATCGTCAGCACCCAGTCCATCGTAGAAGACGTAGTGTGCTTTCCTTTCAACATTCTGCATGTAAGAGATCCGCAACATTCAACTAAGCATTTAAAAAATACTGGGAAGAATCAGAACCTCATTATGATGTGTCATATAATAAAAAGCTCCAGCTTCCCCACCTTCAGCTTTACCACTATTCACTTTTACATTTACAAGCATCTGTGCATATTAGCGTACGAATGCAAGTGCCATGTTTGAGTCTACATCATGGTGGTGGTGAAAAAGTGCTTCTCTCTTGAATCATGCACCTACCAAGAAGTTTGAAATATACTGGGATGCTCACATTTCAGCGTTTTTACCAAGTTTTCTTGATTAGCTAGAATACCCTAACCAATAGGCCAGTACAATGGGTGATACAAAAAAATTATATAAACCCATTAAGACAGAAAAGTAGCGATATTTATCATTTACTTTGAAGGATCGTTTTGTAGACATGTACTCATCACAGGCGTACAATCTACTGTGTGAAACTAGTGTAAAACATCGAGCAAGCCCCAATCTGAAAGGATCAACAGCACTTGTTAAATGACAACTGCTGCTGGAAACACAGCACTGTGTATTTGTGAAAGCTCACCTCTATATTTCTTCTCCAGTTACATAAATTTGGTGTACTGGGTAATTTTATAATATGTCTTTCACAGGTTGCTTATTGGTCAACAAAATGATTACTTTAGCCTTTGAGTAAAACTGACTACTTTAAAAAATCAATAAGACGTGCTAATCTTATTCTTCAAGTGCATGCGTAAGCAGGTAATTCGCAGTTGATTTTTCTTTTAATTCATAAAACCAGCCATGCAACAGATAATGTATCACAAGTAAGTTAAATATATGCTCAATAAGCTCTGAACTGCTGGACTATAAATATGTATAATTAAAAAAATGCACGACTTATTGGAGAAGTAGCTAACAGGAATATATGCATGGAGGGCTTATTAGTTGGATCAGTGTGTTTTCATTCATAAGGATGAAACCTGCACAGACAAAATGCATGAAACAGCCAAGAACTGTTAGATCTGCCTGCTTTCATTTACAGCCACCTGTGTCGCCATCCTCATTTCGTTTTTCGCGAGCGTGTTCTTTAGTGGCTAACTATGCCTACACCATTATCATCTGTGCTGTATCAGCTTAACTGAAAGTTTTTTGTGGGTGTTTGTTGGTACACTTTGGGCTAAGCTTTCATATGTAACCACAGCATCAAAACCCTACACCAAAATATACAGAAATATTCTATTCTACAATATTCTATGTGCCGCACTACAATGGTGCAAAAATGCAAAAAGATGTGCGCAATTGAGTGTGGCTGTTCAATCCCTTATTGAAACACATCAATATTTCTATATCCTGATTATCTACGATATACTAGTATAAATATAAACAAACCTAACAAGGCATAAAAAGCGCAAATCGCTGACCAAACAAGGTACATCTAAATTTTTTGGTTAGCTGCACGATTTGTAACAAACACATGTCACGCCAATGCAAAGCGCAAGCATCAAAGGGGTACTGATACAAATTTTAAGTATTTTTGGATTCTTGATTTAAATAGCGCATTTACTCGCATTAAAAACGCACTCCTGTGTTCAGTCACTGAAATCTGGATTTTTTCTCCCGCGTAATAAACGCGCCCTATTTGTCCACTGTAGTCCCGCTGACAACTGGCGCCTCCTTTACCATTGATCTGATTCGTTTTATTATTATTCTTATTATTATTATTATGCCATCTCTTTCGCCCACCTCGGCTTGCTCCCCCCCCCCATTTTTCACCCGCTGCCGCATGCCGTAAGGTCTATCTGCGCGCGGCACATCCCCCGTTTTCTTTAACCATGCGCGACAGCGAGGTTCACGAACGCTGCGACTGTTGAGACATCGCAGCTGATAAGCACAAGCGAGCGAAGGTCACGCCGGCGCCAAGAGACGGTCGCTTCCTGCAATGACGAGTATCGCGGGCGAATCGGGAGTTTGCAGGCAGGCAGGCACGCACTTTTGCACTTCGTTGTTCGCATGCACGAAAGCTTACCTTTTCAGCAATAGCACGAAATCCAAAAGCGTTCTCCATGTAGCTCCCAGCGTACACTCCGCTGATTGCTTGATCGGAAACACTCTGCTTGCGGCGTGCACAGGCTTCAACGAAAGCCGTTGACAGAGGACTCACACTCCGCCGCACCGAAGTTGTTCTGTACTTGCCGACGCGCCACAGATTGCAGTGACTCGTACTGTACCTACTGTAAGCGCGAGTTGAACTGTGCAAGCCGTATAAGTACACATCCTGGACAAAGCAAGTGAATAGTAAAATAATAACCACCGTCAGCCTGCAGCAGACACGCATACGACATGTTACCACCCAATTCAAAGTCTGCCTGTTGACGATGGCGATGCGCTGTTGCCCCGAGACCTCAAACCGAAACCGAAATTCATAGCAGCACCGTTTTTTATATAACTTCCAAGCTATGTCAAGCCTCCAAGATATATTGTACATTTTATGCTTGACAACATATTATTTGCTTGCAGAGCTTCGAAGTCGTTTTTTTTTTGCCACTGACGTGTGTGGGTGACAAGTGCGTAGCCTTCGTAATGCTCATTTTTCTTTTCCCGTGGGAGGCGTGATCATGGCGTTGTTTCGACATTTTGGAGTCAAAATTTGTTATTTGTGCAACATAGATTTAAATGAAATGTTAGGGAAGGGCGGCGGGGAGGTTGTTCTATATTTGACATAACTCCACCCCTTTCTTATGTTCGTTTGAGGAGCTTTTTTTATTCGAAATGGGGCAAGTCTAGAACCTAAAAAAGCTGCCTTGGCAAATACATGCTATCAACGTTTTTCTAGAACAGTGATAAGTATAAAGAATGTTTTAATTTTACTGTTTTAGAGGAAAGGTGAACGTATGTATGAGCCTATTGAGTGTCATTGGTGCTACTTTCGGGTCAGGATTTGGCCCATTTCGCACAAAAGAATGAAAGCTCCGATTTGGTTTCTTAAGTATGCAACACAGGTAAAATGTACATTTCACCACAGGTAAAAATGTACATGCAAATGGGTCAGGCCCCCTTTTTTTCGCTTTCTATCCCCCTGCATGCATAATCCTAGCAACACCCCCGCTGTGCTATTAGCTTCTTTTAAATAATACTCTGCCATTCAGCAAAAACCTGGCCACTAGGCTTTTTTTACCGACAAAGGTATGAATGACGCTTGCTTTTATTTCAAGTCTTAAATTGTGTGTGTGCATAGCAATGTGCGATTAGCAGTGCATTGTAACGCCACAGTAACAGCTATTAATTACAATGCTGCAACTAGTCAACCATTCTCCATTCTTGTGGCACGGGTACATTACACTAGTGTTGTCTACGATTGTTCACGTGTATATTAAGTGACGCGAAAGCGTTGATATCAAGGATATAAAAAAGAACAGTAAGTGCCCACAGAGTGGTGCATACCATTGTACGAGCTCACCCGTGCTTAGCGGATGTGCGCTAAGCTTGTCCTGCGGCGCGGCTTGCGTGCACAGCAGCTGCATTAGATTAAGCTTAACCTGTTATTTGTAAACATGCCTAGTTCCACGGCAATGCGAATGCTTGCAAACATTCAATTCGAACTCATCCATGTTCATGGATCTAATATAATTCACTGAATAAATCAGGGACTTGTGTATTGATGCGAAATACTTCAGTGTGAGGAATATGTGGACCCCCATTAAAAATTGGCCCCGTATCTGCATGTTTCTGCAAATGTCGTCGAAAAACGATAGTCTTGCGTGTGGAGGAGTGAACAGGAACATTTATTTGGTGTTCTGCGCAAGAAAATCGGTGAGTGGTATCTAGAGGCACTGCGTTTGAGTGCCTCGAGCGTGCAGCGGAGGCGAACGAGCTCATCAAGTCACGTCACAAATGAGACATGAGCGTCATCTGGCAGTTTTCTGAAAAAAGAATAAACCGCATGGCTCTGAGACGGGTGTGCGCACCCATCTCAGAGGTGAAAATGTGTAGAACGCAAGGCGACGGTAGGTGCCACCACCGTATCGTCTTAGAAAAGCGTTGGAAACACTCCCCGTTCCGTGCAATAATTGCCATGGTCAGCGCAGCGTGATAAGTGCAACGGTCCTTAAAAATTAGTTATGTATGCTTTTTCTAGTAAAATATGCTCATGCAGAATATATACGTGTTGTAATGGTGCCGCAGACATGCGCAATAATAGCTTTTTAATTGACGATTTGCACAAGCATGACGCTCAATCTTGAGCAACATTGGTGGGCGCTGCGGATGGGGTCGGCCGTTTCAAGCACCAGATGCGGTATAGAATGGACAAAACAGACAAATGTGCAGGAGGACAGACAGACAGAACCAAAACTTTTGCGTCGAAGGTCCCCAAGAAAGAGTATCGTTTTTAATAAACCAAGAGCTCTGGTACGAAAAATTAGTGTGATTTCAAATGAAAAGCGCGCACGATAGCCTGTCGAAAACCATGTGTAATCGTTTCATGTTACGTTTAAGCGCAACCTAATCTCTTTCATCGATGTCTCTGTGAGAAGTAGGGAAGAATGTACATGAGCGGCAGCAAAATATTTTTATAAGAATCCCAAAAACGTAACCCATGAATTAAGTCGTTGAACATGGAGAAATGTTCTGAATAATGGTAAATAGGCGGTGGTATAATAGTATAATACATAGCAGATATATTTTGGCGAATGATTCGGGAATTGAAAACAAGGCCAAAACATCGATATTTTCACCAGAACTTTGGCATGCGTTTTGATTGCATCCGTGAGATGTGATATGTGTTGATGCTCTAAACTATATGCATATATGATAGTGTACATTCAAGAAAACACGCTTGGGTGTAAATTTGCGAACATAAACCTATAAACACCTAAAAATGACAAATGGGTGTACAAAGGTGGAATACAGAAATTACACCCTGCGGATAAATTTGGCAGAAATAAGAGGTGTAAGATGGGTGATTTATTGAAAAATCGACCCTTAAGGGTGTGAAATGATTTGCAGTGTACGGTGACCACTGGTAACACAAGCACATTTTTTTTTCGGGAGACTGTAATGAAGTTCTACGAATCTTCTCAACTAGGCCCGTCTCCGAACTTATCTGAAATAAAGTTAATAAAGAACGAAGTAGCAGCACTTGCTCCCTAGAAATAACATTTTGCGTGTACCTTGCAAGCCAGTTATCACGACGTTGCACCATAAGTTAGCATGGCGCGCCTTAGATGGATATGGCTACCTTACCTGCGTACATTCATGCAACCGGTTACTTCAAGCATCGCGTTTCTAATTGTGGCAGCGTCTGTCACCCATAGCACACGCAAACGATATTGTCTGCATCTTCGACTGGTGGTGCCCTGGGTCTGATGTATGTACTGTCTCGAAAAACTGTCTCTCTGGAAGAATGCCCAAACCACGGGTGATTTTATCACCCATCTACCGTGCCG
>WOVY01004770.1:0-16869 GCA_013436015.1 Rhipicephalus annulatus
CAACTTCATCCTCTTTTTATGAGTGCGCAAGCTCACATGCCACCTATGGAAAGCCACAGTGACGTTCACTGATCGTATAGCTCATGGAATTTTAACAAAAGTTAGTACATTCCGGTCTACTCACGAGAAAACTACTTCATTATTATTATTATTCTCATCTCATGGTACATACCCTCGTATTAGGCATGTATTTTTGTTTCTCACGCAATCTTACACGAGCTGTTCGGTCAACTTCATCCTCTTTTTATGAGTGCGCAAGCTCACATGCCACCTATGGAAAGCCACAGTGACGTTCACTGATCGTATAGCTCATGGAATTTTAACAAAAGTTCGTACATTCCGGTCTACTCACGAGAAAACTACTTCATTATTATTATTCTTCTCATCTCATGGTACATACCCTCGTATTAGGCATGTATTTTGTTTCTCACGCAATCTTACACGAGCTGTTCGGTCAACTTCATCCTCTTTTTATGAGTGCGCAAGCTCACATGCCACCTATGGAAAGCCACAGTGACGTTCACTGATCGTATAGCTCATGGAATTTTAACAAAAGTTCGTACATTCCGGTCTACTCCCGAGAAAACTACTTCATTATTATTATTCTTCTCATCTCATGGTACATACCCTCGTATTAGGCATGTATTTTTGTTTCTCACGCAATCTTACACGAGCTGTTCGGTCAACTTCATCCTCTTTTTATGAGTGCGCAAGCTCACACGCCACCTATGGAAAGCCACAGTGACGTTCACTGATCGTATAGCTCATGGAATTTTAACAAAAGTTAGTACATTCCGGTCTACTCACGGGAAAACTACTTCATTATTATTCTTCTTCTCAACTCATGGCACATACCCTCGTATTAGGCATGTATTTTTGTTTCTCACGCAATCTTACACGAGCTGTTCGGTCAACTTCATCCTCTTTTTATGAGTGCGCAAGCTCACACGCCACCTATGGAAAGCCACAGCGACGTTCACTGATCGTATAGCTCATGGAATTTTAACAAAATTTTGTGCGTTCCAGTCGACTCACGGGAAAACTACTTCATTATTCTTCTTCTTCTCAACTCATGGCTCATACCCTCGTATTAGGCATGTATTTTTGTTTCTCACGCAATCTTACGCGAGCTGTTCGGTCAACTTCATCCTCTTTTTATGAGTGCGCAAGCTCACACGCCACCTATGGAAAGCCACAGCGACGTTCACTGATCGTATAGCTCATGGAATTTTAACAAAATTTTGTGGCGTTCCAGTCGACTCACGGGAAAACTACTTCATTATTCTTCTTCTTCTCAACTCATGGCTCATACCCTCGTATTAGGCATGCATCTTTTTTTTTCTCTCTTTCAATGATTACATGAGCTGCTCGATCAACTTCGTCGTCTTTTACGAGTGCGCGAGTTCACGCGCCACCACTGGAAAGCCACAGCGACGTCCACTGAGCGTATAGCTCGTGGAATTTTCGCGAAGGTTCTTCATGCACATTGAGCATAAGCCTCGTAATGCGCGTTTCCTTTACTTAGGCGTACGTATCTATTAGTCAATTATTGTGAACTTGCCGGGGATCGTCAAGAAGCGCGAAACATCGATTGCTTGCATGGAACATGGCCAGCATTGTTTTCAGCCACGTGTGAAAAAGCGAAGAGGAAAAAAACGCGGTAAGCAGCGTGCGCACGAGATTGTTGGAATCAACGAGCACCGTCGTGCATCGAGCAGGGCTACGTTCGGCTCGCGGCAGGAAAGCCGGTAAGTGCTACTTTGTGTTTCTTTTGGAATCCTTAGAGCCGATTGAATGACGTGTAAACCGAGCACTCATTAAAGCGCTCCACCTTGAGTAGTTGGTGGTATACCTGGCTTTTGATTATCCCAAATTCATGCTTACGAGATGCCAAGAAAACATCAGGGAGCCAGAGAGACAATCAGGTCGCAAGTCTTCCAACCTTTAATGTGTGTCTGTCTTTCAACGGACTCTGCAACATTTTTTGAGCGTGGTCAGAAAAACGCTGCTCATGGGTAACAAAGGCGTAACCAGGGGGTGGCACAACAGGTCCATGCTCCTGCCCTCCCCGAATTTTTTTTTTCGCCACGGCATGAAGAGGAAAAAATGACCATATCAAGGTACCCCCCCCCTCCCCCTAGAAGAAAATTTCTGGCTACGCTACTGATCGGTAGTCGAGGCTCCGCAGAACACGCGCGCCCAATATTACTACGCCGCGCGCGGCTTCGAATTAACAAAAAGTTGTCAAAGTCAGCAAAATCGCTTTTTCTTCTCTCGACAAATGATGCTACAGGCGCAATAATCACTGTCACGGGCCTAGTATCAGCCATTGGCTTATTTGAGCATGATACGTTCGGTCGTTACTAAGGCCACGTGTGAGCGCGATTGCACTGAAAAGCCGCGGATGCGAACAGAAGAAAAGAGAAAGTGCGCAAGGTCGCGAGGCGTGCGTGGCATATTTTCTTCCCCCGTGCCACTCTCTCTGCTTAGTTTCCAGCGTTTCATCGGGACGAAAAAAAAGAGAGAGACTGCAATGGCAGTGGGCGAGAATTTTTTGTAACTCCTCTCGTACTAGATTTATTCTAAAATTTTTGCGGTGGTGAAGTAGTGAGGCAATGAGCTCCTTCAGTGAATCCATTCCATGGCTGCTTGAAAAAGTGTTGCAGGGCCCCCTTTAGATCTCGTCCAGATATATTGTGACGATGGAACGCGTTTATTTACAATATGGGTAATGCAGAGGTGTAGCTCAGCCAAGGATCCACAGCGTCGCTCGCGAGCCAGTCGAGTCTCTTCCTCCTCTTCGTCGAATCTTCGCTAGCGCGTTTCACTTCCCGGTTCGCAGACGATGCCCTCTGGGCGAGTCACTCAGATGGTTGTTGATGGCACGGTTTAAGGCGCGCAACGTGTGTCAGTTGTGTTTTGCTAGAGCGGCGACCATTGCTTGTGACGCTCGAGATTACGTACGTGACGTCGCTGAGGCGGTCAAGAATGACGAATGGACCGGAATAGTGAGCCAAGAACTTTTGGCACAAACCACGTTTGCGGACTGGTGTCCATAACCACACAAGATCGCCCTTACTATAAGATACGGAGCGATGGCAGGCGTCGTAACGTTTCTTAGAACGCTGCTGGGATGCCAAGGTTCGGAGGCGTGCGATGCGACGGGCTTCTTCTGCGCGGCAGAGCGTCTCGGCTGTCGAGGTTTCCACGTCTAGTGTAAAAGGTAGTATAGTGTCGAGACAAAATCGTGGGGAGCGAGCGTACAGCAGGTAAAATGGAGAGTAACCTGTAGTCTCATGCTTCGCGGTATTGTACGCGTACGTGATGTAAGGTAGCACTTCGTCCCAGTTTTTGTGCTTAGAATCGACATAAATAGACAGCATGTTCGTGAGAGTCCGGTTCGTGCGCTCTACGAGACCATTGGTCTGCGGGTGATATGGTGTGGCATGGCGGAAATTGCAGGCAGACAGACGCAGGATCTCTTCAACGACGTCGGCAACGAACTGACGTCCGTGGTCGCTAATGACAACGCGTGGAGGACCATGGCGGAGAATTACACAACGAAGCATAAACTGCGACACGTGCATGGCCGTTGCAGCAGGTATTGCAGCAGTTTCTGTGTAGCGCGTTAGGTGGTCAACACAGACGACGACCCATCGATTCTTACTGCTCGATCGTGGAAATGGACCGAGCAGATCGACACCAACAGTCTCGAAGGGAGAGTTAGGAGGTGGAACAGGATGGAGAAGTCCTGGCGGCGTAGCCGTGGGACGTTTGTGTCGTTGACATTGTTCGCATCCAGCAACGTATTTTTCCGTGTCGTGTCGCATCTTGGGCCAATAGAACCTTTGCTGGATTCGTTGAAGCGTTCTGGCGAAGCCCATGTGGCCGCAGGTTGCGTCGTCGTGTAAGGACCGAAAGACGTGAGCCCGTAAAGTGCGTGGAACAACTAGAAGCAGACGGGCACCTTGTCCGGAATAATTCTTCTTGTAAAGGACGCCGTCATGAACCACAAAAGAGCTTGGGTTTGCGTGTTCATTTGCGGAGGCGAATAGAGAATCTAAGGAGCGGTCCTCTTGTTGGGCTGTCCGGAAAGTCGCGAGATCAGGGAACTCAGAGGCAATAGCGCCGATATACTGGTCGAAGTTGTCAGCGTCGCACTCCGTCATCGGTAGAGGAAGGCGCGATAGGCAGTCGGCGTCTGCGTGCCGGTTACCGCTCTTGTAGCGTACTGTGAAGTCGAACTCCTGTAAGCGCAAAGCCCATCGCGCCAGTCGTCCAGATGGGTCTCGGAGGCCTACCAACCAGCATAGAGAATGATGGTCGGTGATTACCGAGAAGCGACGGCCGTAGATGTATGGGCGAAACTTGTGCACGGCGAAAACAACTGCGAGGCACTCCTGTTCTGTGACTGTGTAATTTCGTTCTGCCTTGCTCAACGAACGACTCGCGTAAGCGACCACGTGTTCAGCATTGTCATGGCGCTGAACGAGCACTGCACCAAGGCCAATTCCACTGGCATCTGTGTGAATTTCCGTTTCAGCAGAAGGATCGAAATGGCGTAGTACCGGTCCTGAAGTCAGTATGAACCGAAGCTGCTTAAAGGCTGCTTCGCAATCCGGTGTCCAGTGGAAAGGGACATCCTTTTGCAGCAAGTCAGTCAGTGGTTGTGCTTTATCAGCGAAATTCGGAACAAATCGACGAAAGTAAGAACACAGGCCCAGGAAGCTACGCAACTCCCTGGGGTACTGCGGCTGCTTGAAGTTGCTGACAGCGGCGACTTTCTGCGGGTCCGGTCTTACGCCATTTTTATCCACCAGGTGTCCCAAAACCAAGGTTTCACGTTCTCCAAAGCGACATTTTTTTGAGTTCAGTGTAAGCGCAGCTTCCTCGAGACAGGTTAGAACGAGGTCAAGGCGATGATTATGTTCTTCAAATGTTCGGCCAAAAATCACGACATCGTCCAGGTAACACAGGCAAATTTCCCATTTGAGGCCCCGTAAAACGGTGTCCATATATCTTTCAAATGTGGCGGGGGCATTACACAAGCCGAATGGCATAACATTAAACTCAAACAGACCGTCGGGTGTAACAAAGGCCGTCTTTTCTTTGTCAGCCGGATCCATGGGGATCTGCCAATACCCGGATCGCAAGTCCACCGATGAAAAATAGGACGCTGAATGCAGGCAGTCGATGACATCATCGATGCGAGGAAGCGGGTACACGTCCTTCTTAGTTATAGAGTTGAGACGTCGGTAGTCAACGCAGAACCTCCAGGACCCATTTTTTTTCTTGACCAAGATAACAGGCGCGGCCCAGGGACTTGACGATTCTTGAATTACGCCAGAGGTTAGCATCTCGCTGACTTGCTCTGAAATTACCTTGCGCTCTGACGCGGAAACTCGATAAGGTTTCTGTCTGAGGGGGTGCGCAGATCCGGTGTCGATCTTGTGACGAGTGCGTGTGCTGGGCGTCTGAGGTCTATGCGACTTCCATGCAAAATCAAATACTTTAGCGTGCCTGGCCAGCAGTGTAACCAACACTTTGCGCTTATGCGAGGGAATAGACTTGCTAACCATCTTATAAAATTCGTATTCCGTGCCGGATACATCAGCATAGTCTGAATTTGCCGCATTGCTGAGAGCTCCTATGCAGATACTGCACTGCCCTTCAAACATGGCAAGGCGCATTCCCTCTGGTAGTACAACAGACTCGGATGAGCAGTTAACTACCCATAATTTAGTTTTTCCCTCGGTGAGAGACACAACGCAGCGCGGCAGAAAGATGTTTTTCTTCATGCAAGGCAAAGGCAACGGCTCAATCACAATATCAGGAGAACTGAAACTCGAGTCGGCATTCGAAGCAGCAACGGGCACGCTGGCAGTAGACCATGCCGGTAGAATAGTGTCTTTAACTACAACGAGTTTGTCGTCTCCGCTACGCTGAGGCTGCTGGGCGAGGGCGGACAACAGAACCTCGCCTGCCCCGCAGTCGACAGTCGCACGGCACTCTTGCAAGAAGTCAATTCCAAGGATAACGTCATGCGTGGAATGAGCGAGCACTGCGAATTCTGCCTTGAACGCTTTGCCAGCAACACGAACAGACACAGTGCACACACCTACTGGACACAAAGCCGTGCCGCTGACTGCTCGAAAAGTAGAAGATTTATCCCAATAAAACATAACCTTGCGGCCAAGTCTCTCCTTGAAAACTAAACTCATTACAGAAACTGTTGCACCGGTGTCTACCAGAGCCATCGTGGGAACATCGTCAATGAATACATGAACCTTGTTGTGAAGCATGTGAACTAATGGAGGCATACTTGTGTGCAAAGCGGTACGTCCAGCGACCTCGCCTCCATCGGCCGCGCCGGCTAGTTTCCCGGTGGCGGAGAGGAAAGCCGCGGCCGGGGACGGGGAGATGGGGACCGTCGCTGGCGCGTAGTAGGTGGCGTCAAGCTCCTCACAGAGGCAGGCGAGTCACTGCGGATGTTCGGCCGGTGCCCGTGCTTCTGGGCAGTTGAATCCGAAGGCCAGTAGGCGTAATCGGGCTGTTGACTTCGCCGTGCAAGCATCGCTGGTCGGTCAAAAAACGTCGTGCGTGGGCGACGTCGCGATGGGCAAAACCGGGCGATATGTCCGCGAACACCGCACTGGTAGCACACGGGGCGTTCCCGAGGCACATTGAATGCTGCGGTGTGGAGAGGATGCTCAGGGAACTGTTGCCACTCGGACACAAACGGAGGCGGTTGGCTGTCGTAGCTATAACTGCTGCGGGGCGCATAAGACGACTCGACGTAAGTAGCCTGTGGTGGCGGAGCCCTCAGCCGTGGACTGCGGGTGGAGTAACTGCGCTCGTCGGAACTCGCAGCATTGATGCTTGGGGATAGTGTATCACACTGCGGG
Organism: Rhipicephalus annulatus; assembly: GCA_013436015.1. Classification (NCBI taxonomy): domain Eukaryota; kingdom Metazoa; phylum Arthropoda; class Arachnida; order Ixodida; family Ixodidae; genus Rhipicephalus; species Rhipicephalus annulatus. The sequence goes on from WOVY01004770.1 coordinate 6,906, forward strand.
TCTCCAGCTTGCATGGGAACAGAGACATGGCGACGCAGTTCCTCCCGTACAATCTGACGAATGGTGGAGGAAAGGTCGGCAGGTAGAGAATTCTGGCAGACATCGACGGTGGCAACAGTCGTGACGTTGGCCAGACGTCCGAACTTCGATGTGATGCGACGAGTTTTAAGAGCCTCGAAGGTTCGGCAGTGGTTAATCACGTCGGCCACGCATTCCAGGCTCTCCTTGCCAATGAGGAAGTGGTAGACGTCATCGGCGATGCCCTTGAGTATATGGCCCACTTTGTCTTCTTCCGTCATGTGGGCATCCACCGACTTGCACAACTTCAGAATCTCTTCAATGTAGGTTCTGCATGTCTCACCGGTGACTTGAGCCCTCTGCGACAACGTCTGCTCGGCACGTTTCTTCTTCGTTGCTGGGTCTCCAAAGCATTTCTTAATTTCCTCCACAAACTGGTCCCAGGTTGTCAATGTGTCTTCATGGTTCTCAAACCATACCAGCGCCGTGAAATCGAGGAAGAGCCCCACGTGAGACAGCTTGCTAGCCGCATTCCAACCGTTCGAACGGCTCACCCGCTGATAGTGGCTTAGCCATTCGTCCACGTCATCGCCGGGTTTCCCTGTGAAGGTTCGCGGCTCCCTGTAGTGGTAGGGCGACGTCCTTGCGGCTGGTTGCTGGTTGTCTCCGTCCGAGCTCATTTCTTGAGGTAATGGTGCCAAGCCCGCTAGTCGACGGCTGCGGCGAAGCTCGTGTAGCGGTTCCGTCGTTAGGGGACGGTGCCTCTCCGGTATCACTTTGTAGTAGCTAGCTTACCCAGCACCTTCCACCACAATTGTGACGATGGAACGCGTTTATTTACAATATGGGTAATGCAGAGGTGTAGCTCAGCCAAGGATCCACAGCGTCGCTCGCGAGCCAGTCGAGTCTCTTCCTCCTCTTCGTCGAATCTTCGCTAGCGCGTTTCAATATGAAACGTTTAGGGCACGCGGCATCCTTTCATGCGCGCACCTGTTAATTATCCACCGAGAGCTTGTGCGGAGCAGCACCATCGGCACGGTACATTGCGATGAGCAACAATAAAATATAGACCAAGCAGCGGAATCCTGTCCAATTTTCTTATCCCCGGATGTAGTTTGTACAGTTTTTCTTTTTGTTTTCAGTGGTTTGTCAGAAAATGATGAGTTATTCACGATAATTTATTAAATATAACTACAGATGACCTGACATTCCACTGCTTGCATACTCTCAATGCGTTAAACAATTTTTTTTCGTAGAAATACAAAAAAAGTACTGAGTGGTGTATATCATCCTTTTACTCGCACTTCAACATTGCTCGAACTACACTGAACCACTCAAAACACAAATAAATAATCAGCATGCACTCGGGGCAAAGCATCATTGTAATACACTAAAAAGGCGACACCTAACCTGCAGGCTACCGAAACCCGAGTTGCAAAAGCAATGAATTTTTACTAAATGCTTGTCATTTATTTATTTATTTATTTATTTATTTAATCCTTTGCACTTGCATATAGTCCCGTGTGAAATAACTTCATCTGGTTCGACTGACGCGTCATCTCTTATTCTGTCCTCACCAGCCTATTCTCGTGGTGTATATCCGTAATCTGGCTAGCAATGTAAGTGAACAGGCACTGCAAGCACCGCTGGCGACATGGCCACTCCCATTTGTACTGACGGTGAACGAATATACAGCCAGCAAAAACTGAACTCCGCGCATTAGAAGCAGACCCAGTGATAGTGGCACACAGTAACCAGGATATTTTGAATGTTGTGTCCTCATTACGCAGAATAGTGTTGACGCTTGCACTGCAATGCAACTTTCGCAGTACTACACTTGCACACATGCGCCAAAGACCGTGGTCTGCGTGTTTTACAGCGAAAGCTGTTATGAGATCACAACAAGGGTCGCGTACGTGCAGTTCCGTAGTTGACCGTCACAACCGCCGGTGTCCGTAAACATTATCGACAGCTGGATTCTAACCCGGGTCCCCTCTGTGACAGCCCAGTATTTTGCTTGGAGATGCAAAATTTCCGGGAATTTCGAGCAATCGAAAGGAAAACCTGTTCTTTTTTACGTTTCTTTTGAAATTTTTGTAGAATGGATAAAAATGAAAAAAAAACAATTTTTAAGCACTTTATTGCCACGTACTTTATTGCCAAGTACTTTATTGCCACGTGGTAATAGTTTATTGCCAATTGTCAAAAGCAATAACTTTCATTACGTAAACAACAGAAATAAATTGCTTTCTCGCTTTTTATAAACGAATGCGGCATAAGGCAGGCCAGAAGCATCCCTGCGAACTTATTTAGCCCTCTGTAAATGGGTGCGTCTTCCTAGAATTCTTACGGCAGTTAGAATAAAGAGCCTAGAAATGGCAGTTTTTTCATGGCTTCGACTATGGAATTATTGACAAAGATGATACAAAGATGTAGGTAAAACTCTTATTGAGAGTCAGTTACACTGGCTTCATCTGTAGCTTTCTTTACCATGTCAAGATGTTGCATAAGAAAAAGTGTAGCTGCTGCAGTGCTTACAGACAGCGAGTCCCCGTTTCCCCCCAATGGTCTCTCCGACTGCGAAGTGCATCGACACGTCGTAAATTGGCCCAACTATTGCAGAATGTGCTTGCACACGGTTCTTTAAGCGGACTTTCTCCACAGTGTGGCAGCTTGGGCTAGTTGGTATGGCATGACGATAGTTATTGCGCGAGAACAAAACGACGTCTTTCGTGTCCTTCTTGTCTCTGTGTCGTCGTTTTGTTCTCGCGCAATAACTATCGTTTTCTCCACAGGTTGCAGAAGTGTACGAGGGGAAAAATCGCAGCATATTCACGTAGTGAATGATGATGAATGGGGTGAAGCTCTGGAGGTTTTCATCGCTCTGAACCCCGAACCATCCGTGAATATTGCCCATCATCAAAGACGGGACAAACACTGTATATATTTATACAAGAAATTTTACTACTCGTAAGTGGTAGATATATGTCGCTTCCGTTCCCCCTTCATAATAACGGCTTTATGGTCGGTTAAATGGTGGATCGGTGATAGGGCGCAATGGGATGTTTGCAAGGACGAAGTAGTGGGCAGTTTGCAAAGGTGAAAACGTACATACATACAAGGGATGGACAGATCCACGCCTTTAGGACCTTCGCCCCTAAAAAACTAACGATAACAGGCACAAAAACATCAGAAACCACTTCCAATATGACCACACCCGAACAACAAAGCTACGCTATAGACCGAAGCTAAGCTACGCTGAAACTTTATACGATGTCTATGGCGAGTGGTCAGCCGTTGTTTTGTGTTTAGCATCATGTGCTAAGTTTTGGTTTCACGTTCAATGCTGGGTGTTGCCTAGTAGCTTTTTTGTACGTTTTATGCGACGTAAATTTTGGCTAATTTGTCCAACTGCGCCGAAAAAAATACTGAAAAAAACAATTTTTTATAGAGTGTTCCTGTTTTTGTTTTTTTTTTCGCACTTCGCATATCTGATTCTGCCGCAGTGCCACGACATGTAGTGCTTGAAACTCCGTTGCAGACTTGCTTCAGGCAGGCTTAGTGTCGGGAAGCAGATCGCGTCAGTATGAGTTAAAAGAGTTTTAGAACAGCAAAAGGACAAGCAGGCGTCACACAATGCGAATAGCGTTACGAATGGGTCGTTCAGAGCTCCAACTCATTTTAAAAGCTTGTTCTTGATTACCTATTAACTGCGTTGCATGTCCACTTCAGACATGCTTCTTCATCGACGTCAGCCACTGCACAAAAAAATTGCACAAAATTTCTAACAAGTGTGTAGCGGATACCACGCTTCTCCAAAGAATAACGAAAGATAGTGTAGTAAATGCTGGCCTACTACACAAAAGTTATGATTATTTATAGCATAGTGGGTGCCCAGTAGTTGGGTGTGCTTGTAGCAGTTACGCAAAGAGAGTTTAGAAAAGGCTATGAAAGGCTGCTCTTCCAGCTTTCCCTGTAACTGTGCTGCGGGTTCCAAGCAGAAACGACGGTTTTTTATAGCTGCGACCAAAAACTCGGTAGTCTGCTTTTTCTGCGGCTTTGTAGGTTAGATAAAAATATGCACCACCTCCTATTGTCTGTTTCCGATAACTGGAGGACCAACTGAAATTTGCCCTCCAACGGCGAAAACGTATGTTTTGTAGAAGTGGAGTGCACAACATTAAGGTGGCACGTGATGCATTGTATAACAATTAGGTGGCAGTCACAAAGTTTTGTTTAAAATATCTTGCTGTAATGGCCGTCACAGACACGCAGGAACACACTTTAGCCATGAATCTCCCAGTGGTTAGGCTCTTGCATATGAACGTGTACATTAAACGCATGCAGGACAAATAAAAATCGCAAAGCGCTGTTTATATCTTTAAAATATGCCGTGCATTCTTCATTGTGTCGTTATGAGTATACCAGCCATTATTGCCCTCATGTAGGGCACCTATGTTTTCGATATCAGTGCCGTTCAAGTTTTAAACCGTTTACTTGTGAGTATATGGTGCTCGAAAAGTCGGTACCCGAAATCACAAAAGGCCTTCACGAAAGAAATGTTCCAAGGAGAAAATTCCAACTAATCCTGATGCTAGACATACTTTCTCATAGCGAAGGCGCCCGGCTTACGAGAAACAGCATCTATACGATCGAGAATTCGTGAAAATTCGGTGCTGTGTGACTGATTAACAAAAATCACACTAATTAACTTATTGCAGTTAAAAGATCACCGGCTCTGTTCTATAACACGCCTGCTACCTATGACGGATCTACCCACAAGAAAGGTGAGCTATTCTTTTCGCACCAGCACGCAATAAAAGTGACACATAGACAAACGGCCCTCCTATGCTCGATTTGTTACTGTTCCCTATCATCGCAGTAAAGTTAAGGCATTTAAAGTTACGCTTAGCGCTGAAATTTCTATGGCAAAAGCAGAGACGTCAGCTAACAGGTGCCAATGAAATCATTTGGTATCAGCGGTCGGCGTGTTGATTGGCTCTGTGATAAAGGCTGTGCACAGTCCACGGTAACTGTAGAACAATACTCGGGCCGGCTGGCATAACACTTATGTTCTAAAGTTTTTCATTTTTGTTTCTTGGTGGTTGCACACGCCACTGCCGAAATCCGCAAATTGTTAAAGGTAGATGACAAGAAAGCGAATTTAGCAGAATAAAACCTTGCATTTTACCGGTTCTGCGCTACAAGCTTTGTGCAGAGTCCAAGGAGAAATTATACGCCCTATGTGATCACCATTGCACACCTTTGTTATCAAAAATGCCAGCAAAAAAAAAAAACTGACGTTCAAAAACATGGAGTCTTTTGGTAATGATGACACTCATTGCACTTGGTAATGCATGAAACCAAGCGATGCGTATTCGAGCGTATCTATGTCTAAACATGGATACGCTCGTATCATGAGGTTGTCTTGCCTCAAGGATTTTATTTTTTCTGGCCGAGCCCCGACATTGTCACTCAGTTAAATGGATTACTGAGAAAGAACGAAATTGAAGGAAAAGAACACTCACAAATACAACCTCTACCTCATTTTATCTGTTTCATTGGGAAAATATTGTCTACCCTTCATAATTCTATGTTCTTAATGTGCTGTCCAAGTAAATACAAATTGAGTGCAATGGTTTTATTCCAACGCCATTCTTTTTCGTTTCGCTTAGGATGCCAGCGTCCGTGTTAACACCGCTATGGGCCAGCCGTGAACTGTAGATCAGAAGCAATGATTGTGATAGACGGACATGTATTCTTATTATGCTCGTCAAAAGACAATGCTCAGAAAGACGTTTTTAAGCTTTGACTTCGTTACATCAAGTGCCAGTCAATTTTATATTTGATATACTGTAGAAGTTTGTCGACCAACGTAAAACAGCCCTCACGAATGAAAATCATCGTGAAATCAGCCCCATATGTGTTCTGTGTTCATTTGTAGATTTTTACGGATAAGTTTATGACCAATTCGGCAGAAGCCTGCTCAGCGTTGCCCTATGTTATCATACTAACTACTTCATCATATAACTCATACTAACCATATACTAACATCATACTAAATATATCATCATACTAACTACTTTCGCTAATTCTTTTTTTTCCTCCGTAGAGAATCAGTATTACAATCGGCTGACTAATAATTTAGGCGTTACGCTCCTTTTCAGACTGAACGTAAGAACAAGTAACCGCCAACGCATATCGAGCATGTAATATTACGGAAGACATCAGACCAATGAAGAGAGCTTACGAAGAACATATTTTGGGAACGACAGAGCCCAAAATCAGTGTCTCTCGTTCTTGTAAATTTCTCGCTCGATTTTTCCCATAAGTTATGCACCACCTAGACGAATTTCAAATTTTGTTAAACGAGCAACAAACCTGAAAGGAGTAGACTGTCTAGTGGGTTGTTGTTAGCATAGAGTTTCCCGAATTCATCTAGAGGGCACTCTGGCGCTGCGATCGTGCAGCAAACATGGTAATGATGGGTAGTACACACACACATTTGCCTAGTCTTCGTACTTGCGCGCTGCGAATCGTACTTGCGGCTTTGTTTATTGCTGATTACGGTTTTGTTTTGAAAGAAAGAACGAACCTTTTTGAACTTAATAACTTGATTCAAAATGATAAGCCTAAAAAAATGAGGTTGTGAAGCGGAAACGGTGAACATTTGCTAATATATGCTTTTGTGAAAAAGCAGCTCTAAGCCACACGAACACACACGGAGCCAGAAACAGGCCAGAAGTGCGAAAATTAGACAAATGTGTGTACTACCCATCATTTCCTTGCACGCTGAAGCACCGTGTGTTGCAGCTCCCATAGACACTAGCGCCAGATTTCCCTCTAGTATATATTAAGAAACTCTATGGGTGTTAGAACATAGAAACCACTCTGTGTAGTGCAACTAAAAAAGACACCACAAAAAAAAAAAAGAGACAAGCACAGGCGCACTGCTCACCTGTTGTTTCCTGGTGTCCTGTCTAGAGCCGCTGCTCAGGATGGTTTATATAGGAAAATATACGTTGCTTCAATTCTGGAACAGCATCGTAGGCAGTCTACCATTACAGCTTGAAAGATGACGTCGAGTCCCAGCCATCCCGAGCAATGGAAGGCGTCTGCACGATGTCTGTGAAACGTAAAGCCACCTCGCGCCGACTGTAGAAAGTGAAGAATATCTAATAATATTGCAATGCCTCTAGCTTCTTTCATGTTCATACCTGCTTAAGCGTACCTCATACAAACTCTGACCACGTAATTCGTTTAGCTGAAGACCTTGCTGGGGAAGTTTCAGCTTCTGTTCGGTAACCATCTTGTTCGACTGCACTGTACCTTGCATCGTATTTGTCTCCGATGGCCTCTTCATCAAGCTGTCTTTTTTGCCAGCTACGTGAGAATTGAAATGAGACTTACGATGACCGCTGTCCGCTAGGCTGTCTATTAGGCTAAGCGGACTACTTAAGGCATCCCGTATACTTTCCTTGCTCCAATGCAGGCCAGTTTTTATTGACCTTCTGTCAAACAAAGAAACGAGCCATCACAGATTGGCTTCCTTCATTCATATTTTGCTACAGCGTTATTCAATATGAATTACACTATATTCTACACAGAAATACACAAAATATACAACAGAGACACAGTCTGTGTTGTTTATTCTGTGTGTCCCTGTGTAGAATATTGCGCTGTTTCTATTTCATAATCCACAATCAAGTAGCCCATAGCTTCACTTTACTCGCTGTAATAATTAAGCAGCTTATGGTTAGCATTTGAAACACACTTATACTTGTGCAGTCCGAGTGATTCGTAGAAATAAACTGCCATTTGCTAGAAATTTTTCGGTACCAGTGGCCCACTGTTTTCGTTAACAGTAAAAACAAATATTAAGTCTACGTTGACTGTTAAACAAGCAGTGCAGAAACCTCGTGGTGCTTGTTTCGTACCATGTAAATGCTTATTCTTAAATAAAATCACGTTTATAGTGATCTGCACGGTATTAGCGCACTTCAAATCACCTGCCTAAACGGGCCTTCCGACGTATCAGTTTCCTTGCCCAACGTTGCCCGCTTTAACTGTGTGGCCACCGACACGAGTAGCAGCAGTGCGAAAGTAGCGGGAGCCACATCAGCAATAACGGGCATCGAAGCTTGCCACGATGTTGTCGATACACTTGCTCGTGACGCTGGCGCAGAGGCACGGCTCTCAGCCACTTCGAGCGTAGGGGTTTGTTTTGCGGTGCCCAGTAAAAAGCCACGTTGGTCTCTTTGCTGCAGATCAAGCGGCGTACACCGTTCCAACATCCCGTAATATCGCCTTTATACGACAATTCGTCAACTTTTCATCACAGCAACTTTCGTGAGCGTACGAATCGAACGCAGAAGTACGCGATACCGAAACTACCATTGAGACGTTTCCGCGTAAGCGAAGCGTAGGTCGGTGAGAACGGAGCTTTTGAACACATCGCATCGCACAGTGATGCCAAGCAGTTTTTTCTATGAATTAAACAAAAGAGCAAGCAGAATTTTATTATGTGTTGTTGTGAGCGGAAAGTTTCTTCTTTATGGCAGCTGATTTGATTACTAGTGATTAATTGTCCTTGGAACTCTTGACGTCATCGGGATCATTAATAAATCCCACATGTAGCGCATATAATGTCTTACATTTGCCTTAATTTCTCGAACAAGAGAGCCCTGTTGTTAGTAGTATTGGCGTTTAAGACGTTCTCAAACATTGGTTTTTCATTCCGATGTAAATTTTTAATTGTCTTTAGTGTACCTTTAAGATAACTATTGACTGAGATTTCCTTCCAGGGGCATGTATAGCGTAACATTTTTTTCGCGTAAGGCCTGAAATATTTTCAACCCGTTAACATAATCATACAGCTTGGAGCCTATATAGCTAGCAGCCGGCTCAAATTAATATAATATTGTTACGGCACATCCAAACAATGTCTCAGGTAGTGCTGAATTCCAGAAAAATGCGGAGCCGCACAGAAAACTTTTCAGCTATATATATATATATATATATATATATATATATATATATATATATATATATATATATATATATATATATATATATAGTTAAGGACCACGCGATACCTCATACAAACAACAAAGCCTGTTCGTAAGACTGATTTTTGCGATTGACTAACCATTTTTTACAATATTTCAACATTAGGACTTCTTGTATGTTGATATTTCGAAGGATTCCAGCGTATCAGAGTGTTGCCAGTAGAGTCCCAGTACTTTTATTTACCGTCTTCAAGAAAGCCGCATCAAGCAAAAATTTAGATTACTAGAAAGTAATATATACGCTCATTCTTAAAACAGGAGTCACATATCGCCATACATTTCCTTCGTATTTGACATCTCAATTACTTGCCTAGCTTGGCAAGCTTCTTTTTTGATCAAAGTGGCGTCGTTTCCTTGTAGGTTCCTCGTCCGTCAGTCCCGTTCAGCCAATGCAGCTCGAGGCGACAGAGGCAACTTCCGAACACTCCAAAAGCATGCGATACGGTAAACATTGTCTTCGATAAATCTTGTAATATTACCTTATGTCACCTAGTGCTTGCGTTCGCGAATATTAACGACGGTTTCTTTGTGCATGCTTAACGATTCAAACAATAAAAAAATACCACCAGTATAGCGGTTTATGTACCATGAAAAAAAACGGAGGCTCTAAATGGAGTTGTCCAACCATTACCCTTCTGGCTCCAGACACACTTCCATAGAGCCGCATTTAGTCAAGTCTATTCTTCAATAAAGTCTCCGTCTTTTTAACAGTGCAGCTGTTCAAGCTTTTCGTTCACCGCTTCGCGTGACCGGAAAACTAAAACGCGCCCAACGCGTGCAACGCAAGTAATTTGACCAGCACACTCTTTCTTTGCCCTCCTCCTAATCTTACTCCTGATCTTGGGATTAACTATAAAGTCAGTTGCTCTTGGCGATGT